>CM066315.1:120992066-121424566 GCA_033807775.1 Saussurea involucrata
ACAAAAGATATTAAATGATACGTGGTAATTTCAATTGAATAAGAAGCTGACACGTGTTACTTGATAGAAATTAACACAAGTTAAAAGTTCTAAGTAACACGCTTAGAAGTCTGATAAAGTATACTCAGAAGTTCTGAGTACACAGTTCAGAAGAAATTTCCTTGTATTCCAAAAATTCATTTAAAATCAAACTTCTGATTAAGATAAATCATTTAATAATGAAGAAGTAGTTTGAACAGATATAAAATTATTTTATCATCAAGTTTCTGTCCTTACTTAGATGATTTGAAATTTCTGGAAAATCATTTAAAATCTAACAACTGAACATGAAATCTTTTGAAACATTCAGAAGTAGTTTTGAACAAGTGAAAAAAATTTATCATTGAAAGCTTGTTCCCCTTATAGTGATTGGTGATGAGAAAAGAATATACAAACCTTATAAGCACCTCAGAACGATATCTGAATGATTTCAATGCTCCCCCTTGACTTTTGCATATACTCAAACACATATTATAAGAAATATAAAAATAAAACAGAAAAAAATCTTAACAACATATTGAAATATTTGTAATTTTCAGAAATGTGTTCTGAAAGGTAGTCAGAAGTTCTGATTAACCTATTCAGAAGTAATGAATTTGAAGTTAGATTTCTGAAGTATTGACTCAGAAGTTCTGAACTCAAGAGTCAGAATTCTGAACTCAAGACTCAGAAATTCTGAACTTAAGAGTCAGAATTCTGATTAAGAGAGTCAGAGTTCTGAGAACACTACTCAGAAAATTTCACTTACAAAATTTTCATTTCTGAAAAACTAACAAATATGTTCAATTAGTCAAATTAAGCATTCCTATTTTACATATGAGAAAGGTGAACCTTTTGTGATCAAGAGGCTTTGTGAACAAGTCAGCCAATTGATACTTTGTATGCACAAAGTGCATCTCTATAGTTCCCTTTTTAACATAGTCTTTAATAAAATGATACCTTACATCAATATGCTTGGTCTTTGAGTGCTGAACAGGATTCTGAGTTATTGCAATAGCACTTTCTGAATCACAATATATGGGAATTTTGTTGAGTTGATATCCATAGTCCATGAGTTGTGTTCTCATCCACAAAGTTTGAGAGCAGCAGGCAGCAGCAGCAACATACTCTGCTTCAGCAGTGGATGTGGATACACAATTTTGCTTCTTTGAAGCCCAACTCACACTCTTATCTCCCAAAAAGTGACAAGCACCAGATGTACTTTTTTTGTCCAATCTGCTTCCTGCATGATCAGCATTAGTAAAACCAGTTATTTTGAAATCAGTCTCTTTTGGATACCAAAGGCCCAAATCTGGTGAACCTTTCAGATATCTTAAGATCCTCTTAACAGCTAGCAAATGAGATTCTTTTGGATTTGATTGAAATCTAGCACAAAAACAAGTAGCAAACATAATATCTGGTCTACTAGCAGTTAGATAAAGAAGAGATCCTATCATGCCTCTATAAATCTTGTTATCTGTTGGAACTCCTTTGAGATCAGCATCTAACTTGACATTTGTTGCCATTGGTGTTCTCATAGAAGCACAATCAGACATCTTAAACTTCTTTAAAATATCTTTAACATATTTTCCTTGATTTATAAAAATACCAGTTGGTAATTGTTTTACTTGAAGACCAAGGAAAAGTTTAATTCTCCCATCATGCTCATTTCAAATTCTGATTCCATGACTTTTGAGAATTCAGTACATAACTCTGCACTTGTAGAACCAAATATTATGTCATCTACATATATTTGAATCAGAATTAAATCATCACCCTTTTTCTTTAAGAACAAAGTAGTGTCAATCTTACCTTTCTTGAAACCAGATTTTAATAAGTGTTGAGTTAGAGTGTCATACCAGGCTCTTGGTGCTTGTTTCAGACCATATAATGCCTTATCTAAAACATAAACATGATCTGGAAACACAGGATCAACAAAACCTTATGGTTGATAGACATAAACCTCTTCATTTAGTATACCATTCAGAAAAGCTGATTTGACATCCATTTGGTATACTTTGAAGTTCTTATGTGCAGCATAGGCCAAGAATATTCTGATTGCTTCTATTCTTGCCACAGGTGCAAATGTCTCATCATAGTCTATTCCTTCTTGTTGAGAATATCCCTTTGCAAACAATCTTGCCTTGTTTATGACTACAACACCTGACTCATCTTTCTTGTTTCTGAATACCCATTTAGTTCCAATAACATATTTTCCTTCAGGTTTTGGAACTAGTCTCCAGACTTTATTTCTTTCAAACTGTAGCAATTCATCTTGCATTGCTAAAATCCAATCTGGATCCTCTAGGGCTTCATTTGCTTTCTTAGGTTCAATCACACTCAAAAATCCTGCAAACTAGTACAAAAAATGGCTTTTGTGACGGTTAAAAACCGTTACCGTAGGTATACGATAACGGTTTTCATGAACATAAAAATCGTCACCTATCTTGCCGTCACTTTTGATACACTTTTGGTTACGTTTAGAAAACGTTACCAAATCACATCAAAAATCGTTACTATAGACTAAAACCGTCACCTTAAATGTACACAAAATTTGTTTTTTTTTTCTAAAACTGTTACCGTAGCACCACATACGGTGACACTTATTATAAAAAAATATCACCGTAGCATGACGTACGGTGACGTTTTATTTTAAATCGTCATCATAGCAAGACATACGTTGACGTTTTTATTCAAAAACCATCACTGTAACATGACATTTGTGACGTTTATTTTTCAAAATTGTGACCATAACATGTCTTGTGGTGACGTTTATTTGTCAAAATTGTTATCATAGCACGAATTTATGGTGACCTTTATTATTCTAAATCGTCATCATAGCTTCACATATGGTGACGTTTATTTTCCGAAATCGTCGTCGTTGCATGACTTATGTAGACGTTTATATGCAAAAACCGTCAATATAAAATGAGATACAGTGACGTTTATTTTTCAAAACAGTTACCTATTTACCGACGGATTTGCCGTAGGTAAAATTATATAAATTAAATTAAATCTAAAACAATTTAAATATTAAATTATATTATTAAAAATTACCGACGGGAAAACCGTCGGTAATACGTCGGTATTATTTATTTTAATTAAAAAAATACAGAATAAACTGTATAAAAAACCTGTGCATAATAGGTCGATAATCCTGGGCAAAAACCATTACAAAATACTATTGTATTTAATACAATATCATATTCGTAAACAAATTTCAATTTTATCCCAAATACAAAACAAACTAAATTGAGGGGGGAGCAGGGGAACTTCCAAACTTCTTCATAAAGGCTTCAAATGCTTTCCCTTTCTCCTCCAATGCTTTCCTTGCTTCTCGGTCTTGTTTCACTTCCTCCTCCATTTTGAGTCTCGCTTCTTTTTCTTGTCGTACCTCCTCTCTAAGTGCATCCCACTAAAATTCAACATTTGATAAACATAAAACAAATGTTAGACGACATTTGACAAACATATAACTAACACATTTGACAAGCATACATACCTCCTCGTCGTGATGAGAGCTCCCACTCGTAGCGGCACCTGAATTACCGGACATAGCATATTCGGGATCCTGAGTCCCAAATCCAAAAATGTGGCCCTTACGTTGTCCCCCGGCACTACGCTTCCACAAGTCTGGGTCATTGGGTGGAACGGCGTCGGGAGGTAAGTCGGGGTACTCCTCCGCTTTAATATGTCCTTAGGAAACCTATGGTTTTACAAAAACAATGTGTTAACATATATAGAAAATTCGGCAGCATTTCAACTGTAATTTGAACATATCCATTATATGTGTAGCATCAAAACAATCCTATCGTCCACCCAACAATGGCAGCCCAAACTAAATGAATCAAATTACATAACTCTATAACAAAGTTTGTTATCTCTTCTATCTATCTTGTAAAACAAACAAATATATATACATAAGCAATACATGTACATATGTATATATACACATACATACATATACAGACATGCAAACATTCATACGTATATAGACATGTACGCATACACATACTCTTATAGGCAATTGCCGATACATATGCCACTTATATACACATGTACATATATAGAAAAACAATCTACTACTATAATGGAACTTGTATCTATTGAATATATACACATCTAAAATTGCCCAAACTATATATACATATATACATACCTACATTCAATGTTGTTAAAGGCGCAAGGCGCACTTAGGCGCAAAGAGGTCCTAGGGCCTAGGCGCGAGGCGCAGGCCTCACGAATGCGAGGCACGTCGTATATGAAAATAACAATAATATATATATACACACTAACACACATAAATACATACAAACACACAATAGTAATACACAACTCAAATAAAGCATATAAATATCAAGCAAAGTTCAATTTCAATTTCAATTTCAAAAAAGTTACAACACTTAACATAATACAAAACTAGAATACAAAAAAGACTGCCATAACAAGTAAAAAATGGCAGCCTTGAGCTCTTTAAAAGTTGCTGTATGTGTAAGTGTGACTATGTGTGTTTAAAAAAAGGCATCCTTAAGCCCTTTAAAACCTGCTGTACATGTGCTGTATATTGTGTCTATCGTTAAAAGAAAAAAGGCAGCCAACAGCCGCTAAAATCTTTAACAGATAACAACAAACATCATAACAAACTTACAAAAAAAATATTAACAGAAACAGCCTGACTGCTGTATGTTTAAGCAGACAAAAAAAATTAACAGAGAAACAGCAAAATAATTCACATTTATCTTCCATGATGAACAATATTGGGGATAGGAGATCACTCATGCCCTAAACAAGGTGTATTACATCTATTGATAAGAGAAAAACATGATAATATTTTCGAAATATGTAAAATCCCTTCAAAAGGACTCTTAGTGGATTCAAATCAACTTTATCAATTTATGTTTATGAAATAACTGACAATGATCATTTGTTACCTGACAATAGCCAAGATCAAAGTTGTAGAATGAGTAGGTCAACAGTATGTTGCGCAGAAGATGCACATTGGGATTTTCATCTCCTTCAAAGAACGGCAGGGACCTGTCTGTCCTTACCTTGAAAACAAATATTTAAATGGGTGCAAGTAATTTAAATATAAAAGGTTCTTGCTACATATAACTTAAATGTTAGGGTGATTGATCTGTACTTGTACCACATCCCTCTCAATTAGACCCTTCCTTTCTCTGAATTTCGTAAATCTTTTTGCCTGATCAGGAGAAATGCTCTGCAGGAAATTCAGTCAGGTACCACATGCTAAATTTCTTCAAGAAACAACATGGGAAGGATAGACATAACTTTTGCAGGGAAGAGAAAAAAAAAAGAATACAATGATACAATAAAATGTTTTGCTATAAATTGATCACCAACCTGCCATTGATTTTTGATAGTTTCGTACTCTGACTTCATAACAGCCTTAATGTGTTGTCTTTCAGTATATGTAGGGTCATGTGCATAATATCCCAATAAGAATGCCCAAATCTGACATCATGAGTCGTCAGAAACATTTAAACCAATAATAATATCTCATTTCACAAAATTTTCACCAAAGAAAGTATTATATCATACAAACCTCTTTTCGCAAACTGTGCTCCACTCCGCCATAAAATATTCTCTTTTTCAAAGCAGTTGAATCCTCTACCCGGCCTTCAGAATCCAAAAAGGTCGATCACTGCACAAAAACGTCTTCACAGTTAGAGCACTAAATGCATTTCTCCTTATGGCTTATGTAGGTATGTATGGGACCCAACATACCTTCATATAGGTTTTTAAGACTCAGGGTTGAGCAATATTTGAATCTTAATATACAGAAGTTTATGTTTTAATGGATTTCTTTGCTCTCAACATGAGATTTACTCCCCATTCCATATAAAATTTGTTTGTTCTTATATGTTCTATCTTGTCTGATTTTGTGTTTCTACTTTCTATAGCAGACTAACTAATATATTATCACAATGAGAAACAAATACGATATCTTTATGCGACATAGAAAAGAATAGTAAATTGAATAGTTGTATGAGATATTGAGATGATTAATCATATTATCTTTGATTTTCTGTGTTTTCTACTTTCTAATAACAGTAAATTGGTTGTTTCATCTATTCAATTCCCAAAGTGACATATTTCTAGCCTACCACAATTACTATAGTATAAAAGGCTTGTTATCGTTGAGGTATTCTTAAAACAAGCTAAATAATAGGAGTGTTGTAATCCTTTATAAGTGGCTCCAAGACCCTGGTGGTGCCTGAATAATCAGTCCACCTTTTTGAAACCTCTATAAGCGGAAATCCCTCCATGATGCATTATGACATGATTCAGCATGATATGCAAAGTAAATGTTACCTCTTCAGGGCCCAAAGGAGGTTGTCGTGGTTTTCCCCATACCAGTGATAATTTATCAAACTGCCAACACATATTCTCAAGTGATAATTTATCACTTCATGTTAAACATGGACTATTATTAGAATTACAACACAGCCATATACTCCAATCTCATTGGTCAGAAATGATGAAAATGAGCAAGTAAAGGAGAGAAATTACTTAAAAAGTCAATAATGAAAATGGGAGTAGAATAGTTCAGCCACACTTGATTCTCTTATGCATAAACGCACTGGCGTTCAGCGGCGGATGGCAAGAGCCTGGTGAGCGGCGCACGGCGGGAGTCAAAATCGGCGACGGTGGTGGTGGATGCTGGTGGCGATAGAGAGAGAAAGTCGTGAACGGCGACGGTGGAGGGCTCTCGATGGCGACGATGGTTGTTGGTGGCTCTCGGTCGCTCGGTAGCTTCTTCTCGATGGCGACGCTCGGCTGGTGGTGGTGGATGCTGGTGGCGATGACGACGGAGGCTGGTGGTGGCTCCCGATCGCTCGGCAGATGGATGGCTCTCGACGGCTTCTTCTCGATTGAAGTATATGGCTGTGTTGAAGTATAGGGTGGGAAATATCTTAGGGCTGAAATGAAAAAAAAGAGGGGGGAGAAAAGAGGGTGGGAAAGATTTAGCAAGGAGGGAAACGAATTTGGGGGCGGGAAACGAAAATGAGGGGTGTTTGGGATTAGGGGTGCTCAAAAACCCGATCAACCCGATCAATTCAACCCAAGCTGACGTGAAATAACCCGATGTCCAATCGAGTTGTAAAATCTTCAAACCGTATGTATTGGGTTGATATCGGATTGCGAGAATTTGAACC
Organism: Saussurea involucrata; assembly: GCA_033807775.1. NCBI lineage: Eukaryota > Viridiplantae > Streptophyta > Magnoliopsida > Asterales > Asteraceae > Saussurea > Saussurea involucrata. Next base: position 120,999,263 of record CM066315.1, read on the forward strand.
CAACCCAACCCGATGAACCCGACATATATATATATATATATATATATATATATATATATGTGTGTGTGTATATATATATAGAGAGAGAGAGACCCACTATTTTGTAAACTTTTTTTCGTGTAAACTTTGGATTTCATAGGTTTTCTTGATGAAATTGTTTCTTGAAATTGTTTATTTTGATAAACTGTTTCATATCATTCATTTCTTGATGAAATTGTTTCATATATTTGTGTTTTTTATGTAGTTTCGTATGTTTTTTTCATTTCTATGAAACTGTTTCATATATTTTCTCAATTTGGTGAAACTTTGTCGTTTTTACATAAAAAACACAAATATATGAAATAATTTCATCAAGAAAATGAATTATATGAAACACTTTCATCAAAATTAACAGTTTCATGAAACAATTTCATCAAGAAAAACCTATGAAATCCAAAGTTTACACACATTTAGTGGTTTACAATTTATTATCCCTCTATATATATATATCCAATATCTTATCCATCTCTCTCTCTCTCTATATATATATATATATAGTAAATGTTAACATATATATGCAAATTGAGAAAAATAGTTGACGGCGATATGTTTAAGATTTAAGAAATATGCAAATTGGAGACGTCAAGTTATTTGATCATATTTGGTTTAGACATTTTCTATGTAGTATATAAATATTGTATGAATTATCGGTTGTATTTTAAAGACATGTTTCCTGTATTTTTATGTTTCTAATTTTGAGTTTACCTTGTTTAAACACAACCCGACCAACCCGAACGGGTTGGGTTGTACCTTCGTTTGAGTTGGGCTGGGTTGAAATTTTTTAAACCGCCAACATTGGGTTGATGTGTCGAAATGCCTTCAACCCGATCAACCCAACCCGTGAGCACCCCTATTTGGGATTGCTTATTTTATTTTTATTTTTTTGACTTATTTGCTTATTGCTTTTTCTCACCACAAATAATCTATTTTAGGTATTTTGATTGAAAAAAAAGTGTTTATGCCTTTTCTCCACCACAAATAAGTTGTTTTTGATAAGTTATTTCATTTTAACTTATTTGAAAGTACTTATAACTTATTTATTCAAATTACAAATTACATACAACTAAGAAACACCAACTGTACATATGAAATTTCAGCATGCAAAACTCCAAGGTGAGAACTTCGTCCCATGTGAAAAAATATATTTTAAGATATTTAAAAATATATATAAAATATTTCTTTAATTTTTGAAGCTCAAAATGATCAATTAAAGCCCATAACGGTCTATTAAAGCCCAATATGGTTCCATTAAAGCCTATAAGGGTCCATTGAAGCGCAAAATGATCAATGAAAGTCAATACGGTGCATTAAAGCACAATACGATCCATAAAGGCCCAATACAGTCCATTAAAGTCCAAACTGTTCCATAAGCCCATAATGGTCAATTAAAGTCCAATATGGTTCATTGAAACCCAAAATGATCAATTAAAGGCCACTATGGTCCATTAAGCCCATAACGTCCATTGAAGCCCAAAATGATCAATTAAAAGCCAATACGATTCATTAAAGCACAATACAATATTCTCGAAAAGTGTCTCGAGAAGTGTCTCGAAAAGTGGATTAGCCCTAGTTGGGTGAACACTCTAAATATCGGTGTCGGTATCAATATTCTCTACTCTTATCTTTATATTTATTGTCGTGCATTTATATTGTTTTTATAATTGAAAAAGAAGTTTTTGAAAGTAAAAAGATCCTAAATACATCATTTACCCCCCCCCCCCCCCCCCCCCAAGGTTGTCTAACAGCTTCAATGGACTGTATTGGGCTTTAATGAACCGTTTTGCGCTTTAATGTATTGTTTTGGACTTTAATGGATCGTAATGGGCTTCAATGGACTATATTAGGCTTTAAAGAACCGTTTGGGCTTCAATGTATCGTTTTGGGCTATAATGGACGACTTTGGGCTTTAATGAACCGTAATGGGCTTCAATGGACTGTGTTGGGCTTTAATGAACGGTTTTGGGATTTAATGAACCGTTATGGGCTTAATAGACTGTTTTGGACTTTAATGAACCGTTTTATGTTATAGTTAACCGCTTTGGGCTATAGGCACCACGTGTATAAATTGTCTTATAGAGTTCAATACACACCACGTGCATAAATGCAATACATACATGCATACAAATAGACAAACACACACACACACACATAATAAGTCACCCTTGTTATTTTTTAGGCCTTAATATGACATGGAGTGTCTTATTGAGCTATAATGGTTTTTAATAAGCTTTTGGTGATTCTTAATAGGCTATAGTGGGTCTTAGTGGTCTTATCGAATGCAATATACACCACAAGCATATATGAGTACCGACCTGGATACAAACACGTAATAAGTAAGTAAGTAACCATTAGTGCTATTGGGCCTTGATAAGTCATAAAAGGTATTGTTGGCTTATAATGGTTCTTAATAGGATTTAGTGGTTCTTAATAGACTATGGTGGACCTTAGTGATCTTATAGAGCCCAATACATACCACATGCATACAAACACATGTAATCAGTTACCATTGGTATTTTTGGGCCTTAATAAGACAAGGAGTGTCTTATTGGCCTACACGGGTTCTTAATAAGCTTTTGGTCATATGGTGGGCCTTAGTGATCTTATAGAGCCCAATACATATAGAGTTTGATAGGCCTTAGTGATCTCATAGAGACCAATACACACCTTATGCATATATGCATACAAACATGTAATAAGTCACATTGGTGTTTTTGGGTCTTATTAAGTCATAAAATGCATTGTTATAGTAGAATGGTTCTTCATATGCTTTAGTGGTTCTTCATAGGCTATAGCGGGCCTTAGTGATCTTATAGAGCCCAATACACACAACATGCACATATGCGGTATATACATACATACAAACACGTAATAATTCATGTTAGTGTTATTGGGACTTATTAAGTCATAAAGGTCTTGTTGGACTATAATGGTCCTAATATGCTTTTGTGGTTCTTAATAAGTTATAGTGGGCTAATATACATGAATACAAACATGTAATGGTTCTTAATAGTCTATAGTGGCATTAATGATATTATAGGGCCCAATACATATGACATGCATATATGCAGTACATTCATGCATACAATCATGGAATAAGTCACTTTTGGTGTTACTCAGCCTTAACAAGTCATAAAAGGGTTTGTTGGGCTATAATGACTCTTAATAAGTTTTAGTAGTTCTTAATAAGTTATAATTGGTCTTACTGGCCTTATTGAACCCAATACTCACCACATGCATATATGTAGTACATATGTGTATACTAACGCGTAGTAAGTCACTATTAGTGTTGTTGGGCTTTAATAAGCCATCAAGGGTCTTATTCGATTATAATAGTTCTTAATTAGTTTTATTGGATTCTATTGAGCTTTAATCGATTTTATTGAGGTTTAATCGGTTCTATAGCTAAGCTTTAATAGATTTATTGGATTTTAATCAGTTTTATTGAATTTTAATAGATTTATTGTTAACATATAATAATAACAAAAAATCGATGGATTTATAATAAAATATATTTTTATATCAGATCTCACGAATTTATTGGACTTTAATATATATCTTATTATTTACAATAGTATATTTAAACTGCTATATATATCTTAAATATATAAGATAAATAAATACATATATTTATACTTATATAATCTTTAAATTGCTCAAAAAATTTGGAGTAAAATTTTTGTGTTTCCCCCCATCTATTCCCCATCTAAGTAAAAACCTAATCTCTGCCTCCACACCCACGCATCCCTACTCTAGTCCTCTGCCTCCCACAGTAGCCACCATCGTCGAGCATCGCCATACTCCCCTCTCAATCGATTGTTGCCTCTGTTGGAATCGGTCGTCCTCCCTTCTCAGAATCGGCCATCTTCCACTGATTTCTCCATCACAGGTACACTCTCATCCATCTCTTTCGATTGATCTGCGTTAATTTAGGGTTTTAAAGTTTTTGATTTCTCCGGTCGCCACCACCACCCGACGCCGCCTCCAACAGTCGCCACCACGAGCCACCACAACCAGTCGCCAGTCGCCACCACCACCAGTCGACGTATCGCCACCACCACCACCCGACGCCGCCTCCAACAGTCGCCACCACCATCAGTCTCCGTCCCGCGACCGAAAGAGGTAAAACCAAAAACCCTAAAAGTGAACTCCCACTCATTTAACGAAAAAAAATGTCCGTGCTCCAGTAATTTCTTAATTTTATCATCCAATTCAGTTAATGTATATGTATATGTATGAAGAATAGTGTTAATTTGGCTACTGGATGCACACAATAATGTTATTATTATAAATAATGTTATTATTATCTTCAATGGATTCCATGAAAACACATCAAACGAAAAGTGGTGGGTTTCATTTAATTGTTTATTATTATATATGTTTCTTAATTGTTTGGGTGTACTGTAACTAGATCATATTTAACCAGGTAAATTGTATTATATGCCAATGAGAGAGAGAGAGAGAGATATGCCAAGAAAAAGAGAGAGAAAGATAGTGAGAACTTGAAAAACTAGATTTTTTTTAAAGAAAACATTTTAAAGTTTGAACAGAATTCTATTTTTTAATGCATATTAAAATACTTTTAATTTTTCAGTTTTGCTGATTTTTGATTTCGTTGCTGTTACAAATTGTTTTGGTGTGCCAAATGTCCACATGTCCACGTGTTATTAAGCTGTTGTATGCATTATAAGCTGCTGGTTGGCAGTGCTTAATCACCACTGTCCACATGTCCACATACTCTCAGTTCTGGTATACATTTCTGCAGGTTATTGTGTCTTTACATCAGAATATTGAGGTATACATTTTCTTGTCCTTTTACACTAGCTTTATCCTTGGCTAAATATTGAGCTACAAACACCATAATTTACTTGGACACCACCACGAGTTGCAGAGTTGCAATGTTTGAGGATACCTATATTTCTGCAATGTTTTGACCTGTTAATGTTCTACTTTGGTTATATTTTACCATTTTGTTTCACATAGTTTTACATACTTTACATGAATTACTTGATAAAACTATACATGTATTATATATTTTTGGTTAACGTTCTACTTTGATTATATTTTTGTTTTTGTGGGTAAGGAGATGATAAAGAATCATGACAACAAAGGATAAACGTGTTATGCCCTTGTTGTTACTAATTTGCAGCCTCCTCTTATCATTCAGTAAGTTAGATTTTTTAGGTTTTAGTCGATCTTTTTCTTAGCCCTTGTTACTCATTTGCATGTTATATATGATCATACTATGTTTGCGTTAATTCTCACATTATTTACCTTCCTACTTTTGAGCGGGCGTGGAAAGAATCAAATATTAGCGCACAGAAGACGATTCTACAATATTTGACGACATCTTCAACTGAGTTCAGAATATTTGAAAAACCTTTTGGAAAATAACTTTATCTAGCATATATGTTTGTTATATTTATATATTTGTTTTCATTTGTTTTGTTTGATTCACTTTGTGCCCTAGTTTTTTTCTCCATTGGTTGGCGTTTTGTGCTATTATACAGGTTTTGGAAATGTTTAATTTACAGTAGTTATGCTGCCGAAATTACATAAAGTAAATATTGTAATTTTATTGACGGTGGACAAAAAGAACAGAACGAATACACAGGCCCACCCAAAATAGTCGCGGATCGAGATCTTAATTTAGTCTTGATGGGGTAAATATCAATTGTGTTCAGATCATAATATTTCAGTCGGGCCGGTCTGAAGGTGAGATTATCCGGACCGGGCAAAACAAAGTTGGGCTTTTTGCGAATATTGGGTCTTTTAAAAAAATTTGATCAAAGATGTTACAAATATTACAATTATGTACCAAGAACCAAGGCTTCGACCTAACGATTATTTTGGACTAGTTTGTGTCCACCATTACTTCATATGACATACAGTGACGTAAATTTCTGAAAACCATTATTGTGTCATGACATGCAATGAAATAAAATCTTCAACTGTTACTGTATCATGAGAACTGATGAGAACCGTTAGTGAATCATGACATTTGGTGACGTAACTTTATCAAAACTGTCACTATAAAATGACACTGACATTAATCATTCAAAACCGTCACCCTAACATTACATTTACCGTGAGTAAAATTCTCAAAATCATCATCGCTTCATGATATACAGTGACGTAACATGACATATGGTAACGTCTATATTTCAAAACGTCACTGTAACATAACATAGGGCGACGATTTATTTTTTAAAACCATCACCATATGATGACATAATGTGACGGTCATTATTTAAAATCATCATTTTAACATGACATACATAACGTTGATTATTTGAAAACGTCACGATAACATGACATAGGGTGATATTTTTTCTGGTCAAAACTGTCATCGTTGCATAACGTACCATAACGTTTATTTTCGAAACAGTCACCATAGCATAACTTAAGGTGACATTTTTTTTCTTCTAAACTGTGATGGTAGCATGACATACGGTGAAGTAATTTTTTCGAAACTGTTATTGTAGCATAACATGCGGTGACGTTTATATTTTAAATACCGTCACCATAGCATGACATACGGTGACTTTCATTTTTATAAACCGTCAATGTAGCATGACATAACGTGACATAAATTTTCCGAAACCGTTCATGTAACACGACGTACGATAACGTTTATTGTTCAAAACCGTCACTATAGCATGACGTACACTGACGTTTATTTTTTAAAATCATCACCATAACATTACATATGGTCACGTTTATTATACAAAATCGTCATCGTAGCATGACTTACGTTGACGTTTATTATTCTAACCGTCTCCACAACATGATATATAATGACATTTATTATACAAAACCGTCACCATTGTGACAAATTTGGTTTTAAAACCGTCACCATAACATAATATATGATGACTTTTTTTTTTTTAAATCGTTACCGTAGAATGACATGTGGTAACGTACACAAAACCGTCACCATAAGATGACATATGGTGACATAAATTATTCAAAACCGTCAATGTAGCTTAACATACTGTGATGTAAATGTTTTAATACTGTTACCAAAGCATGACATATGGTGACGTATAATTTTTAAAAAGCATTGCCATACACTTACTTTTGGTGACGCAAATTTTGCAAAATCGTTGCCACAAAACTTGGTGACTTTTGGAAACGGTTTTCAAATAAGAGTTGTTACACATATTTTAGTTTTTGGTAACGACTTTTTAAAACCGTTACTACATAAAGCAACGATTTTGAAAAAATTGTCACTAAAAAGTCTTATATTGCAACGGTTTGTAAAAACGTCACAACATAAGGCAACGGTTTTTCAAAACCGTTACCTTAGGGTACCTTTTATTGACGTTTTTATCTAAAATGTTACTTTATGGTTCAATTGTTTTTGTAATAGTAACGTTTCTTTATAAAAATTGTTACTAAAACAATTCTCTAACTTTTTATTTGACTTTTTGTAACGTTTTTTTTAGCAAAACCCTGTTTTTTAAAACCGTCACAAAAAGTGATTTTTGTACTACTTTGAAGTTCTTATGTGCAGCATAGGCCAAGAATATTCTGATTGCTTCTATTCTTGCCACAGGTGCAAATGTCTCATCATAGTCTATTCTGTTGGTGCAAGTGTACCACATCTCTATATATTTTATATATTTATTTTGATGATTACAAACACACCGTATTATTGTTTGTCTAACAATTTAATCCAAGTGTACAGTTCTTGAAGAACACGAAGATTTTATCTGAAGAGTTCAAGACGGAAGTTTTACGTTGTCATTAGTGTTTATAATTTATAATGATAAACACCCTAAAATAATATACCACTTGGATATTTCTAAAAACCCTAAATGATTTTAAATAAGGTTTATTGAGAAGATCCAGCAAGATTGGTTGCGTCCTGGAAGGTGTCTATTCTGACGCCGGTATACCGCGGCGGTACAGCCGGTATACCGCGGCAGGCTCGGTGTGCATCTCTGATTGGTTGAAGCTACTTTTACTAGCCGGTATACCGCGAGTCCTAGCCGGTATACCGCCACGTACGTATTCCAGTCAACTTTGCATGAGAGCCGTTGGAGTGTCAGTGTACTTTTGTCTGCACGGTATACCGCGGTGTATAGCCGGTATACCGCGGGTGTACTTTTTACTGCACGGTATACCGCGTGTTTTTGGCGGTATACCGCGCCTCATATATCCGTTGGAGATGCTGATATATAAAGAAGCATGCTGGTGATGAAGAAGATAGAACACAAACAAACAGCAACAACAACAATCCAAACTCTCAGCTCTCTCACTCTCACTTATTTTATATATATATATTTTATAAAACATTTTTTATAAAATATCCAAGTGTGAGATATTATACAAGAGTGATTACCCATTGTGAGTTATACTCCTCTTGTAAGCATTTGAATAACGGGTGTGTGATCCTGTACATCTCATAGCAGAAGCTTGAGAATCAATTACGTTACCTTTGTACTTGGTTTGTATTTCTACCGTAAAGAATACATTTATTGGATCGTGTCGAGAAGTGTCTCGGCTGCTGGTTTATCACAGTTGGTGGTAAATCAGTAAATCTCCGTGTCAAGTATCTCTAACCTTTATCTCTTTATTTATTCCGTTGTGCATTTAAATTATATCTGTTTATATAATTGTTGTTTATTTATTATTTCTATACTCTGATTTATTTATACTGTTTCTGTACTGTATTTATTTATAAAAGAATTTTTTGAAAGTAAAAGATTTAAAATACAACCTTACCCCCCCTAGGTTGTCTAACATTTGGTATCAGAGCAGGGCTTTCAAAAAATTATCTGTTTAAATTTTTTAAAGTTATATCTTTTATTTAATGGCTCAACAAAATACTTGGTTTTCTAAATCTCTTCTTATTGATTTCGAAAATTTTGATCTTTGGGCAATTTCTTTTGAACGTTATGTTCGTGGGATAAATCAAAATATTTGGGATATTATTATTAAAGGAGATTTCAAACCCACAAAATTTCAAAACAACAAAGTTGTTGAAAAACCTAGCTCGGAATGGTCCGACGAAGATGAGGCTAATTATTGTTTAAATTATGAAGCCAAAAATTTTCTCTTTTCGGTTCTTACTAACGATGATATTGAGCGTGTTTTTCTCTTTGAAACTGCTCATGATATTTGGGAGAACTTGAACATCACCTATGGTGGAAACTCAAAAGAAAAGAGAGACGAAACCCGAGATCAAAGAAATGAAGAAACGTGTCTCATCGTCGACTGCGAGAAAGAGGTATGTACTTCATACTCAAGTTATTCTAGTTGTAGTGATAACGATAATGATATTGATATGTTAAATGTCTCTTTTCAAAAATTGATTGTTCTCGTAAATAGTTTTAAAAATGAGAATGCTAAATTAAAAGAAGAATTATTATTATGTCAAAATGAGTTGAATAATTGTAAACAAACCATTGCATGTGATAATAAAATCAAAAATGAGTTAAATGATAAAGTTATCACTTTAGAAAAAAAAGCATGCGAAAATATTGTTTGCAAATCTTGCATTGTCTTAAATGATAAAATTGCATGTTTAGAGAAAATAACATGTGAAAAAGTTGTATGTGGTAAATGCAATATTCTTGAAGATGAAATTGCTTGTTTAAAAGCAAAATGTAAATCGCATGAAAAAGATAATTTATTAGCAAATGCTTTTCAAAATAGCAATGATAAAGTGCTTAAAATGCTAAATATGCCTAATCGTATAAATTGTCGTAAAGGCATTGGTTCCGATACATGTGTTGATAAATGTTCGTGTAAACCCATTAAAAGATTTTTTGCATCTCCTAAAGTTGATACGAGAAAACCTCCATATATGTCAAAAATAAAAAATGTGAATTATGGGAGGAAACCGTATGCTCGTATGTATAATAGTAATTTTTCTAGACCTAATGCGAATATAAATGCTTCATTTTATGTGTATGATAAATACAATCGCAAAATTAAAATGGTTAGAAAATGGATTCCGAAAGGAATGTTTAATGTTGACAATCCGGGTGGAATGCGTTTATGGTTTTAAACCATTTATATGGCTTTGTATGTTTGTCGTGTTTGTTTTATGTCGACAACATATTTTTTGCAGTTTATGTTTTATACTAACTGTTAAAAGGACCCATAAGAAAAGGGTACCACAAAAATATTCTTTGCCTTTTGTAGGTGTTACCTGCCGAGGTTATAATACGTGGTTACCTGCCGAGGTTATAATACGTGGTTACCTGCCGAGGTTATAATACGTGGTTACCTGCCGAGGTTATAATACGTGGTTACCTGCCGAGGTTATAATACGTGGTTACCTGCCGAGGTTATAATACGTGGTTACCTGACGAGGTCATAATACGTGGTGATTTTTTTTATCACATAAAATTAACCGAAAATTGAAGCCTTAAGATCCGTTTTGGTGCAAGTGTTTCGTATTGGTTTGTATATCTTTGTCTCTATTGCTTTTTGCATTTTATTTTATCCCTCAAATTTTATAAAATCAAATTGATATCGTTATTAATTTGAGGGGGAGCGTTTTAGCTCTTTTACCCATGAGTTTATGCTACCTCAAATATATGCATATTTTGAGGGGGAGCATCTCTCGAGGGGGAGCATACCGTCTTTCTTAACCCTTTTTGCTTCGACAAACGGGGAAGAGAAACCGCATATGCTCTTGCTTAGCGGTTGTGTTTGTCATCATCAAAAAGGGGGAGATTGTTGGTGCAAGTGTACCACATCTCTATATATTTTATATATTTATTTTGATGATTACAAACACACCGTATTATTGTTTGTCTAACAATTTAATCCAAGTGTACAGTTCTTGAAGAACACGAAGATTTTATCTGAAGAGTTCAAGACGGAAGTTTTACGTTGTCATTAGTGTTTATAATTTATAATGATAAACACCCTAAAATAATATACCACTTGGATATTTCTAAAAACCCTAAATGATTTTAAATAAGGTTTATTGAGAAGATCCAGCAAGATTGGTTGCGTCCTGGAAGGTGTCTATTCTGACGCCGGTATACCGCGGCGGTACAGCCGGTATACCGCGGCAGGCTCGGTGTGCATCTCTGATTGGTTGAAGCTACTTTTACTAGCCGGTATACCGCGAGTCCTAGCCGGTATACCGCCACGTACGTATTCCAGTCAACTTTGCATGAGAGCCGTTGGAGTGTCAGTGTACTTTTGTCTGCACGGTATACCGCGGTGTATAGCCGGTATACCGCGGGTGTACTTTTTACTGCACGGTATACCGCGTGTTTTTGGCGGTATACCGCGCCTCATATATCCGTTGGAGATGCTGATATATAAAGAAGCATGCTGGTGATGAAGAAGATAGAACACAAACAAACAGCAACAACAACAATCCAAACTCTCAGCTCTCTCACTCTCACTTATTTTATATATATATATTTTATAAAACATTTTTTATAAAATATCCAAGTGTGAGATATTATACAAGAGTGATTACCCATTGTGAGTTATACTCCTCTTGTAAGCATTTGAATAACGGGTGTGTGATCCTGTACATCTCATAGCAGAAGCTTGAGAATCAATTACGTTACCTTTGTACTTGGTTTGTATTTCTACCGTAAAGAATACATTTATTGGATCGTGTCGAGAAGTGTCTCGGCTGCTGGTTTATCACAGTTGGTGGTAAATCAGTAAATCTCCGTGTCAAGTATCTCTAACCTTTATCTCTTTATTTATTCCGCTGTGCATTTAAATTATATCTGTTTATATAATTGTTGTTTATTTATTATTTCTATACTCTGATTTATTTATACTGTTTCTGTACTGTATTTATTTATAAAAGAATTTTTTGAAAGTAAAAGATTTAAAATACAACCTTACCCCCCCTAGGTTGTCTAACATATTCCTTCTTGTTGAGAATATCCATTTGCAACCAATCTTGCCTTGTTTTTGACTACAACACCTGACTCATCTTTCTTGTTTCTGAATACCCATTTAGTTCCAATAACAGATTTTCCTTCAGGTTTTGGAACTAGTCTCCAGACTTTATTTCTTTCAAACTGTAGCAATTCATCTTGCATTGCTAAAATCCAATCTGGATCCTCTAGGGCTTCATTTGCTTTCTTAGGTTCAATCACACTCAAAAATCCTGCAAACATTGCTTCATTTGCTGTTGCTGATCTGGTCTTAACTCCTACTGATGGATCTCCTATCACTTGATGAATAGGATGGTCTTTAGTCCATTTGTTTGAACTAGGAAGCACATCAATTTCTGAAAAATTGTTGTTTGTATAATTCTCATCAATGACTGCTTGTAATTCTGAACTGTCTCCTTGTTCTGATACTTGTTGAGTTGTTTCATCCAAGTTTGGATTTTGAGTAGTAGAGTCAGAATTCTGAATGACTTGTTCAGGGTTCTGATACACTTGTTCAGAAATCTGAGTAACTTGGTCAGAATTCAGATTGGCTTGTCCAGAATTCTGAGTACTAGGATCAGAAGTTCCATTACTTGTATTGATCAAAGTTAGACATTCCTCAGATGGACCTGTATCAGAAATTACAGTTGTTTGAATTACTTATGAAGTTCTCTTTTTCATTTCTTGAATCATTTTTGGATTTTCAAAATCTGCATAAGATTCAGAAGTTAGTTCCAGAAATGCATCCTTAAACAATATATTGAGTTCTGAACAGTTAGGATTAAAAGCTGTTTCAGAAGTCATTTTTGTCTTATTATGTCCGAGTTCTGAACTGTTTTGTTCAGAAGTCTTCATTCTTGATTCATCAAAAGTGACATTGATGTTTTCCATAATTCTCTTGGTTCTTCTATTGTAGATTCTGAATGCTTTGGAAGTAAGTGAATACCCAACAAAGTATCCTTCATCTGCCTTTTTATCAAATTTACCAAGATTTTCTTTATCTTTGAGAACATAGCATCTGCATCCAAAAACATGAAAAAATTTAATCAGTGGTTTTCTCTTGTTAATCAGTTCATAAGCAGTTTTATCCAATCTTTTATTGATTAAAGTTCTGTTCTGTGTAAAACAAGCAGTGGCTATTGCTTCAGCCCATAGGAAGGTTGGAAGATTTGAATATGCCAACATGGTTCTTGCAGCTTCAACTAAGGTTCTGTTCTTCCTTTCAACAACACCATTTTGTTGAGGAGTTTTAACAGCAGAAAAGTTATGAGAAATTCCAAGACTTTGCAAAAAGTTCTGAATAGTCTCATTTCTGAACTCTGTTCCATTGTCACTCCTGATTTTCTGAACTGGAAGTTGCAAAAAGACTTGAATTCTTTTGATGAAATTAATCAGTGTTCCAACAGCCTCTGACTTAGCTCTTAAGAATTCAACCCATGTGTATCTTGAATATTCATCCACAATAACTAACATATACTTCTTTCCTCCCATAGATTGAACTGAAATAGGACCACAAAGATCTGTATGTAGCATCTCTAATGGTGATTTGCAAGATGAGTCCATTTTTATCTTATGAGAACTCTTCTTCATCTTGCCCATTTCACATGCTGAACATAATGATTCATTTTCAAACTTAATCTTTGGTAATCCTTTGACTAGATGCTTGCTAACCAGATTGTTCAGATCTCTGAAATTTAAGTGAGAACATCTTCTGTGCCAAAGCCAACATTTATTAGCTACTACATTTGATAATAGACAAACAAGGGTTAAAGCTTGAATTTTTGAAAAGTTAACCACAAATAAGTCCATATGTCTTTTGGCCCAGAAGTCTTTTATGTCATTCTCAGTTAAAATCATGCAACCTGTTATGCTGAACTTAATCTGACAGAAACTATCCAAAAACTGACTTATGCTGAATAGATTATGTTGTAATCCTTCAACATAGAAAACCTTCTGAATAGTCAGATCCCCTTTTGTTAAATCTCCAAAACCTTTGACTTGTCTTTTGCTGTTATTTTCAAAATTTACTGCTCCTCCAGCCTTTTCTGTGAAGTTTGTCAGAGAAGACTTATGACCTGTCATGTGTCTTGAAGCTCCAGAATCTAAAAACCACACATGACAGCCCTGCAAAAACAATCAGTTAGATTTAGGTACCCATTCTGGAATGGGTCCTACTTTGTTAGCTTTGGTATCTGATTTAACAAAAGTTCTTTTGACTTTCCATTCAAAATCTTCTTTTAAGCACCATTTTCCTTGTACTTTGATGAAGTCAGAACATTTTCTGTTTACAAAGCTGTGTCTTTTCTTTTTGAAAACTTTTGGTTGAGAGTGAGAAACATTTTCAGTCTTCTTTTCTTTATTTTGAAACATGTTTTCATTCTTCTTTTCTTTTGTCTTAGATTTAGAAATATTTTCAATCTTCTTTTCTTTTATCTGAGTTTGAGAAAACAACTTAGTCTTCTTTTCTGAGTTCTGATTTGCTTTGTTTATATAAGAAACATAAGTTATTAAAATCAGATTTTTCTGAGGTGATTGGAATGAATGACTACCACACTGAATACATTCAAGATTCTTTCTTGCAAGTGACAATAAATCTGAAACATAAGTCTTTTCATTTTTATTGATATTGTTCATAGTACAATTGCACTTATTACAAGAATTTCTAGCTTTGGATTCAGAAGTAGTATTCAACCCAATCTTTACAGAATTCTTTTTCAGACCATCTTTCCTTTTGCTTTCCTCATTTTCTGAAACATTGAATTTCACAGAATTAGCAGATGATTTGGATGATTCACCATTTTCAAATGTACTTGATTCATCAAAGAATTTCTTATCTTCTTTTAAGGCATTAATTTTGAAAAGATCATATTCAGCCTTTAACTTCTCATGCTCTGTTATTTTCTGGACATAAGTGTTGTTTTCTTTTAAAACTTGATCCAGTTTAAAATCTACATCACAATAATCATTTTCAAGATCATCAAAAGTTTTTCTTAAGTCCTCAAGTTCTTGACTAACAAGTTTGAATCTCTTTTCAAGTTCTGAAAAGCCTTCTGAAGTGACATGAGAATTATCAGTTGAATCAGAATTTTGACTAACAGTTTCAGAATTCTGACCTTCAGACTCAGAGTTCTGACTTGTGGAGTCAGAATTCTGACTAGAAGATTCAGACTTCTGACTAACTGTTTCAGAAACCTTACTTGCATCAAATATACTTTCAATGTCAGAATATGAAAAACTTGGTTGTTTATTTTTGTAACTGACATTCAAAGAATCATATTTGAATTTTGCATCATTATATTTTGGTTTCTCTTCTGTTGGTTTAGAAATTTCTTTCTTAACCTTGTTTTCTGAAGCATCTGACTTCTCAGTTTTTGGTTCAGAAATTGTTTCCTTTGCTTTTACAGGACTTGATTTTTGTAAACTGTCTGAACTTGTTATAGAACTAGCAGGTCTCACAAAAACTTCAACAATTTCTGGAATTTTTGGTTTAGGAACTTGTAGTTTATTAAAATCATACAAATTTATTGGAGCTTTTTTCAAAACAACATTTTCTTCCAAACCTAATCCTATTTTAGGATTATAAAATCTTGTATCCTTAACATTGCTAGTGAGAAGATTCAAGGTTTGTTGAGTTTGACCTCTTTTCAAATTAAGGTCTTCCAACTCTTTGATTTTTGTGTACAACTTCTTTCTTTCCTCAAGTAACATATCATATTTAATTTGTAAATCAACCTTTTCATCTTTTATTTCTGTAAATTGAATTTTTAATTCAGAAATGTTCTTTAAAAGATCAGAATTCTCATTTTTGACTTTTTGTTTCTCAACCTCAGATTCTTCAAACTGTTCTTTAATTATCTCTTTTTCTGTTCTGAACTTATTAACTAGAATTCTTTCACCTTTTATTTGTTTTCTGAGTTTAGCAAATTCAGAATTCATATTGCCAATTTGAGTCATTAAATCAATTTCAAGTGCAGAATGTACCTCAGTAGAAGATTCAGAATCAGCATCTTCATAATCAGAATCATCCTCATTCTTCATCTTAGCCATATAACTTTGCATTTGAGAAAAGTGAATGCAATCCTCTTCATCTGAAGTATAATACAACCAATTCTCCTGTTCTGCCAACATTGCAATCTCATTATCTCTTTTCTTAGCCAGCTGAGCCTTCTTTGTGTAGTATTCATAATCTTTTACTACTTTTACTCTGCAGTCTCTGGCAAAGTGACCAGGTTTTCCACACTTAAAACACAAATCTTTCTCTTTCCTCTCTTCCTTCTCTTCTTTCTTCTCAAACTTACTTTCTTCTCTATCTTCTTTCTTCTTATATTTCTCTTCTGAACTCCCCTGTTCCCTTCTGTACTTACCCTGAAACTTGTTCTTTCCATATCTCTTGTTGAAAGTGTTAGTCAACAAGGCCAATTTTTCTGCAATCAGCTTGATATTAGGGGTGAGCAAAACCCGAGATATCCGATCTACCCTACCCGACCCGACCCGTATGTTCAGCTAAACCCCCGCCCCGAGAAACCCGAACCCCGAATACCCCGAACCGCGGCTTTGTTCGGTTTAACTTGAATCGGGTTGGGTATGGGTTTTACCCACCCGACCCGTCCGAAATATCCGATTAATAAAAAAAATAAAATTTATTTAATAAATTATATATATATATATTAATAAATCTAATCTATTCTAAATATCAGATATTTAATCAATTAATATCTAATAAGTAATAACATTTGAAATCTACCCTAAATTCCTAAAACCCCAAAGTCCCAAACCCAAATCGCGATTTCACAACCAGAGTCCAGAACCAGTCCACCACGGCACCACCCACACGGCCACCCCCCCCCCCCCCCCCCGTCGGCCATTCTCCACCACCGCCCATCGCTGCCTACCCTCGCCGGCTATTGTTCACCACGCCACCACGACTGTCCTCTTCCATCGACGACCCTCTCCACTCTCCAGTCTGTCTCCACAGTGGTAACTGGTTCTACTTTTCTTTTTATCATACAAAATACTGAAATAGCAGATGTTAGTAGTGGTGTAATGGTGTTTATATGTTAATTTTAGGTTAATTTTAAAGTGGTCTCTTAGTCTGTGTTCTTACTTCTTAGTCTGTGTTCTTAGTCTGTGTTCTTACTTCTTAGTCTGTGACTCTGTGTTCTTACTTCTTAGTCTATGTTAATTTTAAAGTGGTCTTTATAGTTTATATTGTTTATGTTAGTTTGTTTATGTTAATTGTATAATTGTATTCTGATTTTAAAGTGGTCTTTATATTGTTTATGTTAGTTTCATAGTTTGTCTGTTGGATACTTTTAGAATGGAGAACTGTAAAGTGTAAACTGTTAGTCTGTGACTCTGTGTTCTTATGTAAATTTTAAAGTGGTCTTTATATTGTTTATGTAATTATGTTAGTTTGTTTATGTTAACTGTTAGTCTAATTGTATTCTGATTTTATATTGTTTATGTTAGTTTGTTTATGTTAATAGACAGTTAGAAACTTAGAATGTTAGTAACTTAGTATGTTGATTTGGTATTTGGCGTTTATTACTTTATTTATTTAATAGATTTGGAATGTCTCAATTCGAAGCCAATAGTAGTGCACCGCCACCACCGGATTTGAAGGTACGGGACTATACTACGACTTTTTTGATTTATCATTCTATTTAAGTATTTATGGTTATTGTCTTATTGATCACTTGTTCACTTACAGGATTGGTTTGGAAGTCTGAACTCGGAACACATCTCTTGATAGTTTGATCATTGATGGTTATTTGGATTTTGGATTTTGGACTTTGGTTTGGTTTGGTAATTGGTACTTGGTAGTTTGGTACTTCACTACTTTGATTGGACTTTTACTCTTTTTAGTTGGTTATTTTTAGTTGGTTAATGGTTAGTTTATGTATAATTATATATTGTAGACTACTTTGATTGGACTTGTAGTTTGGTATTTAAACTTTTAAACTTTTAATTTTTAAACTTTGGTAGTTTGGTTAATTTTAGTAGTGTCAGGAATATTGGGCAAAAAAGGGTCAGAACTCATAAGTCAGGATATTGGGCTAAAAAACGGGCCAGAGTCCAGAAGGCAGGCCCAACCCGCGGGACCCGACCGACCCGACCCGATCCCCGATATACCCGATATCCGATATCCGAAGGGTATATCGGACGGATTTCGGGTGTTCTGCATACAACCCGATCCCCGATCGGGTTTCGGGTTTTGGGCCCCGATCCGCCCGACCCGTCCGATTGCACAGCCCTACTTGATATCATCATCTTCTTCTGATCCTTCCACCTCATCAGATTCTTCCTCTAACTTGGTTATTTCAGACAAATACACAGATTTCTTTGCAGTTTTGATCACCTTAGATTTTCTTTCTGAAAGTAAGGCTAATTGATCAGAAACACTTTTATTTTCTTCTACTACTTGCTTAACAGAATCCTCATGTTGATTTAGAACACAGAATAGATCATTTAAATCTTCCTCACACATATCTTTATTCATTTGAAGACTAATTGCAAAAGATGACCATTCTGAATTAAGTGAATTCAGAAATTTGTAGTTAATCTCAGACTTTGTCTTTTTCAACCCATTCCTTCTGAGGTCATTCAAAATGATACAAAACTTTTCATAAGTTTGATTTAAACTTTCACCCTCTTTTGCTTTGAATCTTTCATAAGCATTGATGCATTGGTTTAATTTTGGTTGAATTGATTTTGTAGTACCAAGCATTTGCTTTTCAAGTTCATCCCACATTTCTTTTGCTGATGTTCCACTATCAATTCTATTAAAAACCTTATTTGGAACTGCCAAAGTCAACAGCGTAACAGCTCTTTTGTCAATTGCATGTCTGATTTTCTGTGCTTCTGAGTACTGTGAAAAATTCTTCTTCACCCTAGTAGCAGGAATTTCTAGAGTTGTATCGGTTGCAGGTGTAGCTTGAACATCGACATAAACTTCAATTGTACCTTTTCGTATTGAAATCATCAAATTCTCATCGATATTGTCCAAGAATTGTATCATACGAATTTTCCATTGCTGATATTAATTTGGAATAAGAACAGGGGGTTTCGTTTCAGATCCCATTGAGAGAAATTCTTTCGAAGACATGATTGTAAGATGAATAAAATCGAATCAACAGAAAGACAAATCAAATTTCTTGAACAAACGTAAAACAAATTCAAGAATTACAAAGAATTCAAGAATTGTGAGTAGCAGCGGAATCAATTGACGAATTGATCAAGAAATCTTCAAGAACAGGATCTTGAACGAATTTGTTTGTTGAGTAGCTCTGATACCAATTGTAGAAACCAGGATTCAATCTTACAATCAATTAAGATCAATCAAACAGTAAATGATAGAGATTTGGATCAACACACTTGTATTCAATCAAGAACATATTACAGATCTAGAGAGAGAATCTCTCAAAGATTACAAAAGCTGAATACAATGATATGCGAAGATTTGCCAAAAGATCAGTTAGCTTACAGTTGCTAACTGCTATATATACTGTAAAGGAAATGCTAAAGCTACAGTACATATACATCAAAGACTAATAAGAACATTACACGTGTCCTAATTACATAACAGAATTATAAAGGAAAATATCCTGTCATAAGTTCTGAACATGTTGTTCAGAACTTCTGAACATTCTTCTGATAAAGCTCCTCAGAACTTCCTTCAAGTACTTGTGCTATTTTCTTCATCATTCTCAGAAGTTCTGAGTCTCCTACTCAGAACTCTGACTCTTCAATTCAGACTTTCACACTTGTAATCTTTTCGACTTTCCTGATCAGAACTTCTGAGTCTTCAAACTCAGAACTCTGAGTCTTCTATTCAGATCCCAACACTTAGTAATTTGACAAAACTCCATATCTAACAACAACATTCTCCTAAAAAAGGCTGCCAGATTCGCCTGCAAGATTCGTCTGCAGAGGCCTGCAGGATTCGCCTAAAAAAGGCTGCCAGATTCCCCTGCAAAGGCCTGTCGCAAGATTCGCCCTAAGGACTGTGTCGGTAACAACCTGACTCAACTCACGGCCCATAAACATCATCTCCACCATCACCAGTAAACACACACGGATAGCATCCTCGTCGGATAGCGCCTGCAGGTCATCTTTCATCGTCTGAACCACCATTCTAATATTTAAATCCGCTGGTGGACGGCCGGGCCAAACCTTACTAACAAAGGACTCTTCCGGTAAGGGAGGAAGGGAGGGTGTTGGTCCGAAAAGGAGTCATGTCAAATGACAGAACTCAAAACGCCCAAAGCGCATGGAATGCCCAAACACATCAAAATACAGCTCCTCTGGATCTGTATTGTCGACCTAGACCTCCGTTTGTAGAAACATGTGAACTAGCATGGGGTCACCACCAGTATTGGTAATGTCCAACCATGGACCGAAAGGTGTCCGTCCAAATATTTCGAGTAAATTTTGTTCCCGTTCAGGTATACCTTGATTTTTTTTCTAATCTCTGGCGCGAAGCTAACGCGACACTTGAGCGTCAAGTCCGTGTATTAAAATCATGCTACATAGTAATGCAGAGATGTTGTCAACGCACCTAACTTGTAATTAAGGAATAATATATAGTTTCTGTTTTATAAGACAATGGATTATGGTTATAGTTATTATTTTATGTATGAAATTTCATTATCACTCAATCTATTGGACTTTCAGGTAGTAGGGGAATCACATGGATTTCTTAAGTCCCTACAAACCTTAGGGCTATTTACACCTGTTTGACAAAATCCAAATCGATATGTTGCGATTTAAATAATTTGAATATAACCTAATTGGGTTTTTTCTTGTATGCTTACATTTTGTTGATAATTCTTCGTCTATTTTAATTTTTGAAAAGAAATCACTCAATCTATTGGACTTCCAGGTAGTAGGGGAATCACATGGATTTCTTAAGTCCCTACAAACCTTAGGGCTATTTACACCCGTTTGACAAAATCCAAATCGATATGTTGCGATTTAATTAATTTGAATATAACCTTATTGGGTTTTTTCTTGTATGCTTACATTTTGTTGATAATTCTTCGTCTATTTTAATTTTCGAAAAGAAATCAATCAATCTATTGGACTTCCAGGTAGTAGGGGAATCACATGGATTTCTTAAGTCCCTACAAACCTTAGGGCTATTTACACCCGTTTGACAAAATCCAAATCGATATGTTGCGATTTAATTAACTTGAATATAACCTTATTGGGTTTTTTCTTGTATGCTTACATTTTATTGATAATTCTTCGTCTATTTTATCTTTCGAAAAGAAACCACTCAATCTATTGGACTTCCAGGTAGTAGGGGAATCACATGGATTTCTTAAGTCCCACACAAACCTTAGGGCTATTTATACTCGTTTGACAAAATCCAAATCGATATGTTGCGATTTAATTAATTTGAATATAACCTTGTTAATTATAGAGTTTTTGGCAAGAGGCCAAAATGAATTTGAGTTTGGCATGTGAAGCCAATTTCAATGTTTAAATATCTTATTTTGGTAAAATATCAAATATAAGGGGTTTTGGAAGTGTAACTTCCAAACATTAATTATAAAGCTTAAATTTATGAGTAGGAACTCACAATAAATATAAACATTTAAATAAATATTTATAGAAAAGTTAAGGGACCTAAGTTGTAATTTAGCAAAGTTAAGGGACCTAAGTTGTAATTTAGAAAAGTTTAGGGACCTAAGTTGTAGTTATGCAAAGTTTGGGGACCAAAGTTGTAATTTAGCAAAGTTAAGGGACCTAAGTTGTACTTATGCAAAGCTTGGGGACCTAAGTTGTAATTTTGCAAAGTTAAGGGACCTAAGTTGTAATTTAGCAAAGTTTGGGGGCCTAAGTTGTAATTTAGCAAAGTTAAGGGACCTAAGTTGTAATTTAGCAAAGTTTGGGGGCCTAAGCTGTAAATTAGCAAAGTTTAGGGACCAAAGTTGTAATTTAGCAAAGTTAAGGGACCTAAGTTGTACTTATGCAAAGCTTGGGGACCTAAGTTGTAATTTTGCAAAGTTAAGGGACCTAAGTTGTAATTTAGCAAAGTTTAGGGGCCTAAGTTGTAATTTAGCAAAGTTAAGGGACCTAAGTTGTAATTTAGCAAAGTTTGGGGCCTAAGCTGTAAATTAGCAAAGTTAAGGGACCTAAGTTGTACTTATGCAAAGTATAGGTACCTAAGTTGTAATTTAGCAAAGTTAAGAAACCTAAGTTGTAATTATACAAAGTATAGGTACCTAACTTGACCTATCTTTTTATGTAATTATTATTTTTACTAAACTATCTTTACAATTGAATATTTAACAATTGGAAATAAACACAATACTCTAAATTTAACACAATACTCTAAAATATTTTCTAAAAAAACAGGATACTCTAAAATAAACACATACTCTAAAAATATTTTCGAAATAAACGCAATACTCGAAATAAACACAATACTCTAAAATATTTTCGAAATAAACGCAATACCCTAAAATTAACACAATAGTCTAAAATATTTTCGAAATAAACACAATACTCTAAAATTAACATATACTCTAGAGTGAATTGTGGATTTGGTCCCTGTGCTTTGATGGTTTTTGTGACTAAAGTCCCTATACTATGTTTATTGTGGATTTAGTCCTTGTGGTATTCAGTTTTTCTTGGCCATGGTCCCTCGACTAACGTTTTCGTTAACTTCGTTAAGTTAAGGACCATTTTAGTCATTTTTTCTAAATTTTGTCTTTCTACTATAAAAAAAGTAAAACAATATTTTTACACACACACAAATATATACATATATAACTATAGACACACAAATAAATATATATATATATATAATTATACACAAATATATGTATATATATACACAACGATATATAACAATTTAATTTTATTATTTTATTGTAATGGTGGAAAAATATATGGTTTTATTTTTATAATGTAATTAAAATTTTGATTTAAACAAATCAAATCATAAAATTGTATCTTATTTTATTTAGAGCGAAAAAATAAGATATTGTTTTATGATTTGATTTATTTAAATTAAAACATTAATTATGTTAAAGACGAAAACAATATTAAAATTGAAACTCCTAATTTTAGAATGATTAAAATTGGAGTTCATTTCTCAGTGGTTTTCAATAACTTGGTGTTAAAATATCGATAATAAGCTTGTTTTACAATGAAAATAAAAGAACAATAAAATTAAATTGTCTTTATCATAATTATATCGATAATATCTTTTTCCACCATTACAATAAAATGACAAAATTAAATTGTTATATATCGTTATGTATATATATACATATATTTGTGTATAATTATATATATATATATGCGAAATATGTATATATATTTGTGTGTCTATAGTTATATATGTATATATTTGTGTGTGTATAAAAATATTGTTTTACTTTTTTTATAGTAGAAAGACAAAATTTAGAAAAAATGGCTAAAATGGTCCCTAACTTAACAAAGTTAACGAAAACGTTAGTCGAGGGACCATGGCCAAGAAAAACTGAATACCACAAGGACTAAATCCACAATAAACATAGTATAGGGACTTTAGTCACAAAAACCATCAAAACACAGGACCAAATCCACAATTCACTCTATACTCTAAAATATTTTCAAAAAAAAAAAACACAATACTCTAAATTTAACACAATACTCTTAAATAAACACATACTCTAAAATATTTTCGAAAAAAACACAATACTCTAAAATTAACACAATACTCGAAATAAACACAATACTCTAAAATATTTTCGAAATAAACGCAGTACTCTAAAATTAACACAATATTCTAAGATAAACACAATATTCTAAGATAAACACATACTCTAAAATTAACACAATATTCGAAGATAAACACATACTCTAAAATATTTTTCAAACACACACATATTCTAAACTAAACACATATATAACAAAATGTATTTAAAAAAAATAAAAAACTACAATGGGATTATGAAAACTTACCTAACGAGCCTGACAACTTCTAAAAACACTCACGAACCGAGTCAAGATCTGAGCGTGTAGGTTGCATGATATATTTGAGAGAGTAGAGAGAGTTTGCGAATTGTAGGGTTTGTGGTCCAAGAGGGGGGGGGGGGGGGGGGGGGGGTTATAAGGCCGCGATCGAGGTTGGGGTTGGTGGGGGGTTAGTCGACATTAAAAACTAGGGTTTCACCCCAGGCCGACACGTGGTGCGGCAAGTCCGCGATCGTGGCCTGGGGTAAAAAATGTAATTAATCTCCGCGGATTTCAGGGACCAAAGTTGTAAACCTAACGTTTTCAGGGGGCTTCGCGGCATCCGCGGACAAACATCGCGGACTCCAAGGTTAAAATGAAATTTCTTTACCCTGAGTCCACGATCGAGGGGTATTTCACTGATGTTTTGGGTATTTTGATAAAGTTTGAGGGAGTTTGGATATGTCTGTAAGGCAAAATTAAAGTTAGGGTATTTTAATTAATTTCCCAATTTGTAATGTAAAGGAGAGGTTTGGTAGTATTGAAAGTGATTTATACTTTTTGAACGTGTGATTTGAGGAAAGAATGTGGTGAAAAAAAACTAGTTTCTTGTAAAATTAAAAAGAAAGCATTCTTTTTTTTTTGAAAGGGTATCTTAGGCTTTTCCTAGACTAATCTCTCGCACTGATTGACTGCTAAGCATATAGCCTTAAGATAATTCCTCAGTGGCCACAAGTTGCCAATGCCTGGATTCGAACCCGGGGTAGATGGGTTTCTAAGCCACATCCCCTCAAGGCCTTAACCAGTATGCCACAAGCCTTGTGGTTAAGAAAACATTCTTAACATACACAAAAGATGACTCTTAATTAAATAAACCCATGATAGTCTATTATATTTTCATATTCTTTTGGTTACATATATGCTAAACAAAAATATCTATATATTATATATACATATATATGGGGTATGTTCAGTCTTAAAATTAAGTTTTGTTTTAAACTAGGAGAAAAAAGAAAGTATGTCATGTGTCCCGGACATTAAGGAAATATTCAACATAATGGCGTATAATTATCGTGAGTGGAGTAACATTGTCATGAATGATGTAAAAAATTACGTTAGTTGACAATGATGAATATAAACAAATAGGGATGCATGTCACGCTCTTTTTTTGTTCCTCAGTTCAAAACAGAAAGCATGTTTGCAACTAAATTTTCGTATGTATGTATATATTAACTAGATAAGTACCTGCGCGCGATGCGGCGTGAAATATCTCAAATCTAAAGCCGAGAATTCGAAAAAATAATTATGTTTCATGTTCATATTTATACGTTTTTAAATCGCATATCAGATGTATAAAATTAAAGGTTAATATGGTTAATTGGTCAAAAACATTAGAGGAAATAATATAATCATGATTAAGAAAGTATAAATAATGAAACATACTATACTAAAATATTTGCATATTTATATTTTTGAAAAAATGTTCGAATTCATAATCCAAAAGTCAGTTAATAAGTGATATCTTTTTTTTTCCAAGTAATTAAATCTCTTATGATAATTCTAAGAGTGTTTCGTTGACATAATGAAATTTGATAAAATTGTAATTCGTCGAAGGAATTCGACTTTGAAGTAAAAATGGATATGAAATTTTAAAAAGAAAATCACGACAATTTAGTGATTATTTGTATCAAATTCCATACCAATTTTAACAAATCCCATACTAATCACGACACATAAATTCGTATATATTTATGATATTTAATAATATAATTAAATACAAAAATATTCAATATTGGGCTAATTTCGATGGTATTGATGAAGCGATTACAATGGTTAAATAGAAATGTTTTTTAAATGCATTTTAGTTCATATACATTATTTATGTTTATATGATAAGAGTCTAAAATTAAAAATTAAAAAGTAAGGGATTAAAAGTAAACTACATATCTAATTGTAAGGGTAGTAAATGTAACGTATAAATTAAAAAAAAATGAATTAAGGAGAGATTTTAGGAGGAGTGAATGTGGATGTGATAATTGAACTTATAATGTAAACTGCGTCCAGATACATGTTTAGGCGGGAAAGTACTAAAGTCGGCTCACCAGAAGATGACATGTGGCATGCTAGTTACTTATTTATTATATGTATAGATTGTATAATCTATAATTTATTTTGTCCAAAGATGGACATTCTCAAATTAAACTATATATGAGAAATCAATCAAATGAATCCATAACAAACCTTTTAGTTGGAATTTATTCTTTAAGTGCAATACAATTAAAGTTGTTCTCTTTTTCTTAATGATGAGGGATATGTATCCTCAAAAATTTAGTGTTAAATTGCATCCATCAACATCTAGATATTTGTCGAAACAAAAGAGATATATCATTTTAGTCATTTGTTTCATCCGTTAAAGCTCGTTGAAAGAAAATAGGACACATGATGATAATGATGCAAAACAAGAAACAATATACCGTGAAGGGTGTGAAGAACATATTGGATAACTCTACATACAATTGTTGTCATATGTCGCTATTCCTTAGCACAAAACATGTTCACAACTAGAGCTTACTCTCGACCACTATCTCCATGCATCGCATCCTCTTGTTATTGAGGCATTAGATCACAATGACTTTAGATGATCTTGTGATCGAAAACTAAAAGCAAGGATCTTTGTTTGTTTGAAATGTGTTCCCGATGTTGTTTCTTATTTGTTTGAAAACCATCTTAAAGACTTCTTTACTGATATATGTGGCAAGAAATGCACCCCAAACGCCTGTTGTATCATTGTCAAACATACAAAAACTCTTTTTACTTTTGATGCCTTGGTAAAATCAGTCACTTAGCAAATATCTTGCTCAAAGACATTTTGACCATTTTTTCTAATCACAAATATCCATTAACATTTGTTCAAAGAAAGAGAACACTTAATTATGTGTGTTCTGAATGTATTGTATTGGGAGATTAATGGCTCTCTCTTATTGGAATGCCAACCTAGGGTTTGTAATTTCAAATTTGTTTTGATTGCCATTTGAATAAACTAGGAAATAGTTTCTGGAGGATTATGACAATGTTTCCATAAATTATTTGTGTGTTGGCTTTCTCTTGTATGATAGTTTAATTTACATCTTCAATTTTTATATTTTGTTCAACAATAAACTTAATCCATATCTAAACTTAAAACAAATAACAATACAAAATCTGTTGAAGAGAAAAGCGAATAGAACACAACAGAATGGAGAGAATGAATCGTTATTCTCATTAATCATAAGCCCTTTATATATGGATGAGTTACAAGTAGATAACTACAAAATATTTTAATTCTAATCTATCTCTATCCCTATCTCTATCGTCATATCCTTTAGACGATGACACATTTATCCTACAACACTCCCCCTTGTGCCGAGTCAAAGGAGTGAAGGTGCACAATTGTTGCCTCGTTAAAACCTTACGCCAAAATAAAAACCCAGTGGGAAAAAATAAAAATATGACGAAGGAAATAGTACAACGCACCAGTTTCTTTGCAACACATAGACTTTTACTTTAGTCTAATTTTCTCTTAGATTCGTACATTAATCATGAGAGTTAAGAAAACATGATGGTATATAAACTGTTGCCTCACTAAAACCTTACACCAAGGAACAAAACCCAATGGGAAAAATAAAACCTTGGTTGAAGGAAAGAGCACAACATACCAATATTACATATATAGTAGACTCCCCCTTTTGTCTACCACTCCCCCTGATTCGTGCATTAATCAAAGGAGTTTTAAAACCTTTCCATTTTAATACTTTCTACATGTTTCCCAAATATGGTTTTACGTATTGATTTGGTAAACAAATATGTCACATTTTCCTCGCATCTTATTCAGTTCACTTGAATCTTGAGGATAATTGACTATATAAAAACTTAAGCAAAATATGCTTTGTGTTATAACCCTTGATATCTTACTTTCATTTCTTCGATACATGATGCATTGTTTCCATACATGCAAGTTGTATAGTGGTTAAACTTGAAATTACTAGTTCCTCTTATATGTGTAATGATAGTCCTTAACCATATACACTCTTGAATAGTCTCATGGAGAGTAAGATTGTTGATAATATAAGAGGATAGCTATTAAGGGTTTGCTTAGTTTACTTCCAAGCAATCGACATGTTCCATATGATAATTCCTTATCCAGTTTGGGAACAATCTTTATATGAATCAAACATATACCTAATATCAGTAAATATATACCAAGGCATTGTTTGGTGTTTTTCTATAAGAGCCAGTACTTTTGCCGCTCACAATATAAGTAGGTATTGAAGTTTCATTATCAATCCATTTTTCTCCGTAGGGAAACTATAAGCCCACGTCAATGGTGCCAGAAGATTAATTTGAAATCATTCCAATGACGTTGCGTTGGCGCTGAGCTAAATCTAGCTGACAAGTTCAGTGAGAAGTACAATATACGGTCAAGTGTATTATGTTGAGTACAATAATGCGCCTTTTGTACTTAGGTATGGACTTCCAACTCCCAACACCTCTTCGTCCTCATCCTTTAGACGAAATGGATCTTTCCTTATATCCAACACTTTGACCGATCATGGGAGTGCTAGTCAGATGCGCTTTGTCTATATTAGGTCGCATGATCATTTTCTAGACATATGCGGATCGGTGGATTAATATTCCACAAACTCGGTGTCGTAGCTCAAGTATCTAGACAAAACCAAGTTTTCCCACGATCTTTCATCTCAAATTCAGATTTCAAGTAGCTTGTGTTTTCTCTTATTTCATCAAGAGTGTCTATTATGTTCATAACATCGACATATAGAGCTACTATGAAAATCTGGGACTTTCTTTTCCTAAACAAATACGCAAGGGAACAGTTCATCATTCTTATTTATCGTTTCCCAATCAAGTATTCACTCAGGCGGGTATACCACATCTGCATAGATTGCTTTAATCTATAAAGTGAGTGTTTCAATTTTATTGTAAATGCATTTCATGGTTTAGAGTTACTTGATATCGGTATAATGTCATCAAGCACTTTTATATATCTCTGAATTTAGATCCCCATAGAGATATGTAGTAACTACATCGTCGAGCTGCAATTTCCAGTCCTTCGGAAACTACTTGGCTAATTAATTAGCAGAACGTTGTCCATAACGAGAGAGTAAGTCTTATTGTGGTCAATCCAGTGCGTTGTGAGAAACCTTGCGCCAAATGAGAGCCTTATATATTATGACTTAATTATTATCATTACGCTTCCCTGACAATGATTTATCTATGTCCTACAGGCTTTACACTTGGTCGGTTAGCACTACCGAACCAAATACCTGTTCATTTGTCAAATAATTATCCTGGATTGCTTCTTTTCATTTAGGCCAATTTGCTCTTTGTTGACATTCTTCAACTGAGCATGGTTCGATGACATCGTGCTCTATTATCTCATAAGCAACGATATATGCAAATATATCATCATTTAGTATTTATGATCTGTCCATCGACTCATATTCATTTGAGATTTCTTTGATCTCTGGAATCAGTATAACTTCGGAGCGTCCTCCAGTAATGATTCATAGACATAGATTTAATCAGAGATAATCTTATGTATTGATGATATATGGTTGTGCCTTACTCTTCTCTTCCTTTAGATGAGTATCTATTGAACCAAATAGCTTCCCCCATTTCTTTTTGGGAGCTACGACCTCAACCACACCTCCACCATGTGTGATTGCAATGTACTTCCAGCGACGTTGTGCCCTTGTTTGGGGACTTTTGACCTTGCGAGTATGTTTGCAGCTCGTATATGTGATCTTGTCACTCTAGATAATATTAAACATATCAGGTATCGAGTCTGATTCGTTTGACTTCAACTTTACATTGTGAAGTTTTTGGGGATCAAAATGAGACACAATTGAAATATTCAATGGCACTTCCTGTCGTTCCCATGGAAAATCCTTTTTCCTATCTCCCCCTAACGACAGGAAGGTTGTCTCATCAAAGTGACAACCCGTAAATCTAGCGGTAAAGGGATCACTCGTCAAGGTTTCTAATTAGCGGATAATTGTTGGGGGTTCATATCCAACATTTGATGACTCGTCTTTAAGACCCATTTTGGTACGTTGTGGGTGCGTAATTGGCACATATACAACACAAGCAAACATACGTAAATGTAAAACATCAGGCTTGTATCCAGTTACCAACTGGTAGGCACAAGATTGGTTGGCTGATTGTGGGTCTAAACACGAATAAGTAAAGTTGCATGTAATATTGCATTACCCCCATGCAGATGTGAATAAATTGGTGCGCATAACCAATGCCCTAGCTACCATCTAAATTCTTTTGATGACAACTTTTATCATTCTACGAGACCATTTTATATATACGCATGCGATACAAATGCAATAATCATCAAATCCTTATGATGTAAATTCTCCAGCATTCTAAGTCATGTAGACTTGATGAGAAAAAAACAGGGTGGTGAGTCCTTAAACGCATAATTAATGTAGGAGTGCAACATTTCATGTGGACTATAATACGACACGTGTTCATCGTGTCAAAACCAGAACCATAAAGTACTTTAATGGCCCGCATTCTGGATGTTTATGTCCATAAATATTACCATGTATTCGTTGTAAGAATGAAATATTTTTTTATATTATCTCCTTAGCTTTAGGATGGTCTCATTCTACAAACCTTAGGGCTATTTACGCCCGTTAGACAAAATCCAAATCAATATATTGCGATTTAATTAATTTGAATATAACATTGTTAATTATAGAACTTTTGGCAAGAGACCAAAATGAATATGAGTTTGGCATATGAAGCCAATTTTAAAGTTTTAATATCTTAATAGTATTTTTAGAGATTTTGCCATTAGACAAATCAATATTAGTTTTGACATAAAGTCAAATTCAAACT
The DNA here is from genome assembly GCA_033807775.1 of Saussurea involucrata. Taxonomy (NCBI): domain Eukaryota; kingdom Viridiplantae; phylum Streptophyta; class Magnoliopsida; order Asterales; family Asteraceae; genus Saussurea; species Saussurea involucrata. Next base: position 121,030,030 of record CM066315.1, read on the forward strand.
TATAACATCTTATTGGTATTTATGGATCTTTTGGTAAAAAACCAAATATTAGGGGGTTGGAAGTGTAACATCCAGAAGTTATTTATAAGATTGGAATTAATGAGTAGGAACTCATGATCAAGATAAACATTTGATTAATATTTTAACATTTTCATGTTATTTTTGGAGCTTTTGGTAAAATACCAAAATATATAGGGGTGGAAGTGTAACTTCCAAATTTAATTATAAGATTGAAAAAAATGAGTAAGAACTCATGTCAAGATAAACATTTGAATTTAATTATAACAATTATGAGATAAAATAAACAACTGAATAAGATAAAATATTTAGGGAAATTAATTAAAATACCCTAAGTTTGACCAACTGTTACCAAAATACCCTAAATTTTTTCAATTTTGCAAAATACCCAAAATACCCGCAATGAGGTCCCGCGATCGCGGGATACGGTGACGTGGCACGTATTTTGGCCCCAAATGCCCCGCGAAGCCCCTCAACTTTGGCCGCGGTGCACTTTTGGTCCCTGCCCGCGATGGCCCGCGATGGCCCGAATTTTACACTTTTGGTCCCTGAAATTTACACTTTCATCCCCTGTACTTAGACGAATCTTGCACGCTTTTACTGTTTTTTTCACAATTATTGTACTTTGGAGACAAATTTGTGGTTGAAATTCATTTGCATGTTTGAGATTTCATCCATAAATACCAGTAAGATGCAATTCACAATTCACACTTCCTCTTGCTTTCTTCCTTGATTTCTCTCTTGCTTTTTCTTTCTTTGAATTGTTTTCTCTCTTGATTTCTCTTCTCTCATTTCATCCACAAATGGCATCGTCATCAAACCCTAAGTCTACTCCTGAAAAAATGCCACCTCAAATCGAGGTCGCCATAGCAAAAAAGGAAAATGAGATAGATGAACTAACAGAAGAGTGGAAAAAAATTATGGACAGGAAGGCAGTCCATTTGAGAAAGATCGAAGAGGAAGACAGGGAGATCAAAAGGATGAAAGGGGATATAAAAGCTAGGGAGGCTCGTGTTCGTCGAGAACAAGAAGCAATTCACCATATTCTGCAAGACTTCGCAATTATTCAAGCGAAGGTAAACGAGAAGCAAGCTTGGATTGATGAAACTAAATCAATTTTTAAGTAGGTGGTGGTTGTATTTTATTTTTTTTTTGTATTTTTTTACTGTGTTGTTGTTTGTATTTTGTTTATTGTGTTGTTGTTTTGTATTTTTTGTTGTTGTTAATTTCTCTGAAAAAGTAGTTTTTAAGCCGCTGAACCACGGTTAGGTTGGATACATCATGCAAGGTCAAGTCAGAGGTTACCTCATTCGTGGGCCTACTCCTCTTGTAGAATATATGACAACCCTCAACTCATTTGCTAAAGTGTGGTTGTGGTACACAATGGCCATACGTGGTTGCAAAAGCAGAAGCCGTTGAAGAAGGGTTAGAAAGATTGAAGATGAAGAGCATGTTGGATGGAATACAAACTAGCTGTGTATATATATCATTTACAAATCAGTGTTTAGATCAACAGTATTGTTGTTCCCGAAGGCCTATACAAGTTTGTAGAAGGGGGGGGGGGGTTGAATACAAACACACAAATTTTACTTTTCTAAATTGTTTATTGATAAATCATTAACAATTTACAGCTTGTTGCGGAAACAAGATTAAGGATAAACCTAAATCTAAACAAGTTGGAACACTAAGGTTTCTTGCACTAAGAGAGATAAGGAAATTACTAATAATAACCTATCTGAGATAAGAGATTTGAACTTGTCCAGAGTTAGCAAGTTACTTCAAAAGAAGTGAGTTCATCTCTTTATATACTGCATGCATTTAATGCAAGTCAGTATATACTTTACACGTGTCATCAGCTGGTTGGTTGCATGTCATTGACTTTTGTTGACAACCTTAGTAGCCGTGAGGATGAACAGTGTAGTATCAGAGTGGTTGTACGATTTCAGATTTTCGGAGGTTCTTTTCTGACATTTCGTATGGAGGCGTGCAAGGGTGGTTAAGACAAAAGTACTTTGTACGGAGGACTTCATGATCAGCTTTCGTTGATTCAGCGATCTATCATTTCATATCAGCGAATGATAGAGTTCAGCGATAGCTGAAGTCTTGTACTTGATACTTCACGTTGAGTGGACAAATCTGAGTCTTCGCTAATCCGCATCAGTTCATTAGGAGACTTGTCGCTGGTTCTTGAGCTTGATCTTCGACTTCAGCGTAGAACCTTTGTTGACGTGAAACTTGTCTTCAGGGATCATAAGTAAACAACTAACTTATCAGCGATCATCATAATGACTGAACAGACTCAGAGCATTAATGATGAACAGTTTCGCTGAATGTTTAACTTAAAGAGCGAGAGTTCCTATCAGCAGTACTGGAAGATCTTAGTACTTATCAGCGATAGTGAAACTCTGATACATATTGTTTACTTACAATTTTCACTAAGTATAAGAAAGGGTCATTATCAAATCACTGAGGGTTTGGATCAACAATCTCCCCCTATTTGATTATGACATAGCAACAAAGAAAATTGCTATTTAATGAAAACATAAGGATAAAAAGAACTCATAAAATATTTGTCCCTTTTACTGTTTTCTGGGATCTTTTCAGTACTGATGGAGTAAAGTACATTCACTGAAATCTTTCTTTAAAAACTTTGAATCAGGTTACAAAGAGAAATGGAAAGATTACAAGTACGAGCGAAATAAATTACAAGTACAAAAGGATAACTGATAAAATAGATGAAAAAGGCGATCCTATCAGCTTACAGAGGTTCTTCCTTAATGAGAAGTTCATCAAGGGTCTTTTCAGTGGGGATCATCCAGTCAGGAACTGTTACACCTCGTTTTCTTTTGTTCAGCGCTTCTTTAAAGATCAAGGGTTTTAGGTGTCGTGCCTGAATGTCTTTTCTGAAGTCACACCAGTAGATAAGATCTCTGAGCTGTTCGATTGGAGTGATTGGAAGCTCAGCGATCCGTTGAAAACATTTACGTCCGTCGTAGTCGAGAAAGAATATTCCATAAGGATTACTGATGACTTTACCAGGGACGAAAAGTTCACATGGTGGCAAAGAAATGTCAAGGGCAGATAGATCAGGGTCAGGACCAAGCACTTCAGCGCGAGAGAAACCAATTCCAGTTTCATTTCGTATGACAGAACCTGAGTTTGAATCTTGACGTTTCTTCTTTGGAGAGGCCCTTTTTCTTTTCAGCTTAAGATCAGGAAGAGGAGGAATGTCCACACAAGAAGATATCAAGTCGATTTGTCTGTTTATCAGCTTTTCGAAATGATCCTTGTACTTAGATTGTGACGATTGGATAGCTAACCTCATCTCCAGCCATTCAGAGAGACCATACCTTTTTACAGTGTCAGCGCGAAAGGTTTCAGTTTGGCCATCTTCTCTGAAAAGTTTGATGTCAACAATAGGTACTCCGATAGAGGTTCTTCCAGAGATGAATACCTTGTTGATCTTCGCTGGACGATATCTGAAGTGAATTTTCTCTTTACACCAGATCAGGGTGGTCTGAGAAACTTCAGTTTTCTTTTCCACGATCTTCTGGGCTTCTTCCCAAAGCTTTCGTTGGACTTGAATGGGAACACGTTTCAGCTTGGGGTCTTTGACAGATTCTTGAGTAAGCTTGATGGCGTATTCTCTGTCTTTTTCTTCAGCTTCCTTTCTTTCAGCGATGAGGCGTTCAGCTCTGAGGTGTTCCTTGTATTCAGCTTTTGAAATTCTGAACTTTGGAGGAACTGAAGGCAGTTGATCACGCCTTAGAATGATTCGCTGATCCTCGAATCGCTTTATTATTTCCTCTCTTTTCTTCTGTTCCTCTTCACTTAGCTTTTGAGGAACTAAGGAAGGTCTGCGTTTGTGAGAGAGAGAGAGTCTGTTCTTCAGGTTCATCAGTCTCAGAGATCAAATCCAAGACTGGGATTATTTCTTCAGCGGCAGCTGGTATTTTTGGTGAAGTCGCAGTTGTGGAGCCTTCAGCGATATCCTCAAACAGGGGAGAGGACTAGCTGAGACAGAGCGATCTTACCAGTAAGAACTTGGGTAGAAACAGATAGAGAAATTGTTCAAGTGTATAGGCTTGGGTAGAGGAACTGATAGTGTATGATAGAGGAGGGATGGAGTAAGAGATGTTTAGTGTACCTGACAAACCGGCTTTTCAAGCAAGATCGTCAGATTGTCATCTTCAGCGACGCTTTTGCCTTTGCCTTTCTCAGTTCCAGAGGCTGAGGGCTTTGTCTTTGTCCGCTCCCCTGAAGGTTCATTTATCGAGATTCCCTTAAGAGCTTTAATCTTTGGAGCAGGTTTGACGATAAAGAAGTCATCGTCATCTTCATCATCATCATCATCATTCTTTGGAGAAGAAGATGGTTCATTATCAGGGATGTCGACGGCTTCATCATCTTCTGCTTCGGATTCTTCAGCGTCTTCTTCGAGTTGCTCCCCCTCAAGTACAGAGGCGAGCTTCTCGGTTCCCTCAGGGTTTTCATCTCCCTGAGGTCCAGCGGCTGCTTCCGCTTCAATAGTCTTCTCACCCTCTTCAGCGTAGGTGAGGTCTTCGTTCTTCTCTCCCCTGATAGATTCATCATGGGAAAGGTCTTCAGCGCTCTTGGAAGGGTTTTCAACGCTCTTCTCCCCCTCTTTTTCATGATGACTGGGGGAGGAATGGGTAGATTCAGCAGCATGGGTAGGTTCTCTGTCTTCTTGGCCAGAGAGACCTACGCGAACTTCAATCTTAGCTAATCTGTCTTCAAGGCCAGAAATAGCAGGATTGATCTTCTTCAGCTCTGTGCGATCCGCCGCTGTGAAGTTTTCAGTTTCAGGGACGGGTGCAGGAGCAGGATCAGGAGTATTGGCTTTGTTCAGCAGCTGCTCGACCATTGTGTTTATCGAACTAACATCGGTCTTTACAGAGCCTAAGTCAGTTGTCAAAGTTTGGACATTTGTCTTCACATCAGACATATCTCCCTCGAGTGTTCCAACATATGTCTTCAGCGTTGTTAGTTCGCCGGACATGGAGGAAACTGAGTTTTTGAGTGAGGTGTAGTCTGTGTAGATATCAGCGAGCACCTTAGCGAAATCGCTGAGAGTCTTATCAACTTGCTTCAAGTCATCTGCGGAAGCCGTCTTCTCCACCACCATTGTCAGCTTTGTCAAATTTTCTCCAGCGGTGGTTACAGCTGTAGAGTTGTCGGAGAGTGTGGTGGTGAGATCTGTCAGCTTTGTTTCCACGGACTTCAGAGAAGCGTTGATGTCTCCCAAATTAGGACCTGTAACACATAAGTACTTGTGAACAAAGGAAAGCTCAGAAGTTTCAGGTTTAGTTATAGTGTATATGGGTTGATTTGTACCTGCAGGAGGATTGATGAACTCGTCAAAGTTGCGGATCCCTGAAAAATGTTCCATATCTTCCTCAAAAGTTCGGTGAGGAATGGTGATCTCTGCAGGTCCTGTCTTCATCATTCTTTGAGAAGCGTCAGCGGAGGCTTCTGGAATGATGGCATCTCCAGTATTCTTTGGAGGAGAGTCCAAGTGAGTAGAGGGAGAAGCGAAGGATAAGAATTGGGTTCGGGTACTGAGTTCAGCGTTGGATTCGCTGAAAAACACTTCATCAGTCTTTGGAGAGACTGAAGGAGGTTGGGTAGGTTCCAAGTTTCTAACCTCAGCGTTTAGAGACGCTGAAGCCGGGATTGAAGGGATGGTTTGAATGGGTGTGGCAGAGCGTACCTGATAGCAGAAAATCGTATGGTCACAATGTACCCACAGAGGGGGTGCAAGTATACACCACAACTATGATCGCTATAAGTAATAAAAATGGCAAGTATTTACCAAGTATCGATCCCACAAGGACTGAACTACTGAGAATCAGAGAATGTCACGAACTTCTTTTCACAAGTCTCGGTTTGAAAAGATTGTTGGTTTGTTGGAAAATAATTAAACTCTTGAATAATTAAAAATGGGTATGGATGTGAATTCCCTTGAGATTTTCGTAGTAACAAGATGGTTAGATGCTTTGTAGGACGAAATATTTATAAAAAGCCCGATCTCTCGAAATGAATGCGATTTATAGACCGGTCCTACAAAGTTTCCGTAAAGTTTCCATTGTTACCAACTCTCGATTTCGCCGAATTAAATAAGTTTGACTCTAAACGTCAAGTTCTACCAATATGGAGATTTACACCCAAATCTCTTTGTGATATAAATCTCGATCGGCGTTTGAACCTTAATAATTCATACAAAACCCGCCTCTCGACGTGGTTATCAAAGACTCTCTCAAATCTTTGTGCATCACTTAAGCCGTATGTCAAATCCGCCCCTCTCGAGGTCTAAGATCTAATATTAACACATTAAAGTGATCGGCTTATCTGCGTTGAGTTTAAGTCCCGACTCAAGTGACCAATCTCGAGAGTTAGTAACAAATGGCCACACCCAAGTGTTGCCTACTAGTCTCAAGTTTATTCACATCCACACCCGAGGGGTGCTTAGTTCATAATTAAATTAAACGACATAATAATATAAAAGAAATGCAGAAAATTAACTTGCATAATATTAAATACGGAATAGCAATTACAATTAACAAAGTAAAGACTAAATTTAAAAGCAGGAGAATTTATCACTATTAAAGCAAGTAAATTAAACTAAGAAAGCAATTAAAAACTATTACTAAGAAAACAAGTAAAAGTTATCACTATTAAGAAAGCAAGTAAATTGTTCTTAAGAAAGCAAATAAAAGTTGCTGGAAGATGTTTTCAATGAGCAGCCAAACCCTTCCTTAAATAGCCTCCAAGCATCCTTAAATCCAATGGATAAAAGATTATTATCCAAAGGTCAATAGCAATACCACCACTTCAGCCCCTGGTTTTGCTGAGCTCTGTTGTCCAGGAATGCCAGCCCATAGTTGTCCTTTATTACCCAGTTAAAAGCTTTGTCCACTGGGTAAAAGTATTATCCGCCCTGCCCACAGTGAGCACACGCTGCCCACAGTGGGCACATTCTGTCCATTGTCCGAGAGTGCAGCAAAATCCCAAGAAAATCAAACTTTTGAAATGTAATCATCCTTTTTTCACATTTTAGACCAAATGACGGGGAAAGAAGCAAAGTGGGTATAAAAACGATATAATATCCTAGAAAAAGAGTAATAATAAACTCTCAAAAATGAGAGTTATCAGTACCACAGAACTTTCCTTCAGCTCTGCAGAATGAGCTGAGGAGTCTTCAGCAAGAGATTGCTGGGGCTGCTCCTTGGTTTTCTTGATCCTTTTGGAACCAAGTGGGATTGAAGAGTGTTTCCTTTTCTTAGAAGGAGAGGATTGTGTGGCCGGGGTATCAGCGATGGGTATAGTCGCTGAAGGAGCCACAGAAGTCGAAGAAGTAGGGTTGAGAAGAGTGAGAAGGGTAGAAAGACGTACCTCATTTTCGACAGGTTTGAAGTCGAGCACCTTAGGGCCAACCTGAGAGAGTTTCAGGTCACCCTCTTTCGGGTAGCTGTCCTTCAGACCATATTGAAAGATGGCGCTGATGAATCTTGGGTATGGAACCCATGCAGGTCTGTCAGCGGCAGAGTCTACTCTTTGCAGCAAGTCATCATAAATGAGAGATGCCCAATCAATGTGTAGACCTTTCAGCATAGCGTATCCCATTGCTTGCTGAGGTTGAGCGGCTTGATCAGAGGAGCCGGTCTTGGCAGTCATGCAGCTGATAAGGTGAGCGAAGATGAAGTTCATCTCGCTGGGCATTTTTGATTTCTTCAGCAGGGTCAGCTTCTTCTCAGGCTTCTTGTCTCTGCCAATTTCCCATACATAGCCCATTGCACCAAAAAATGCAATAAGAGATTCTTTGTCAGCGTGCTTTTTGTGGTCAGGGAATGGAACAAAAGACTTTTCTTTTGTAGCGATGGGAAAGTTTAGAGCTTTACGAATGATGGTTGGTGTGATCTTTATTGTGCCATATTCAGTATCGCAGAGGATACAATCAATTGTTTTGGAGGGATCTTTGGCGGATGGTAGCTGAGAGTGTCTGGCAGAGTACCAGAACTGGGATAGCAATAGCTGACTTGCAGGAGGTGTGATTGTCAGGGCTGTTGAAATGCAGCTATTCTTAAGGAAATTTACAGCATCATCCAGATGTGTAACTTGCTTTCGAGGAGGAAACTCGAAAAGCGTAGAGAGGTTGTTTATCTTGGTCCAGTCAAGTTGATCCATAGAAAACTTAACCTGTGGAGCCATGATGATATCCACTTCTTCAGAGTCAGTGGAGAAGTTCTCAGCGGTGGCATGAATCTTGGAAGTTGCCATTTCTCTGTATTATCAGTTCAACCAAAGATGTTAACAAATAAGAATTATCTTAATGTGGAAAGAAGTTTCCATTAAGATGTTTCGAATTTTATCCATTTCATTCAGACAAAAATGTCTTAATGAAGAATAGGGTTTTTCTTGATTTTTGACAGAAATGTAAAACCCATTGAATCTTGTTATCCAGTTTTCTATGAAGAAATTAGATTATGGAAACGAATGAAAAACAAGTTTAAGATTTTTGAATTTAAACTTGAAGAACAACCATGAAATGGTTGTGTTCATAAAACTATGAAAGAAATGATTTCATTTTACAAAGTTCTTTTGTTTGATCTTGTTAAAACAATGAGAAGATCGGAAACAAGTTATACGCATTTGGTAATAAATAAGAACATATTAACCTTGATGTTTGATAAAGAAGATGATGAACAGTTCTTGAGGTTTTTGAGAGCACAAATGCAGCAGAGGATTCTTTCTTGCGGAGGAAGATTTGATCGCGTAAAAAACAAATATAAACCAAGAGTTTGTTTATATAGAGATTTTAGAAAGAGAAAATCTTTGAGCGGGAAAAGATTTTCATCATGACACGGACACGTGTTTGCATTTGATTGGCGAAAGAACGTAACGTGCAAACGTGTGTCAGAAAGAAGAACGTGCCGGGGTTTATCCGTTGCAATGACGTCACAACTGTCCTTTCATATTCTTGGTTGTCTCTGAGGTTTTGAAAAACTCAGGGACTCTTTGAAAACATGAAGCACTGAATAGAAATATCAGTGAAGGTTTTAAGAAATTTCAAAAAGTCGCTGTTAAGGAAGAGATATTCAGCGATGCAATTTATTTTGAAATCTTGCATTTACATGCGATATGCCAGAGAGAGAAAACATACCTTGATATCAGCGAATCAAGTTTATTCAGAGAGAAGATGATGAAATGGATTATATAAGTTTATTTTATCCTATCGCTGATCAATGTGAATCGCTGAGGATTTTATCCTTCAAAGTTCAGCATTCCAAGCTCGCTGATGAGAAAGTTGAATCTTGTCTCATCAAGAGGTTTGGTAAACAGATCAGCTAACTGATAATCAGTTGGAATAAAATGAAGTTCTATATCACCATTCATCACATGATCTCTGATAAAATGATATCTGATTTCGATGTGTTTTGTCTTTGAGTGTAGCACTGGGTTGTTGGCTATAGCGATGGCACTTGTGCTGTCGCAATAGATTGGAATTTTGGAGAGCTGAAGATCATAGTCTAGTAGCTGATTTCTCATCCACAAGACCTGAGAGCAACAGCTTCCAGCGGCTACATACTCAGCTTCAGCTGTGGAAGTGGATACTGAGTTTTGCTTCTTACTTGTCCAACTTACCAGCTTTCCACCCAGGAGCTGACATCCTCCTGTGGTGCTTTTCCTATCCATTTTACAACCTGCAAAATCACTATCTGAATATGCAGTTAGATCGAATCCTGAGTCTTTGGGATACCAAAGACCTAGATTCGCTGTACCCTTAAGATATCGGAAGATTCGCTTTACAGCTTTCATATGGGATATCTTAGGTTCAGTTTGATATCGTGCGCATAAGCATGTTGCAAACATAATATCGGGTCGGCTAGCTGTAAGGTACAATAGTGAGCCGATCATCCCACGGTACAACGTAAGATTGACAGGAACACCCTTTGTGTCCTTATCAAGTGTTAGCGGTGGTGCCATAGGGGTTTTCATAGCTGAACTTTCAGTTAAGTCGAATTTCTTCAGCATATCTTTAACATATTTTCCCTGATTTATAAAAGTTCCTTTTTCAGTTTGCTTAATCTGAAGACCAAGGAAATATGTTAGTTCACCCATCATGCTCATTTTATACTCATCTTTCATTCTATCAGCGAAACGAGTACAAAGCTCAGGGTTAGTAGAACCAAATATAATGTCATCAACATATATTTGAACTAGAATGATATGACCTTTCACTTTTCTAAAAAATAGAGTTTTGTCAATCTTACCTCGCTCAAATTTTTCAATATGGAGATAAGTGGAAAGAGTGTCATACCATGCACGTGGAGCTTGCTTCAAGCCATATAGGGCCTTATCCAGTTTATAAACATAATCTGGATGCTTAGGATCTGAGAATCCTGAAGGTTGTTCCACATAGACTTCTTCATTCAGCTTTCCATTTAGAAACGCTGACTTAACATCCATCTGATGTACTTTGAAGTTTTTGTGTACAACATATGCTAAGAATAGACGAATAGATTCAAGTCTTGCTACAGGAGCAAATGTTTCGTCATAATCTATGCCTTCCTCTTGTCTGTATCCCTGAGCAACAAGACGAGCTTTGTTGCGGGTTACAGTACCATGTTCGTCCAACTTGTTTCGATAGACCCATTTAGTGCCTATCACAGTTTTGTCAGTTGGTCTTCGAACAAGTTTCCAAACTTTGTTTCTTTCAAATTCAGTCAGCTCTTCTTGCATGGCGCTGACCCAGTTTGGATCTTTGAGGGCATCATCTACCTTCTTTGGTTCAGTTAGTGAAATAAAAGTTACAAATAGACAAATATTACCTGCACTTCGTCGAGTCTGAATCCCAGCGTTTGGATCACCAAGAATTTGATCAATTGGGTGATTTATAGTCCATCGCTGAGCCGGAGCGTGAGATGCTGACTCAACTTGATCTTGTGAAGATGAAGCTTCAACGATATCGGGAGTATCAGCCAAGAGAGGAATGGATGCAGTTGTCATTATATTCACTGATTGCTGAGAAGTAGATGGAATGTCTAAGACAGTTGGATCAACTGCAGGTATAGTGTTTATAGGAACAGCTGAGACCCATGATGTTTCAGCTTCACTATTCTGCATGTTTGGAATGATAGCGGGACTATCATCTTCTTCTGGATGAGCATGAGGAGTGGGAATATCTTCTGAATCACCAAGATAAGAAAACATCCATTGATTCAGTTCTTCTGTATCAGCGTTCGGTTTAGAGTTCGCTGAACGGGATTCGTCAAACGTGACGTGAATAGTTACTTCTACAGTTTGTCTTCTTCGATTGAAGACTCTGAAGGCTTTGGAAACCGAGGAGTATCCAAGAAAGATTCCATCATCAGCCTTAGGATCAAACTTTCCAAGAGCATCTCTGTTGTTCAGTATAAAACACTGACATCCAAAGATGTGAAGAAAGCTGATTGAAGGCTTTCTCCCATGAAAAAGTTCATAGGCTGTTTTATTGAATTTTTTGACTATCAGCGACCTGTTTTGCGTAAAACAAGCAGTGTTGACAGCTTCTGCCCAAAACTGAGTAGGCAGGTGAGAATCGCTGAGCATTGAACATGCAACTTCAATAATTGTTCTATTTCTTCTTTCAGCGACTCCATTTTGTTGCGGTGTTCTCACTGACGAAAAGTTGTGAGAAATACCCTTACTCTCAAAGAAGGAATCAAGAGAACTGTTTTTGAATTCAGTCCCATGATCACTCCTTATTGAGCGAACGGTCAGATTGTTCAGGGTTTCCATCTTCCGAACAAAGGTGATGAGTTCTTCAGGGGTGTCACTCTTAGAACGGATAAACATTACCCAAGTGAAGCGAGAGAATTCATCAACTATGACCAGCGTATATTTCTTTCCAGCGATGGATTGTTTGTTAACAAGGCCAAACAAATCCATATGGAGTAGTTGTAGAGGAGATGACACTGAAGAAACTTGCTTTGATTTAAAGCTTGCTTTGGTCTGCTTCCCTTTTTCACACGCTGAACATAAGGACTCTTTGGCGTATGAATGCTGAGGTAGACCAGTGACTAACTCTTTTGACGAAAGAGTGTTCAGTGTCTTGAAATTTAGATGAGAGAGCCTCTTATGCCATAGCCAGTTGACATCAGATGAGGCCTTTGAGAAGAAACAGGAGTTCTCAGTGGTTGTTGAGTCCATGTTTATTACATAAACATTTTCCAAACGATAACCGCTGAGAGCTATCTTCTCCTTTTTGTCAGAGACAAAGCAGGATTCCTTAGTAAAAATTACTTTGTTATCCATGTCGCAAAGCTGACTGATGCTTAGAAGATTATGCTTCAGCCCTTCAACATATGCGACTCTTCTGAAGGAGGTTGTACCATTTGAAAGTACACCATACCCTCGGGTATGTCCTTTTCCATTTCCACCGAAAGTCACAGAGGGACCTTTCTCTTCCTTGTATTCAGCGAGCAGGCTTTTCTTACCAGTCATGTGTCTAGAGCATCCGCTATCGAGATACCAGATACCCTTCTTAACCTGCAATACAAAGGAAGATTAGTTTTTCTTAGGTACCCACTTAAACAGGTATATACGTTTGTCAGTGGAAGTAGTTGGAATGGAAGGTTCAGCAGTCTTCGCAGCATTTGAAGATTCAGTTTTGTCTTTCTTCACTTTGGTTAATTTCTTAACCTCAGTGGTAGAATTCACCTTGACCTGATTTGCACCAGGGTTGGTCTTCTTTGCCTTGGGGGCAATCTTCACCTTAGCTATCTTTTCAGCTTTGGTGGCCGTGGGGCACTTACTAGCAATATGATCAGTGAGTCGACAGTGATAACATTTCCTATAGCTAAAAGTAGTTCTAGGACCATTTGAATGCTGAGCTTTTAATTTTGAATTAGAAGTGCCAGCACCAAGTAAACTATTGGCTTTAGAAATGGGACGAACATTCAGTTCTTCAGATTTCTTACCAAGGACATCCACTCTGAGTCTAGGAGTAGATCGCTGAATAGATCCAGAGATCAGCTTCCTTGATCCAGAGGGATGTGTCACTGAGGCTTTAGAAGCATTCAGCTTTGGTACTAAGGTACCCTACTGAGGATTTTGATAAATAACAATTCCTTTACCTTTGTCTTTAGAGACAGAGGTAGATTTTGAATAAACCATTTTCTCCTTGCCTTTTGAGGAGGTAGGAGTTTCCTCAGGGATTGGTGTAATGGACGAGGAGCACTGAGAAGATGAAGTATCAGCGACTGAGGATACGAACGTTCCAAATTTAAGCATTGAACGCTCAGTGGTTGGTTTTGAAGTTTCATATTTGTAACCCAACCCACGTTTATCACTCAGTGGAATTTGAGACTTTATTATCTCAGTGATCTTTGTTGAGGAATTACACCATCCTTCAACAGTAGCTTTTTCAGCTTTTAATGCAGCGATAGCTTCTGCTCGTTCGATTTTGACTAGCTGATTTAAATATACTTGATCTTTAAAATCTTCTTCAATTTTAGAAAGCTTTTCTATTTGAAGATGACAGTTTTTAAGCTTTTCAGCGAGATCAAGGTTTTGGTTTTAAACCACAGTTTTGCCGTTCATGGCTTCGTATAAACTTCTAGTCAAGAGATCGATCTTACGGAGACTATCAGCTTCATCAATATTTGCAATATTGGTAAAGAAAGAAGGTGATACCTGAATAGCAGAGGTTGAAGTGGAGGGAATGTCTGAACTTTCTTCCTCTTCTTCAATCTTGGCCATGAGACATTGATTTGCTTCATCATCTTCAGAATCAGATGATGATGCTTCTTCATCAGAAGCAGCCCAATCATAGTCAGCCATCAGGCCTTTGCCTTTCTTCTTAAAGCTTTTCAGCTTCGCATATTTTTCTTTCAGCTTTGAGTATTTGTCATCTTTATTCCTTGGAACAAAGGATTTCTTTGTAAAAGCTGAGGGTCTAGAAACTTTCTTAGACCTGCACTCGTTCGCAAAATGTCCTATCTTTTCGCAGTTAAAACAAGTAGCAGTAGCCTTATCAACAAAAACTGATGATTTAGGCTTGTCAGATATGGAAAGAGGTTTGTTCTTTCTAAACATTTTCTTCTTGGCAAATCTCCTGAACTTTTTAGTTAGGAGAGCCAAGGATTCATCATCTGAAAAATCAGAATCTGATGAACTTTCAGAGTTACTTTCTAACTCAGTGATAGTGACCGAGGGTCGCTGAGTAGAAGGTTCCTCTGAGATTAAAGCAACAGGGGTGCTTCTGGAATCTTTAACAAGATTCTTCTTAAGATGGCTCGATTGCTCATGATTCAGCAACGTGCCATATAAGGTAGCAAGGGTCATTGATCTTAGATCCTTTGACAGCTTGAGACACATGGAATAATTGTCCCAGCTTTCAGGTAAACATTCTAGAAACTTTGTCAGCACTTCAAAGTTAGAATATTCTTTACCAACAGTTTTCAGATCTATAATTAAACAATTAAAACGTTGGTGAACTTCAGAGAGAGTTTCATTCTTACCAGAAATGAAGCTTTCGTATTGTATTACCATGTTGATCTTTCTTGAGTCCTGGACTTCAGACGTTCCTTCATACTGAACACATATTGTGTCCCACATGGCTTTTGATGTTTTCAGATTCATGACGGAATGGTAGACTTCGTCAGGAAGAGCCATGGATAGTATGGATCTGGCTTTTGTATCTATAGCCACTTTCTTCTTATCTTCGTCAGTCCATTGATGGATTTCTTTAGGTACCAGCCTTTCTGGAATAGCAGGTCTATTCTCAGCGCCTGGAACTGCAGCATCAATTCTTACAGGGATGAATGGACCATTCTCAAGATAGTAAGGCATAGTAGGGTCTACACCTTCTAAGAAGATTATCATCCTATTTTTCCATAAGTTGAAGTTATCTCTGGAAAATCTAGGGGGTTTTGCAAGAGAACCATTGTCTATATAATTTGTGTTTGTATTGGTGGCCATTTTCAGATAATAGCAAGGAAGAGAAATATCTTAGATTAGATCTTGTTTATGAGATTAAACAAATCCGCTCTGATACCACTTGTTGGTCCCGAAGGCCTATACAAGTTTGTAGAAGGGGGGGGGGGGTTGAATACAAACACACAGATTTTACTTTTCTAAATTGTTTATTGATAAATCATTAACAATTTACAGCCTGTTGCGGAAACAAGATTAAGGATAAACCTAAATCTAAACAAGTTGGAACACTAAGGTTTCTTGCACTAAGAGAGATAAGGAAATTACTAATAATAACCTATCTGAGATAAGAGATTTGAACTTGTCCAGAGTTAGCAAGTTACTTCAAAAGAAGTGAGTTCATCTCTTTATATACTGCATGCATTTAATGCAAGTCAGTATATACTTTACACGTGTCATCAGCTGGTTGGTTGCATGTCATTGACTTTTGTTGACAACCTTAGTAGCCGTAAGGATGAACAGTGTAGTATCAGAGTGGTACGATTTCAGATTTTCGGAGGTTCTTTTCTGACATTTCGTACGGAGGCGTGCAAGGGTGGTTAAGACAAAAGTACTTTGTACGGAGGACTTCATGATCAGCTTTCGTTGATTCAGCGATCTATCATTTCATATCAGCGAATGATAGAGTTCATCGATAGCTGAAGTCTTGTACTTGATACTTCACGTTGAGTGGACAAATCTGAGTCTTCGCTGATCCGCATCAGTTCATTAGGAGACTTGTCGCTGGTTCTTGAGCTTGATCTTCGACTTCAGCGTAGAACCTTTGTTGACGTGAAACTTGTCTTCAGGGATCATAAGTAAACAACTAACTTATCAGCGATCATCATAATGACTGAACAGACTCAGAGCATTAATGATGAACAGTTTCGCTGAATGTTTAACTTAAAGAGCGAGAGTTCCTATCAGCAGTACTGGAAGATCTTAGTACTTATCAGCGATAGTGAAACTCTGATACATATTGTTTACTTACAATTTTCACTAAGTATAAGAAAGGGTCATTATCAAATCACTGAGGGTTTGGATCAACAAGTATCATATAGGTTTATTCCATATGGTACAAGCTGTGACGGGCCCGGGGTGTGACTGACAGAATGTCTCCTTGGCACGGTTGAAGGGGCGGGATTTGGACACTCTCCACGAGTGTGTCCTACGCATTGGCACCGAGTACATCTTCGTTGTATCGAACTTTCACCACGTGATGGACGTCGGTCGTTCTTTCTCGGTCTCCCGACCCTGTTCTTATCCATTAAAGGTGGATAACATGGTGGAAGCGGGTCGGGTGGATACACCCATGCTGCAGGGGGTCCAGCTTGGTTTATTACCTCCACGTATGTTTTCCGGTAATATTCGGACGTGAAGAAAGGTACAGCCAAGTCGCTGCAATCTGTACGACTCATATATCTTGCTGCAGCGATGGCATGGCCGCACGGTAACCCAGATTTATCCCATTCGCGACACGAACAAAGGTGGTCTTCCATATTCACAATCGCGTGAATATAGTCATCATGCACCTCGTACTTCCCATACCCGATTGCTCTTACCGGCCATGTCGCCGCACGACGCGCCCTGTACTGAACGATATTCTCCGTCGTTGGTGTGAGTGCATTTTGCATCTCAACTCCTTTTAGGCGTCGAATTTGGTACCACTCTTGTTGAAAGGCTCGAAAGTAGTCCATAAGATTAACAATCGGACATCTACGCGCAAAACGAGAGAGTGCATTCACAGACTTTGCACTATTCGAGGTCAGAATGTCATACCGTTGTCCAGGAAAATGGGCCGCAGACCACCTCTCCGGTCCAGCATCGTCAAAGACTTTGGCTGCTTCCTTGACACTGTATCGTAGCATATTCATGTACTTGTTAAACTCCCGATCCGTATATTCTCTGCATGCCGCCCAATAGACATCCTTGTAGGTGGTAATACGTTTGTCCTTGGATTTGGCGTTCATCTCCAAATGTCAACAGCATATGGCGTGAGGGGCATTTGGGTACATGGCAGAGATTGCGGCGCTTATGGAAGGAGCCCTGTCAGACATAAACACCAACCCTTGCGGGTCTCCGATAACTTGTCTCAACATGGACATAAACCAAGTCCACTCGTCCCTGGTTTCAGACTTGCCTACGCCGAAAGCTACTGGAACGATGGAGTTATCCCCGTCCATGGCAACCGCCAGGAACATCATACCCAAGTAACGACCCTTTAAATGGGTTGCGTCTATTATCAGGACACGACGTAGATTTGCCAGAAATGTGCGGATCTGCAAAAACATAGGTTAAAATGTTATAGTTTATAATGTGTAAATGTTATAGTTTATAATGTGTAAACATATGACGTGTTAAAATACGTACCGCGGGTCCAAGGGCCACGAAGCACATCTCAAACCGTCCACGTGAATCGGTCCGTAGCTGCGTGACAGTACCAGGGTTCTGCAGCTGCAAATTATATAAATATGTCGGGAGTCGTTCATACGACTCCTCGAACGTGCCTCTCACCATAAACAGTGCATGGCAGCGCGCACGCCACGCTTGGTGGTAATCAATCGTGACGCCGAACTGCCGGTGAACGTCGTGGACGATGTCCTTTGGACGCAATGACCTGCTAACATCAAGAAATTTGTTTTTTCAGGATCGCACCCAAAGTCTTTTTGCCGTCTTGTTTGTGGTGGGGATTAAGTTGCGTTCTCGTACAAGTGTGTACGTCGTGCAACTTTCTAATCACTATCGCCCCTCCTTTGGGACCCGTGTGAATCGCGTACAACCTCCACTCACACTTTTCTCTAGCACATTCAACTACATATTTGCTTTTGTCAGATGCCTGCACGCGACTTTGGAAACCCTCTTCCAAGAACTTGAGTCCGATCTGACTTGCTAAGAGATCCTTCGAATCGAATATCTGACCTGCTGTTAAACTTTCACTGCGAATATAAGGTGTAGGTTCGTAGCTTTGTGTCTGGGTATGGGAGTCTGGAAGAATAGGGGGCATATCAAAAAAGTCATTTATCTGACTACATGATTTTCTACTAGGGGTATATTCTTCGTGATCATCATTATCGGTGTCTGATCTGTCTATTTCAGAATTACCCGTTCTGAAAACGTGGGTTTCGTCATCAGCAACTCCAGTAGTACGCCATTCGTGTGGTTGTGGTGGTTGTTGTTGTTGAGAATCAGGCTGCTCTATTTGGAGGTCTTCGTCGTCGTCACCGTCGTCGTCACCGTCGTCGTCACCGTCGTCGTCACCGTCGTCGTCACCGTCGGATACGCCGGGATACATAAAGAGTAATGGGGTCTTTCTGAATCGACTGCAAGGTGCAGAAAAGTAGAGATATCCCCATCGTTGGATAAATCCACAAATGACCCATCGCCATTTTTAAACACTAACTTGCAAACATCAGAAGAGTTGATTCCACATTTTTGCATGGCGTATGCAACAAACTTCTGATAAGTAGTTTACTGACACTTTTACACCATGCTTAGATTTATAAGCAAATTTCCACTCATTGTTATCTTGCACCCATTCACCATCAAAACAGAAATATAGCTTAGCTTTTGCAACAGATGAACTCATTTTTTCAGTAGTATCTCAAACACAAAATATTGCAGAAAGAAATATTGCAACAATGAAATCGTTGTGTGGGGATTATGGTTTGCATTTTACGTCTATTTATCAATGAAACAACCAACATATCAGAAAACCAATCTCTCATTTCATCCACAAACTGGTATTCCAAAAACATTGATTTAACATTGATTCAAACATGCAAATGAGTTTCAACCACAAATCGGTCTTTAAAGTGCAATAATTGTGAAAAAAAACAGTAAAAGCATGCAAGATTCGTCTAAGTTTAGGGGCTGAAAGTGTAAATTTTCAGGGGCTGAAAGTGTAAATTTCAGGGACCAAAAGTGTAAAATTCGGGCCATCGCGGGCCATCGCGGGCAGGGACCAAAAGTGCACCACGGCCAAAGTTGAGGGGCTTCGCGGGGCATTTGGGGCCAAAATACGTGCCACGTCACCGTATCCCGCGATCGCGGGACCTCATCGCGGGTATTTTGGGTGTTTTTGCAAAATTGAAAAAATTTAGGGTATTTTGGTAACTAAATGTTTGACTTAGGGTATTTTAATTAATTTCCCAAATATTTATATAAGATAAGCATTTATATAAGATAAGCATTTAAATATTATATAGTAAAGTTAATTTAAGAAACTAAATAAACATTTGAATTATGCGAGGAATGCAAATAAAAAGAACAAAATATATAATTAACTTAATAAAAGTTAATAGTTCAAAATAAGGAAATAAAACTACGTACAAACTCAATCAGATAAATAGATTAGCATTTTAAATCGTTATTATATCTCATAACAATATAATTAATCTAGTTTAAATGGAGCAAATTAAATTAGTGAGCCAAAAAATACATGAAATTATTTAACATGGTTAAATTAATAAGATAACAAATCAAATGATCAAGCCTATGTGGGTATATAACAATAATATATTAATAAAATTAAATAACTAGTTAAAACTAAATGACGTTAAATAAAAATCAATTAACATATATAAAAGACTTGATACTTGATTTAATAAAAATCAATTAACATATAATAAAAGACTTGATACTAGATTTATAACAAACAAATATAGATATGAAATAACAATCTATATTAATTGTTAGTCCCAGATGACTATAACAAGTATTGTAGAAGGGGGGTTGAATACAATACTCAAAATTTTCACAATTTTAATTCTATTATTGAAAAACTTTCAACAAGAATTACACATAGAAACTTAAGACTGTTGCGGAAAAGAACAGATAAACTATTCTAACAATCTTGCACAAAGTATACTAACAACAACAACTAAGAACACTTAGAACAAAGCTATCAAGTTTTGGAGCTGTATGGAAATTTCTTGCACTAAGAGAGATATCCAGAAAGCGTGATTTGCATGGAGGAGTCTTCTTCCTTTTATAGTGAAGGTAAGGTACTTAGCATTAAATGCTTAGTACGAATATCCTTCAGTTACTTGTAACATACCAAAGGGCTTCTGAAAAGTACCAGTAGACTTCTAAAAAGCTGATAAGTCACCATCACCTTTTTCTTGAAATAAGGAATAGAAACCATGCTGAAAAGACATCTTCTAAAAAGATAACAAGACAAAAGGTTACTTTTGCCTGAAAGCAGATTTTGTCTCGAAGTAAATGATCTTCTTGATGAGTACTCCAAGACAATATCACCGAAGGAATTCCACCGATAATATTGTCACGATTTTAAGAACCATCTGTAAGAAAAACCATTTTCACAAAGATCCCACCGATTTAAGTATCTCATCGGTGGGATGATGTCTACCGATTTGCGAGGGCAAATTCGGTGGAACAATGTCCACCAATTTTTCATGTCTTCATCGGTGGAGAGGAGGTCCACCGAATTGTGAGGACAAATTCGGTGGACAATGACTTGTTGTGTTTGTTGAGAAGAGTCTTCTATTTTCCACAAGTAGAGAGTCTTCAAGCTTGGTTTCGGTTGATCTTCGACTTCACCGAACGATTGCTATTTTGTACAAGTCATTCAAAGAACCAAACTAAAATATTCTAAGTAGGATTTTTAGGGAAAACATTGGTGAGTCAATTTTAAATCTTTGGTGACCCAACAATCTCCCCCTATTTGAATTTGAGCTCCTTTCTTAGAATATTTAGGAGTATTGAAAAGTTAAAATGCATTTTGACCCTTTTTACTCTTTTTGGGTTCTTTTCACATAGACCATTTTTTTTGATCTTTTTCTTTTGTATGAGTATGTATACTATGTACAATATAAATAAATGAAAGTAAAGATATGTACCGAAAGTAAATTCAAATAGAAGGGTACTTGTATTAAGATAAGTTTTCTCGTACATTTATCAAAATGAGAAACAACCTTTTACAAGTACCATTGAGGGTGAGAGCCTATTTCTCGATGGTTTGTCTGCGTTTGATTTCTTCCAACACATTTCGGAAGAAAGGTTGAGCATCGGGGTTGTTTGGAAATAGGTTGGAGATGCCTTGAAGAAACAGAGTGTCGGCTACGGCAATTTGTGCAAATCTGAAGAAAGCACGACGACCGTAACCATCATTGAAGTACAGCCCGGGAATCGGTGAGAGGCTCACAGTCGTGGTAGGATATGGCACCGAAGTAGGGAGGGAAAGATTTAAGTTGCTCACATTTGGAATCTTCCCTTCCGTTGCCATTTCTTTGAACACTTTGTCGGTAGGATTCTTGACTTTGGGAAGACGGATTTCTTCTTTCATCGATTGAAGTTTCGCCCTTTCATTGGAGGAAAGGATGACGTTGTGTTTTCTTTTAATCTCCTTCATCCTTTCCATCAATCCTTCAATGCATTTGATAAAAATGTCTTTCTTCGGGTTTGCACTTTTGACTAGATGCTGAGAGATCTCATACCATTCGGTGAGGCCGAGATTTTGAGATGAACATCTGTTAAACTTTTCAGTGAACCATCATCTCTGTTGATGATCAGCCTGATATCCTTCGGGTTGACTTTGGAAGTAGCAATTTTAACATTTGAGATTTGGGCTCTGCTACTTCGGTGGTGCATGGTCTTCTTATACCAATTTATTTCGTCATTCTTTTCTTCTTCAATGGCACTCAATACCGATTTCTGGATTTGGATGACATCGGTGGAGTTTGCTTTTGCGGCTTCTTCTTTGGCAGCTTTCAGAGAGAGGGCTTTAGATTTATCTAAAGCAATTTGAGCAAGTTTAGCTTCCTCAATTTCCTGAGGAGAAAGGCCGAGATCGGTGGTGATTGATTGGGATGGAGGTTTGAGTTTAAGAGTTTCAGCACCTTCAGGTCGAGCCCCATACTTAGCCAAATCCTTCTTCTTCTTTTCTTCTTTTGCCAATTCTTCTGCCGAAATGGCTTTCTTGCCTTTGACATTGGGGGCTTTGCTAGATTGCTCCCCCTCAGTTGATGCATTAGGTTCCACGGCCGATGGAGACTGGATCGGTGTAGAGATTGATTCGGTGGTACCTGTGTGTTTCGGTGGTGAGGAGGTTTTCGGTGGAGGCTTGTTGCTGATAGATTCGGTGGTACCTGTATGTTTCGGTGGTGAGGAGGTTTTCGGTGGAGGCTTGTTGCTGATAGATTTCTTGAGGGAGGGTAGTTTTGGTGGAGCAACGGTTTTCTCCCCCTCAGCAGTAGCCGGAACCTTAAAACCCAACTATGTAAAAACACTGTCAAACTTTGAGTGAAGAAAAGCCACGCTTGTAGTGGTAGCATCGTGGATAAGAGAGAAATCACCCAAGTCCATTTCCCATTCGGATTTCGTCGACATGTTTTCGGTGGTAGAAGCAGTGGTTAAGGAGTCCACTTTCTTAGACAGGGAAACAAGGGCATTAGTCATGGGCCGAAGCGCATCGGCAAGGGCAGCAACAAGTAATTGTGGCAACTGAGACTCTAGCACCGAGATTCTAGAGTTGGCTTGAGAGATTAAGGAAATGGTGGATTGTAGAAAAGCAGATTGTCGACCAATACTTGTAGAGGAGTGACCACCGATTTCTGGGAAAGAGTATTGTAGGCGTAGTGGATCTATTTCCGTGGTGAGAGTGGGAAGGTAAGTTGACAACTCATCGGAATACATAATTCTTGGTGGAGGAGAAGCTTCTCTATCTGGTGTTGGCGATCGTTGTGGGGTAGGTGATCGGTGTGGAGTAGGAGACCGCCGGGGAGATACTTGAGCTTTCGGGGAGGGAGACTCGGTGGGATTTTCTTCGGTGGACGGGATGGTTCGGGGAGAACCAGTGTCCTCAAAAAGAAAATCAAAGAAATCACTTGGGGGGGGGGGGGGGGGGGATTTATTGGGGGGGAACCCTGATTGGGTGGTGCATCTTCTTCAATCATAAACTGATTGGGTGAAAGGCCGTGAAGTGACAAATCAACTCCTTCGGGGGGAGAGACCCCGAAGTTATCTCTTTTACCCGAAGAGGTGGGTGAAGAGGCAAAAGATGGGAGCTCCATTTCTACAACTGTGGTCTTTTGAGAGACCGTAGAGGAGTCGGTTGTGGGTTTAACAAAGTCCCGAGGATGGGATGGTTCGGCCAAAGGAACCCGAGATCTTTTTAGAGAAGACCTTGGGGGGGATGAAGAGTGCCTCCGCTTAGAAGGGTTGCGGACCGGGGAGGCCACCGATGGTTTTATCGGTGACGTAGTCCTAAAAACGGTGGCGGAGGTGTCGGGGGCCCTTGATTTTTTCTTTAGTGCGCCCCCTGACTTAACTCGGGATTTGGGAGAAGGGGCCACTACAGTTGGAGTGATCTCAGAAATTTTCGGGTGTTTAAATCCGGGAATTTCCGTATCACCCCAATGTAGATCGGGAGAGTGAGCGAGTGAAATCATACCTTGTCGTAGAGGGCGATCGGTGGCGAGAGGTCCGACATTTAAAGTTTTGAGACCAACGACCGGGGAAGACCAATCATAAGTGAATCGGGGCGAATGAGATTTTCGATCGGTCTCCAACGCCTTGTTAAGTTTGTGCTGAATGATCATCGAGATGAAACGCGGATAGGCAACATGGCATTTCTTGGGGTGTTTTATCACTTCAGTGAGTTCAGTAAAAAAATATTGGGCAAAGTCGACTTGTCTTTGAAAGATGAGGGCATGGGCGAGCTTTGTGATGTATGACGGGGATTGATCGTGCCCACTGGTTTTACGAGAGAGGCAGTGAATGACATGGGCAAAGAAGAAATTCCACACTCCTCCCATTTTGCTGCGAAGGAGAGTACCGGGACCTTTGGAGCTTTTGGAAGAATCGTCAAGAACATAACCAATCGTTTGAACAACATCTTCATGTATGTTGTCCACATATAAGTTATCATATTTCGAAAAGGCTTGGATCTTGAGAGCTAGGCGAACATCATCGACCCCAAAAGTGAGGTCGTGATCACCTTCGTCTTCAGTGAGAATGGAGGCATGGATAGCTTCGTTTGAGGGGTCATAAACACTGGTTAACCAAAAATTCCCAATGAGCATTTTGCTCATTTTGGGGTTGCAGGTGAATGCATGGAGTAGAGGGGATCGGGTGAGAAATCTAGTTACCGTAGAGAACTCGGGATGAGATGGATCAGATTCGAAACGGGCGACGTGATTGCATGTGTTGAACTTGAGATCTTCAAACCGAGTAGGAACTGCATTTCTTGAAGATGTCATCGTGCAAGATGAAGAGGGTTCGAGAGAGAAATTTGAGAGAGGAAGTGGGTTTGCAGGTTTCGAAGAAAAATGGAGGAGAAGGCGATGGGGTATGAATATATAGGAGTGAAAGAGAGAGGTTTAGGGTTTTAAAAAAAACTTATGGGAAAAGTAATGATGAGGTTTTGGGATGTGTGATTGAATACGGCTTGGAATGGGAAACGTCACACATCATCCTGACACTCTAGGGGTTTTTTTTGGGTGTAAGGGTGGCATAGAAAATCGTGCTAGATAAGCATAAAACGTAATCAGTGAGACTTCGGTGGAATCTGTACCGATGTGTCACCGATAAGAGAATCGATGGAGAATGTGAACAACACGAGTACACCGAAAAGGCACTTCGGAGGAGGAATGTGAAGTTTTTCGGTGGTAGAGAAATTTCGGTAGAAACATGCAACCAATATTTTGGTAGGAAAGAAATCGGTGTAAAGAGAAAAAGATGTTTGTCCACCGATGAGAGATCGGTGAAGATTTGGGTGAGAATAGAAGATTGTCCACCGATGTGAGATCGGTGGAGAATAAAACACTCATTTGGTCTTGTAGGTTGCACATTCCAAGTTCACTTATCAGAAAGTTGAACCTGGCTTCATCAAGGGGTTTTGTGAATAAATCAGCAAGTTGCAAATCGGTGGGAATGAAATGCAACTCAATGTCACTTTTGGAAATGTGGTCCCTGATGAAGTGATACCTGATGTCTATGTGTTTAGATCTGGAGTGAAGAACATGGTTGTTTGCAATAGCTATTGCACTGGAATTGTCACACAGAATGGGAACTTTTGAAAAGAATTGATTGTAGTCCCTTAGTTGACTTTTCATCCACAGGATCTGGGCACTGCAACTTCCAGCAGCAATATATTCAGCCTCAGCAGGTGATGTTGAGACTGAATTCTGTTTCTTGCTGGACCAGCTCACTAATTTTCCACCAAGAAGTTGGCAGCTACCTGTGGTACTTTTTTTTTTTATCAATCTGAGAACCTGCAAAATCTGAATCTGAGTACCCAATTAGTTCAAAACAGGAGTCTTTGGGATACCAAAGACCCAGGTGCAAAGTACCTTTGAGATACCGAAAAATCCGTTTTACAGCCTTCAAATGAGAGATTTTTGGATTGGCTTGATAACGGGCACATAGACAAGTAGCAAACATAATATCTGGTCTACTAGCAGTTAAGTAAAGAAGAGAACCAATCATTCCACGAAAAAGAGTTACATCCACGGATTCACCTTTAAGATCAGCATTGAGTTTCAAAGGTGGTGCCATGGGAGTTTTCATAGGAGAGTTGTCCAGAAAATTAAATTTCTTCAGAAGGTCACGAATGTATTTACTTTGGTTTATAAAAATTCTTTCTGAAGATTGTTTGACCTGAAGTCTTAAAAAGAAAGTGAGCTCTCCCATCATGCTCATCTCGTATTCACTCATCATGAGAGAAGCGAACTCATCACATAGAGATTCGTCAGTGGCACCAAAGATGATGTCATCAACATAGATTTGGACAAGAATAATATTACCTGAGGTTTCCTTGATGAAGAGAATGTTGTCAATTTTACCTCTGGAATATCCATTCTTTAGAAGAAAGTTGGCAAGAGTGTCATACCAAGCACGTGGAGGTTGCTTGAGACCATAAAGAGCTTTGTCAAGTCTGTACACATAGTCTGGATGAGTTGGGTCTTCAAAACCAAGAGGTTGTTTCACATAGACTTCCTCTGCAAGTTCCCCATTGAGGAAGGCACTTTTGACATTCATTTGAAAGACTCTGAAATTTCGGTAGGCAGCATGAGCTAGAAAGATTCTTATTGCTTCAAGTCTTGCAACAGGGGCAAAGGTTTCATCATAATCAATGCCTTTCTCCTGTCTGTATCCTTGAGCAACCAGTCTTGCCTTGTTTCTGATAACTGTACCGTCTTCATCCATTTTGTTTCTGAAGATCCATTTGGTTCCAATGATTGTCTTCTTTCGGGGTCTGGGAACCAATTTCCAAACTTTGTTCCTCTCAAATTGAGAAAGCTCTTCTTGCATGGCAGTGATCCAACAGGGATCTGAGAGAGCTTTATCAATCTTTTTGGGTTCAATAAGAGAGAGAAAATTTACATAGAGACAAATATTTCCAACTCCTCTACGTGTTTGGACACCTGCTTGTTGATCACCGATGATTTGATCTATGGGGTGATCTTTGGTCCATTTTGTGGCTGGGGGCAAAGGTGATGGAATGTTTTGGGTGAGATGATTTGAAGTAGTGGGATCAGTGGTTCGGTGGGAGGCTGAATTTTTGGTGGTAGGGGTAGGATCGGTAGAGTGATGTGTGGTGGTTGAAGAAGGAATTTCGGTGGGAGGCAATACATCGGTGGGAGAGAGCATTTCGGTGGGAGTTATGGATGGTGACCCAACTTGGTTACTTGATGGGGAAGGATTTGAGGGAATGGAAGATGAATCGGTGGAGTTGACTATGGGAACATCACCTATGCATGAGGAGATCCATCTGTGCAATTCGTCATCATCATTTGAAAGAGATGATGATCTTAGGTCATCAAATTTAACATGAATGGACTCATCCATGCATTTTCTCCTGAGATTGAACACACGATATGCCTTGGAAGATAAGGAGTATCCAACAAAGATTCCCTCATCAGCTTTGGGATCAAACTTCCCAAGATTTTCATGGTCATTTAGGATAAAACACACACAGCCAAAGACATGAAGAAAACCTATATTTGGTTTTCTGCCATGGAAAACTTCATAGGGGGTTTTATCATGTCTTTTGGATAACACGGACCTATTTTGGGTAAAGCAGGCAGTATTAACAGCTTCAGCCCAAAAATAGGTAGGAAGGTTTGATTTACTTAGCATGGATCTAGCAGCCTCACACAGAGTTCTGTTTTTCCTTTCCACCACTCCATTTTGCTGAGGAGTCCGGACAGCAGAGAAGTTTTGAGAAATTCCTTTCTCATTGAAGAAGTCTTCAAGAGCACTGTTTCTGAATTCAGTGCCATTATCACTTCTTACGGAACGAACAAGTTGACCATTCAGAACTTCATTTTTCTTGACAAAGTTGATGATTTCTTCAGTTGCATCACTTTTATACCTGAGAAAAGAGACCCAAGTATATCTAGTAAATTCATCAACAATAACAAGAATGTACCTTTTGCCACCAAGACTAGGAGTGCTGACTGGTCCACATAGATCCACGTGCAGCATCTGAAGGGGAAGGGTAACTGAAGAGCATTGCTTGGTCTTGAAAGAATTTTTGGTAAGCTTCCCCTTTTCACAAGCATCACATAGTTTCTCCTTGACAAAATTTAACTTTGGCATACCCGTCACCAGCTCTTTATTGGAGATTTTATGAAGGGTTTTGAAATTTAGATGAGAGAGACGTTTATGCCACAACCAGTTCCTTTTGGATGTGTCATCTGTCACAAAGCAAACATTTGATGAATTGTTTCTTAGTCCCATATCAATGACATAAACATTTTCCATCCTTTTTCCAGATAACACCACTTTGAAGTTTTTGTCCACAACAGTACAGATACAAAGTTCAAAGATAACTTTATATCCAAGATCACACAGTTGGCTAATGCTTAGAAGATTATGCATGAGGCCTTCAACAAATGCCACTTTATTGAATGTGACAGATCCATTAGTGAGAGTTCCATAACCTTTGGTGTAGCCTTTAGCATTATCTCCAAAAGTTACAGATGGACCTTTTCCAGACACATAGTTAACTAGTAGAGATTTATTTCCTGTCATGTGACGTGAGCACCCACTATCCAGATACCATATTTGATGGTGCTCAAAAACCTGCAAGCATAAACAGATTAGTTCTTTGGTACCCATTTAGAGATGGGTCCTTTTGGGTTAGAAGAGGATGAGTCCTTAGGTTTGGTTCTGTCCATTCTTTCTTTTGGACAATCTTTGGCAAGATGAAAAGTGTCCCCACAGTTATAGCATTTTATGTAGATGAAAGTCTTTTTAGGCTCTTGAACCTTTTCTTTTCCCTTTCCTAAGGTATTTAGCTGAATGGCTCTAAGGCAAAAGGTCTTTTTAGGTTTTAGCATTATTTCCTTTTCTTTTCCCTTTTCTAAGACATTAATTTGAATTGCTTTAGGACCAAAAGATGAGATGTGAGGAGGAAAACTTAAAGTTCCATTTCCAGAGGTGATAGAAAATTTGGAAATATTTTTAGAAGTATTTTTGAAATGGTCTTTTCCAAGATCTGAGGACTTTCTGAAAGAAGAGACATCGGTGTCATGAACTCTTTTGAGAAGCTTGGTCTTTGAAGAGTTGGAGGAAGAAGATTCATCAATAGTTAACACCTTTAGAAGATCATGAATGGGTTTTGAAAAATCAATGGAATCTTGTTTCTCAGCGGACTGATTTTGTTGGTCCCGAAGGCCTATACAAGTTTGTAGAAGGGGGGGGGGGGGTTGAATACAAACACACAGATTTTACTTTTCTAAATTGTTTATTGATAAATCATTAACAATTTACAGCTTGTTGCGGAAACAAGATTAAGGATAAACCTAAATCTAAACAAGTTGGAACACTAAGGTTTCTTGCACTAAGAGAGATAAGGAAATTACTAATAATAACCTATCTTGAGATAAGAGATTGAACTTGTCCAGAGTTAGCAAGTTACTTCAAATGAAGTGGGTTCATCTCTTTATATACTGCATGCATTTAATGCAAGTCAGTATACACTTTACACGTGTCATCAGCTGGTTGGTTGCATGTCATTGACCTTGGTTGACAACCTTAGTAGCCGCATGGATGAACAGTGTAGTATCAGAGTGGTTGTACGATTTCAGATATTCGGAGGTTCTTTTCTGACATTTCGTACGGAGTCGTGCAAGGGGGGTTAAGACAAAAGTACTTTGTACGGAGGACTTCATGATCAGCTTTCGTTGATTCAGCGATTATCATTTACTATTCAGCAGATGATAAAGTTCAGCGATAGCTGAAGTCTTGTACTTGATACTTCACGTTGAGTGGACAAATCTGAGTCTTCGCTGATCCGCATCAGTTCATTAGGAGACTTGTCGCTGGTTCTTGAGCTTGATCTTCGACTTCAGCGTAGAACCTTTGTTGATGTGAAACTTGTCTTCAGGGATCATAAGTAAACAACTAACTTATCAGCGATCATCATAATGACTGAACAGACTCAGCGTTAATGATGAACAATGTTCGCTGAATGTTTAATCTAAACAACAAGAGTTCCTATCAGCGGTACTGGAAGATCTTAGTACTTATCAGCGATAGTGAAACTCTGATACATATTGTTTACTTACAATTTTCACTAAGTATATAAGAAAGGGTCATTATCAAATCACTGAGGGTTTGGATCAACAATCTCCCCCTATTTGATTATGACACAGCAACAAAGAAAATTGCTATTTAATGAAAACATAAGGATAAAAAGAACTCATAAAATATTTGTCCCTTTTACTGTTTTCTGGGATCTTTTCAGTACTGATGGAGTAAAGTACATTCGCTGAAATCTTTCTTTAAAACTTTGAATCAAGTTACAAAGAGAAATGGAAAGATTACAAGTACGAGCGAAATAAATTACAAGTACAAAAGGATAACTGATAAAATAGATGAAAGAGGCGATCCTATCAGCTTACAGAGGTTCTTCCTTAATGAGAAGTTCATCAAGGGTCTTTTCAGTGGGGATCATCCAGTCAGGAACCGTTAGACCTCGTTTTCTTTTGTTCAGCGATTCTTCAAAGATCAAGGGTTTTAGGTGTCGTGCCTGAATGTCTTTTCTGAAGTCACACCAGTAGATGAGATCTCTAAGCTGTTCGATTGGAGTGATTGGAAGCTCAGCGATCCGTTGAAAACATTTACGTCCGTCGTAGTCGAGAAAGAATATTCCATAAGGATTACTGATGACTTTACCAGGGACGAAAAGTTCACATGGTGGCAAAGAAATGTCAAGGGCAGATAGAACAGGGTCAGGACCAAGCACTTCAGCGCGAGAGAAACCAATTCCAGTTTCATTTCGTATGACAGGACCTGAGTTTGAATCTTGACGTTTCTTCTTCAGAGAGGCCCTTTTTCTTTTCAGCTTAAGATCAAGAAGAGGAGGAATGTCCACACAAGAAGATATCAAATCGATCTGTCTGTTTATCAGCTTTTCGAAATGATCCTTGTACTTAGATTGTGATGATTGGATAGCTAACCTCATCTCCAGCCATTCAGAGAGACCATACCTTTTTACAGTGTCAGCGCGAAAGGCTTCAGATTGGCCATCTTCTCTGAAAAGTTTGATGTCAACAATAGGTACTCCGATAGAGGTTCTTCCAGAGATGAATACCTTGTTGATCTTCGCTGGACGATATCTGAAGTGTATTTTCTCTTTACACCAGATCAGGGTGGTCTAAGAAACTTCAGTTTTCTTTTCCACGATCTTCTGGGCTTCTTCCCAAAGCTTTCGTTGGATTTGAATGGGAACACGTTTCAGCTTGGGGTCTTTGACAGATTCTTGAGTAAGCTTGATGGCGTATTCTCTGTCTTTTTCTCCAGCTTACTTTCTTTCAGCGATTAGGCGTTCAGCTCTGAGGTGTTCCTTGTATTCAGCTTTTGAAATTCTGAACTTTGGAGGAACTGAAGGAAGTTGTTCACGCCTCAGAATGATTCGCTGATCCTCGAATCGCTTTATTATTTCCTCTCTTCTTTTCTGATCCTCTTCACTTAGCTTTTGAGGAACTAAGGAAGGTCTGCGTTTGTGAGAAAGACTCTGTTCTTCAGGTTCATCAGTCTTAGAGATCAAATCCAAGACTGGGATTATTTCTTCAGCATCAGCTGGTATAGTTGTGGAGCCTTCAGCGATATCCTCAAACAGGGGAGAGGACTAACTGAAACACAACGATCTTACAAGTAATAACTTGGGTAGAATCAGATAGAGAGAATTGGTTTAAGTGTATAGGCTTGGGTAGAGGAACTGATAGTGTATGATAGAGGAGGGATGGAGTAAGAGATGTTTAGTGTACCTGACAAACCGGCTTTTCAAGCAAGATCGTCAGATTGTCATCTTCAGCGACGCTTTTGCCTTTGCCTTTCTCAGCTCCAGAGGCTGAGGGCTTTGTCTTTGTCCGCTCCCCTGAAGGTTCATTTATCGAGATTCCCTTAAGAGCTTTGATCTTCGGAGCAGGTTTGACGATAAAGAAGTCATCGTCATCTTCATCATCATCATCATCATTCTTTGGAGAAGAAGATGGTTCATTATCAGGGATGTCAACAGTTTCATCATCTTCTGCTTCGGATTCTTCAGCGTCTTCTTCGAGTTGCTCCCCCTCAGATACAGAGGCGAGCTTCTCGGTTCCCTCAGGGTGTTCATCTCCCTGAGGTCCAGCGGCTGCTTCAGCTTCAATAGTCTTCTCACCCTCTTCAGCGAAGGTGAGGTCTTCGTTCTTCTCTCCCCTGATAGATTCATCATGGGAAAGGTCTTCAGCGCTCTTGGAAGGATTTTCAGTGCTCTTCTCCCCCTCTTTTTCATGATGACTGGGGGAGGAATGGGTAGATTCAGCAGCGTGGGTAGGTTCTCTGTCTTCTTGGCCAGAGAAACCTACACGAACTTCAATCTTTGCTAATCTGTCTTCTAGGCCAGAAATAGCAGGATTGATTTTCTTCAGCTCAGTGCGATCGTCAGCTGTAAAATGTTCAGATTCAGGGACAGGGGCAGGAGCAGGAGTATTTGCCTTGTGCAACAGCTGTTCGATCATAGTCTTCATCGAACCAATGTCAGTCTTTACAGAGCTTAAGTCAGTCGTCAGAGTGTTGACATTTCTCTTCACAGCAGACATATCTCCCTCTAGTGTTCCAACCGATGTCTTCAGCGTTGTTACCTCGCTGGACATGGATGAAACTGAATTTTTGAGAGAGGTGTAGTCTGTGTAGATATCAGCGAGCACCTTGGCGAAGTCGCTGAGAGTTTTATCAAGCTGCTTCATGTCATCTGTGGAAGCCTTCTTCTCCACCACCGTTGTAAGCTTGTTCAGATTCTCTCCAGCGTTTGTTACAGCTGTAGAGTTATTGGAGAGAGTAGTGGGGAGACCTGTCAGCTTTGTTTCCACGGACTTCAGAGAGGCGTTGATATCTCCCAAATTAGGACCTGTAACAGATAAGAACTTGTGAACAAAGGAAAGCTCAGAAGTTTGGGGTTTAGTTACAGTGTTTATGGGTTGTTGTTTACCTGCAGGAGGATTGGTGAATTCATCGAAATCACGGGTTCCTGAGTAAAGTTCCATGTCATCTTCAAAAGTGCCCATGGATTGTTCTGCAGGACCTGTCTTCATCATCTCTGTATTATCAGCTTTAGCTTCCGTAGAAATGATGGCATCTCCAGCGATAACTGGAGGAGAGAACAAACGAGTAGAGGGAGAAGCGAAGGATGAGATTGGAGGTTGGGTTCTGAGTTCAGCGTTGGAATCGCTGAGAATCACTTCATCAGTCTTTTGAGAGACTGAGGGAGGTTGGGAAGTTTCCAAGTCTGTAATCTCAACGTTTGGAGACGCTGAGATTGGGATGGAAGGGATGGTTTGTTCAGGTGTGGCAGAGCGTACCACTGAACGTTCCTTCAGCTCTGCAGAAAGAGCTGAGGAGTCTTCAGCATGAGATTGCTGGGGTTGCTCCTTTGTTTTCTTGATCCTTTTAGAATCTAGTGGGGTAGATGAATGTTTCCTTTTCTTAGAAGGAGAGGATTTTGTGGCCAGGGTATCAGCGATGGGTATTGTCGCTAAAGGAGCCACATAAATAGAAGAAGAAGGGTTGAGAAGAGTTAAGAGGGTAGAAAGACGTACCTCATTTTCAACAGGTTTGAAGTCGAGTACCTTAGGGCCAATCTGAGAGAGTTTCAGATCGCCCTTTTGAGGGTAGCTGTCCTTCAGGCCATATTGAAAGATAGCGCTGATGAATCGGGGGTAGGGAACCCATGCAGGCCTGTCAGCGGCAGAGTCTACTCTTTGCAGCAAGTCATCATAGATGAGAGATGCCCAGTCAATGTGTAGACCTTTCAGCAGAGCGTATCCCATAGCTTGCTGAGGTTGAGCGGCTTGATCAGAAGAGCCGGTCTTGGCAGTCATGCAGCTGATAAGGTGAGCGAAGATGAAGTTCATCTCGCTGGGCATTTTCGATTTTTTCAGCAGTGTTAGCTTCTTCTTAGGCTTCTTGTCTCTGCCCATTTCCCATACATAGCCCATTGCATCAAAAAATGCAATAAGAGCTTCTTTGTCAGCGAGCTTCTTATGGT
Source organism: Saussurea involucrata (assembly GCA_033807775.1). NCBI lineage: Eukaryota > Viridiplantae > Streptophyta > Magnoliopsida > Asterales > Asteraceae > Saussurea > Saussurea involucrata. The sequence goes on from CM066315.1 coordinate 121,063,520, forward strand.
CAGGGAAAGGAACAAAAGGTTTTTCCTTTGTAGCGATGGGAAAGTTCAGAGCTTTGCGAATGATGGCGGGTGTGATCTTTATCGTGCCATATTCAGTATCGTAGATGATACAATCAATTGTTTTGGAGGGATCTTTGGCGGATGGTAGCTGAGAGTGTCTGACAGAGTACCAGAACTGAGATAGTAGCAGCTGACTTGCAGGGGGTGAGATGGTCAGGGCTGTTGAAATGCTGCAATTCTTCAGGAAATTCACAACATCTGTCAGATGTGTGACTTGCTTTCGAGGAGGAAACTCGAGAAGCGCAGAAAGGTTGTTTATCTTAGTCCAGTCTAGTTGATCCAGAGTGAACTTAACCTGAGGAGCCTTGAAGAATTCCATTTCCTCAGAGTCAGAAGAGATGTTCTCAGCGGTAGTAGGAATGTTAGACGTTGCCATTTCCTGTATTATCAGTTCAACCAAAGATTAACAAATAAGAATAATCTTAATGTGGAAAGATTTTCCATTTAAGATGGTTTGAATTTTGTCCATTTCATTCAGACAAAATGTCTTAATGAAGATTAGGGTTTCTCTTGATTTTTGAAACGAAATGTAAAACCCATTAAAAATCTTGTTTTCCAGTTTTCTTTGAAGATTGGGATTCTGGAAAAACGAATGTGAAGAACAAGTTTAAGATTTTTGCATTTAAACTTGAAGAACAACCATGAAATGGTTGTGTTCATAAAATCATGAAAGAAAATGATTTCATTTTAAGAAGTTCTTTTGTTTGATCTTATTAAAACAAAGAGTAGATCAGAAACAAGTTATTTTTGCATTTGGTAATAAATAAGAACATATTAACCTTGATGTTTGATGAAGAAGATGATGAACAGTTCTTGAAGTTTGAAAGCACAAATGCAACAGTGAATTCTTTCTTGCGGAGGAAGATTGATCGCGTAAAAGAAAAATATAAACAAAGAATTTGTTTATATAGAGATTTTAGAAAGAGAAAATCTTGAGCGGGAAAAGATTTTCATCATGACACGGACACGTGTTTGCATTTGATTGGAAGTTTGAACGAGACGTGCAAACGTGTGTCAGGAAGAGAAAACGTGCCGGGGTTTTATCCGTTGCAATGACGTCACAACTGTCCTTTCATATTCTTGGTTGTCTCTGAGGTTTTGAAAAACTCAGAGATACTTTTGAAAATATGAAGCACTGAATGAAAATATTCAGTAAAGGTTTTAAGAAATTTCAAAATATCGCTGTTAAGGAAGAGATATTCAGCGATGCATTTTGTTTTGAAATCTTGCATTTTCATGCGTTTGTCAGAGAGAGAGAGAGAACATATCTTGATATCAGTGAATCAAGTTTATTCAGAGAGAAGATGATAGAATGGGCTATACAAGTTGATTTTATCCTTTCGCTGATCAATGTGAATCCCTGAAGATTTTATCCTTCAAAGTTCAGCATTCCAAGCTCGCTGATGAGAAAGTTGAATCTTGTCTCATCAAGAGGTTTGGTAAATAAGTCAGCTAACTGATAAGCAGTTGGGATAAAATGAAGTTCTATATCACCATTCATCACATGATCTCTGATAAAATGATATCTGATTTCTATATGTTTGGTCTTTGAATGTAGTACTGGATTGTTTGCTATAGCGATGGCACTTGTGCTGTCGCAATAGATTGGAATTTTGGAGAGCTGAAGATCATAGTCTAGTAGCTAATTTCTCATCCACAAGACTTGAGAACAACAGCTTCCATCAGCTACATATTCAGCTTCAGCTGTGGAGGTGGACACTGAATTTTGCTTTTTACTTGTCCAACTTACCAGCTTTCCACCCAGGAGCTGACATCCTCCTGTGGTGCTTTTCCTATCCATTTTGCAACCTGCAAAATCACTATCTGAATAGGCGGTTAGATCGAATCCTGAATTTTTGGGATACCAAAGACCTAGATTCGCTGTACCCTTAAGATATCGAAAGATTCGCTTTACAGCTTTCATATGACATATCTTAGGTTCAGCTTGATATCGTGCACACAAACATGTTGCAAACATAATATCGGGTCGGCTAGCTGTTAGATACAATAGAGAGCCGATCATCCCACGGTACAGCGTGACATTGACAAGAACACCCTTAGTGTCCTTATCAAGTGTCAGCGGTGGTGCCATAGGGGTTTTCATAGCTGAACTTTCAGTTAAGTCGAATTTCTTCAGCATATCTTTAACATATTTTCCCTGATTAATGAAAGTTCCTTTCTCAGTTTGCTTAATCTAAAGACCAAGGAAATATGTTAGTTCACCCATCATGCTCATTTTATACTCATCTTTCATTCTATCAGCGAAACGAGTACAAAGCTCAGGGTTAGTAGAACCAAATATAATGTCATCAACATATATTTGAACTAGAATAATATGACCTTTCACTTTTCTAAAAAATAGAGTTTTGTCAATCTTACCTCGCTCAAATTTTTCAATATGGAGATAAGTAGAGAGAGTGTCATACCATGCACGAGGAGCTTGCTTCAAGCCATAAAGTGCCTTATCCAGTTTATAAACATAACCTGGACGCTTAGAATCTGAGAATCCTGGAGGTTGTTCCACGTAGACTTCTTCATTCAACTTTCCATTTAGAAACGCTGACTTAACATCCATCTGATGTACTTTGAAGTTTTTGTGTACAACATATGCTAAGAATAGACGAATAGATTCAAGTCTTGCTACTGGAGCAAATGTTTCGTCGTAATCTATACCTTCCTCTTGTCTGTATCCCTGAGCAACAAGTCGAGCTTTGTTGCGGGTTACAGTACCATGTTCGTCCAACTTATTTCGATAGACCCATTTAGTGCCTATTACTGTTTTATCAGTTGGTCTCTGAACAAGTTTCCAAACTTTGTTTCTTTCGAATTCAGTCAGCTCTTCTTGCATGGCGCTGACCCAGTTTGGATCTTTGAGGGCATCATCTACTTTCTTTGGTTCAGTTAGTGAAATAAAATTTACAAATAAACAAATATTACCTGCACTTCGTCGAGTCTGAATCCCAGAGTTTGGATCACCAAGAATTTGATCAATTGGGTGATTTATAGTCCATCGCTGAGCCGGAGCGTGAGTCGCTGACTCAACTTGAACTGGAGGAGCTGAAGATGAAGCTTCAGCGACGTCAGGAGTATCAGCCAAGAGAGGAATGGATGCAGTTGTCATTATATTCACTGATTGCTGAGAAGTAGATGGAATGTCTGAGACATTTGGTTCAGCGTTAGGTATAGTGTTTATAGGAACAACTGAGACCCAAGAAGTTTCAGCTTCACTATTCTGCATATTTGGAATGATAGGACTATCATCTTCTACTGGATGAGCATGAGTAGTGGGAATAACTTCTGAATCACCAAGATGAGAAAACATCCATTGATTCAGTTCTTCAGTATCAGCGGACGGTTTAGAGTTTGCTGAACGGGATTCGTCAAACGTGACGTGAATAGTTTCTTCTACAGTTTGTCTTCTACGATTGAAGACTCTGAAGGCTTTGGAAACTGAGGATTATCCAAGAAAGATTCCATCATCAGCCTTAGGATCAAACTTTCCAAGAGCATCTCTGTTGTTCAGTATAAAATACTGACATCCAAAGATGTGAAGAAAGCTGATTAAAGGCTTTCTCCCATGAAAAAGTTCATAGGCTGTCTTTTTGAATCTTTTAACTATCAACGACCTGTTTTGCGTAAAACAAGCAGTGTTGACAGCTTCTGCCCAAAACTGAGTAGGCAGGTGAGAATCACTGAGCATTGAACGTGCAGCTTCAATAATTGTTCTATTTCTTCTTTCAGCGACTCCATTTTGTTGCGGTGTTCTCACTGAAGAAAAGTTGTGAGAAATACCCTTACTCTCAAAGAAGGAATCAAGAGAACTGTTTTTGAATTCAGTCCCATGATCACTCCTGATTGAGCGAACGGTCAAATTGTTCAGGGTTTCCATCTTCCGAACAAAGGTGATGAGTTCTTCAGGGGTGTCACTCTTAGAACGGAGAAACATTACCCAAGTGAAGCGAGAGAATTCATCAACTATGACCAGCGTATATTTCTTTCCAGCGATGGATTGTTTGTTAACAGGGCCAAACAAATCCATATGGAGTAGTTGTAGAGGAGATAACACTGAAGAAACTTGCTTTGACTTAAAGCTTGCTTTGGTCTGCTTCCCTTTTTCACACGCTGAACATAACGACTCTTTGGCGTATGAATGCTGAGGTAGACCAGTGACTAACTCTTTTGAAGAAAGAGTGTTCAGTGTCTTGAAATTTAAATGAGAGAGCCTCTTATGCCATAGCCAGTTGACATCAGATGAGGCCTTTGAGAAGAAACAGGAGTTCTCAGTGGTTGTTGAGTCCATGTTTATTACATAAACATTTTCCAAACGATAACCGTTGAGAGCTATCTTCTCCTTTTTGTCAGTGACAAAGCAGGATTCCTCAGTAAAGATTACTTTGTTATCCATGTCGCAAAGCTGACTGATGCTTAGAAGATTATGCTTCAGCCCTTCAACATATGCGACTCTTCTGAAGGAGGTTGTACCATTTGAAAGTACACCATACCCTCGGGTATGTCCTTTTCCATTTCCACCGAAAGTCACAGAGGGACCTTTCTCTTCCTTGTATTCAGCGAGCAGGTTTTTCTTTCCAGTCATGTGTCTAGAGCATCTGCTATCGAGATACCAGATACCCTTCGTAACCTGCAATACAAAGGAAGATTAGTTTTTCTTAGGTACCCACTTAACCATGTATACACGTTTGTCAGTGGAAGTAGTTGGAATGGAAGGTTCAACAGTCTTCGCAGCATTTGAAGATTCAGCTTTGTCTTTCTTCACTTTGGTTAATTTCTTAACCTCAGTGGTAGAATTCACCTTGACCTGATTTGCACCAGGGTTGGTCTTCTTTGCCTTGGGGGCAATCTTCACCTTAGCTATCTTTTCAGCTTTGGTGGCTGTGGGGCACTTACTAGCAATATGATCAGTGAGTCCACAGTGATAACATTTCCTATAACTAAAAGTAGTTGTAGGACCATTTGAATGCTGAGCTTTTAATTTCAAATTAGAAGTGCCAGCACCAAGTAAACTATTGGCTTTAGAAATGGGATGAACATTTAGTTCTTCAGATTTCTTACCAAGGACATCCAATCTGAGTCTAGGAGTAGATCGCTGAATAAATCCAGATATCTGCTTCCTTGATCCAGAGGGATGAGCCACTGAAGCTTTAGAAGCATTCAGCTTTGGTACTAAGGTACCCTTCTGAGGATTATGGTAAATAACAATTCCTTTACCTTTGTCTTTAGAGACAGAGGTAGGTTTTGAATAAACCATTTTCTCCTTGCCTTTTGAGGAGGTAGGAGTTTCCTCAGGGATTGGTGTAATGGACGAGGAGCACTGAGAAGATGAAGTATCAGCGACTGAGGATACGAACGTTCCAAATTTAAGCATTGAACGCTCAGTGGTTGGTTTTGGAGTTTCATATTTGTAACCCAAACCACGTTTATCACTCAGGGGAATTTGAGACTTTATTATCTCAGTGATCTTTGTTGAAGAATTACACCATCCTTCAACAGTAGCTTTTTCAGCCTTTAATGCAGCGATAGCTTCTGCTCGTTCGATTTTGACTAGCTGATTTAAATATACTTGATCTTTAAAATCTTCTTCAATTTTAGAAAGCTTTTCTATTTGAAGGTGGCAGTTTTTAAGCTTTTCAGCGAGATCAAGATTTTGGTTTTCAACCACAGTTTTGCCGTTCATGGCTTCGTATAAACTTCTAGTCAAGAGATCGATCTTACGGAGACTATCAGCTTCATCAATATTTGCAATATTGGTAAAGAAGGAAGGTGATACCTGAATAGCAGATGTTGAAGTGGAGGGAATGTCTGAACTTTCTTCCTCTTCTTCAATCTTGGCCATAAGACATAGATTTGCTTCATCATCTTCAGAGTCAGATGATGATGCTTCTTCATCAGAAGCAGCCCAATCATAGTCAGCCATCAGGCCTTTATTCTTCTTCTTAAAGCTTTTCAGCTTTGCATATTTTTCTTTCAGCTTTGAATATTTGTCATCTTTGTTTCTTGGAACAAAGGGTTTCTTTGTAAAAGCTGAGGGTCTAGAAACTTTCTTTGACCTGCACTCGTTAGCGAAATGTCCTGTCTTTTCGCAGTTAAAACAAGTAGCATTAGCCTTATCAACAAAAGATGATGATCTAGGCTTGTCAGTTATGGAAAGAGGTTTGTTCTGTCTAAACATTTTCTTTTTGGCAAATCTCCTGAACTTCTTAGTTAGGAGAGCCAAAGATTCATCATCTGAAAAATCAGAATCTGATGAACTTTCAGAGTTACTTTCTAACTCAGTGATAGTGACCGAGGGTCGCTGAGTAGAAGGTTCCTCTGAGATTAAAGCAACAGGGGTGCTTCTGGAATCTTTAACAAGATTCTTCTTAAGATGGATCGATTGCTCATGATTCAGCAACGTGCCATATAAGGTTGAAAGGGTCATTGATTTTAGATCCTTTGATAGCTTGAGACACATAGCATAATTGTCCCAACTTTCAGGTAAACATTCTAGAAACTTTGTCAGCACTTCAAAGTTAGAATATTCCTTACCAACAGTTTTCAGATCTATAATTAAACAATTAAAACGTTGGTGAACTTCAGAGAGAGATTCATTCTTACCAGAAATGAAGCTTTCGTATTGTCTTACCAGGTTTATCTTTCTTGAATCCTGGACTTCAGACGTTCCTTCATACTGAACACATATTGTGTCCCACATGGCCTTTGATGTTTTCAGATTCATGACGGAATGGTAGACTTCGTCAGGAAGAGCCATGGATAGTATGGATCTGGCTTTTGTATCTATAGCCACTTTCTTCTTATCTTCGTCAGTCCATTGAAAGATTTCCTTAGGTACCAGCCTTTCTGGAATAGCAGGTCTATTCTCAGCGGCTGGAACAGCAGCATCAATTCTTACAGGGATGAATGGACCATTTTCTAGATAGTAAGGCATAGTAGGGTCTACACCTTGTAAGAAGAGTGTCATCCTATTTTTCCATAAGTTGAAGTTATCTTTGGAAAATCTAGGGGGTTTAGCAAGAGAACCATTGTCTATATAATTTGTGTTTGTGTTGGTGGCCATTTTCAGATAATAGCAAGGAAGAGAAATATCTTAGATTAGATCTTGTTTATGAGATTAAACAAATCCGCTCTGATACCACTTGTTGGTCCCGAAGGCCTATACAAGTTTGTAGAAGGGGGGGGGGGTTGAATACAAACACACAGATTTTACTTTTCTAAATTGTTTATTGATAAATCATTAACAATTTACAGCTTGTTGCGGAAACAAGATTAAGGATAAACCTAAATCTAAACAAGTTGGAACACTAAGGTTTCTTGCACTAAGAGAGATAAGGAAATTACTAATAATAACCTATCTTGAGATAAGAGATTGAACTTGTCCAGAGTTAGCAAGTTACTTCAAATGAAGTGGGTTCATCTCTTTATATACTGCATGCATTTAATGCAAGTCAGTATACACTTTACACGTGTCATCAGCTGGTTGGTTGCATGTCATTGACCTTGGTTGACAACCTTAGTAGCCGCATGGATGAACAGTGTAGTATCAGAGTGGTTGTACGATTTCAGATATTCGGAGGTTCTTTTCTGACATTTCGTACGGAGTCGTGCAAGGGGGGTTAAGACAAAAGTACTTTGTACGGAGGACTTCATGATCAGCTTTCGTTGATTCAGCGATTATCATTTACTATTCAGCAGATGATAAAGTTCAGCGATAGCTGAAGTCTTGTACTTGATACTTCACGTTGAGTGGACAAATCTGAGTCTTCGCTGATCCGCATCAGTTCATTAGGAGACTTGTCGCTGGTTCTTGAGCTTGATCTTCGACTTCAGCGTAGAACCTTTGTTGACGTGAAACTTGTCTTCAGGGATCATAAGTAAACAACTAACTTATCAGCGATCATCATAATGACTGAACAGACTCAGCGTTAATGATGAACAGTGTTCGCTGAATGTTTAATCTAAACAACATGAGTTCCTATCAGCGGTACTGGAAGATCTTAGTACTTATCAGCGATAGTGAAACTCTTATACATATTGTTTACTTACAATTTTCACTAAGTATATAAGAAAGGGTCATTATCAAATCACTAAGGGTTTGGATCAACAGATTTGAAGAAGATTCTTTTGCTTTTATGAACATTCCATATTTTAAAGCTTCACCTAGATCAAGAGAGTTTAAAGAGACAGAGTCACAAGAGCTAGACTCTGAAGCATCATCCCATACATTTGATAAAGGAGTGAGTGCATGAGATGAAGTTTTGGGAGAATCTTTTCCAAATCCTAGTCCAAATTTGCTATTGCCACCGATTTGGTCCTTAAAAAGTTGCTCAAGATTTTTTGAAGAAGTTGTCCACTTTATGACAACCTCTTGTTCTCTTTTTAGTTTCTTGAAAAGTTTATTTTTCTCTTTGGAAATCATGTGATTTATGGTTTTCAGATCCTCAAGCCCAGTTTTGATTTCTTCAAACTTTTCAAGTTTAGACATGCAGATTTCCAGTTGAGAAGTGAGATTTTTAACCTGAACAGATTTCCTTTTCTTACCATCCTTAACAGAGTGAAAGTCTTTAGTTAAAGATTCATAAGCATCTATCTTTTCCTTATCTGTCATATCATTAAAGGGATGTACCTGAGCATATGATGTCGAGCACCCAGACGACACAAGAGCCATTGGAGAGGTAGCTTTTTCTGAATCTTCCACATCTTCTGAGATGGCCATAAAGCACTTGTTGGGAGAGTTGTTGTCACTGTCATAGGTCTCTTCTTCCCAATCATGAATTTCGGCCATGAGACCCTTTCCTTTTCTAAGGAGACCCTCATTTCTCTCCTTTTCTTTCTTGTACTTGGCTTTGTATTTCTCAGCCCTTTCTTGATGATCTTTGGTTGAAGACTGAGTTTCTTTCTTGGCAAGGTTTGATTTGAAAGAGTTATTTTTGGGTTTTTCATAGTTTGAGGAAAACTTGTTTGAAGAAGAATTTCTAGAGTTCATCACACGTTTACTTCTGCACTCAGCTGCAAAGTGACCTTTCTTTCCACAATTAAAACATTCTTCATTTGTCTTATCAGTTGAGGAAGCTTTTGTAGAAGAAAAGGGTTTTCTAAAAGATTTGGATTTGTTCGAAAAACGATATCTGTTTTTAAAACCAGCTAACATAGCAATTTCATCAGACAACTGCTTAACCGAGATTTCTTCACCTTCATCATCGGCATCACTTAGATATGCCTCCGATTGGTGAGAAGAGTTGCTTTGGGTTTCATTGTCAGAATCTGATGAAGGATAGGTGATTCTTGGAACATTTTGATATTTTCTGGAGTTTTCACTGACAAGAGCAATAGAGGCGCCCTTTATCTCTTTGATGAAGGATTTCCTTTGTAACTTGGTTTGTTCAAAGTTGAAGAGAGTTCCATATAAGACAGTTAGAGGCATGTACTCAAGATCCTTAGAAGTTTTGATACAAGTGCATATGTTCTCCCAGAAATCAGGGAGACAATCTGTTGGTTCCCGTTTTGCTTATACAAGATTATCAGATCTATTAGTTCGAATTTATGTTTGATGCGGAAGCGTATTTGAAGAACTAACAGATATGTTTGATAGATTTAGAACATAATATAAATAAACAGTGAACAGGAAATAATATCTCAAAGTTTACTGAATATATATATTAAGAACAGATTCAAGAACAGTGAGTAAGCAAAGCTTTTTAAAACAGATATGACTCTCAAAAGTGTTTAAAGCTTGTGATGTTTTTCTCTCTTGAATTCTTGTTTCGATTGTTCGATTGATCGATGGATGGATAGATAGATAGGAAGAACTCAACATGAGTCTTCCTTATATACTACTCTAAGGGGACCATAAAGCATATGCTACTATTCACAAAGGACGGTATGAATAGTTGGACGGATGGCATGAACAGTTGGACGTGCTGTATTGCATTTAATGCAGCAGACGTCTATTATGTACTAAGCCCTATTGAATCCAACCAGAGTTTGACACGTTGCAGTTGGACAGGGCATGCTACCATGCAAGTTGATGAACAGGTCCTGTAACAGTAACAAGATATTATAAATATCTTTTAAGTCTTTGTTGAAGACCGCAGAGGCTCTGTGAAGTGCCATAGAGGTTCTGCGGTTTGGTCCTTAGAAGAGCAGTCTTCACCGGATTCCGAGTCTTTGGTCTTCTTTGCGCGTATGACAGAGCTTCTGTAGGGCGCCTCTTTAGCTTCTGTAGCTTCTTGACCTTGATCTCTCGGTAAGTTCGGCAGAGCCTCTGTAAGAGGCTTTCTTCATTTAGCCTATTTTTCACTACTTCTAAATACTTCTATGATTAGGAAGATTGAAGCTAACAATCTCCCCCTAAGTAGTGAAAAATAAAAAAATTTAACTTGAGTATAGTTAGGCTAAGTTAGATAAGACAGAGGTTAAACAATACCTCGAAAGTTCTTTCATTTAGAAATATCCAAGAGGCATTTTACATTTGAGTACAATGAAAGATAAACTTTTGACTTGGTTTGCAGAGATTTGAGGTTTGAGAATCAGATTTTGGCATCTTTGAAATCGTTGTAGCTTCTGTTGTCTCTTCCGATTCTTCTGATCTCTTTGTAGAAACTGATGCAGAGTTCTCTTAGGCGGATTGTGGCATCAATCTCTCTGATGAAAGTATCTGCAGCATCTCTATCCATTTTCTCCGTACCTCTGTATTTTACAAGGCTTGCTCTGAACTTGTTCAGAGTACTAGTTGCGTACTTCTGACAATCCATGCACACAAATAGTTTGATTTCGCCTTGTGGGTTTTGAAATACTAACCCGAATCTTGGTTCTGTAATGATAGAGTTGGGCACGGCGTTGGGTGGGCAGCGATCTTCTGGTGGTCGTAAATTTAGATGTTTGAGACCAAGATCCTTTCCCAGTTGAAAATCTATCATACTGAAGATCATAAGCTTTTCCCTCATTGCTTTTCTTAATACTTGATAGGCTCTGGTGTTTGCTTCTGTGTTGTAGTTGTCCTTTGTCCATTGCAGAAGGTCAGGTAGATCATAAGGATTGATATTTCTTAGGTCAGCATCAGCGAAGGTGGTTTCTGAATTGTCTTCTCTTCTGACTTTGTAAAGGTTGTACCTGACCCTTGGATAGGTTCTTGTAAAGGAGAACTTGCAGAAGATTACCTTTTTGATCTTGTGGATTGAGAAGACATCTGCTTTGGTTCTTGGCTTTGTCCTTGTGAAGATGTTCTCAAATTCTTCTCTGATCCTTTAATCTGTCACATGATCTGTTGGATGATTGGTCTGAAAGGTTTGTTTATAGAGGTATTTGTATACCACTTCTTCCATCTCTTCATGTGTTGGACCAGGTTGTGGTACTTGTCTTCTGAGACTCTCCATCTGTTGAACAACTTCTGCAGCTCTGCCAGTAAGTGGAATGTCTGACAGGGGCTTTAATCCATATGCCCAATCAACTTCTTCAGGCTTTGGAGTTTGGAAGGCATCAAAGGCGCTCTTCATCAATTTCTCTGTAGGCTTGGGCAATGATTTCTTTTTCTTGGGCTCTTCTGTCAGTATTGCTTTGCCCTTGTCTTTGGCTTTTGGAGGTGCAGAACCTGTTTCTTCTGTAGGTTTGGAGGTTGGTGCTTCTGTTGGCTTGATGGTTGCCTCTGTAGGTTTTGACACTTGTGTGTTTTAGAGGACTTTTGTGGCGATGGTTCTGTTGGCTTGAGTTGCTCTGTAACCTCTGTTGGAGGTTCTTTGGTGACTTCTTCTGTGAGCTCTATTTCTGTTGGTGAAGATTGGACATCGAATCTTCTTGCCATTTTTAAAGCTAATGTGAACATGTGTCTTTCTTCTTCTCTCTGCGACATTCGATCAGTCATTGTATTGTGCATCTTTCTCAGAATAGAAAAAGCAGAGGTCGCAGAGGTCGTTGCTCTTTTTGGTTTGGTGGCAATCGACTTTCTTCTTGGTATGGTTTGGGGTTTTTCTGTTGATTTTGTTGAAGGACTCTTTTCCAAGTTGATTACCACAGGGGTGGTTGTTGCCTCTGTGGTATGCTGATCAGCTTCTGGAATATTGGTTTCTTCAGGACTTGATTCCACAGAGATGGGTGTTGTCTCTGTGGTCTGTTGATTTTGTTGTTGATCTTGGGTTTGTTCTGGAGGGGCTTGACTGATTGGTTCTGCTGCGATTGGTGGAGCTTGTATTCCTCTGGTCGTAGCTTTCTCCCTTATATTCTCCCCCTCAGGATTATCTGATGGACTAGGATGGTCATCATCAGAATCATCCTGACTTTTATCAGAAGTACCCTCTGCTCTGCAGGAAGCTTTGGGTTTCTTTGGTAGTTCTGCTCCTGCGGCCATCAACTTCGCACATACATCATCACAGAGGCCGAAAAGAGTTGCAAGCTCTGCTTCTGTGTTGAAGCGCATTCTGCCGACACTTTTTCTGAACTCTTTGACGTAGTTGGCATTTGCAGTAGTGAAGGAGACAATGACTTCAGTGACATGGTTTATGACATTTTGGCTGAGCTCTGTTAGCTGTGAGCTGGTGATGTAGTCTTTAGGCTGCATCAGTATTGTGTTGCGCATTGCTTCTGCTTGAACGTTTTGCAGAGCCTTCTGTAGATCTGCGGGTGTGATGCTCTGTGATTTGTTGGATTGCTTGTTCATTTGTTCAAGGAAATGTTTGACTGATTCCTTGAATGCAGAAGTTGCGGCAATTCCAAAATCTTTAGCAGCAGAAGTGGCTGTAGTTGTTGCAGTTGTTTGCGTAGAAGATTTCATCTCTGTGATGGCTGTTTTCACCTCTGTGGACAGAGTGTCCATTTTGGTGTTCAGATTCAGCAAGGCCGTTGATGTTTTCTCTGCAAAAGATGTGAAAGAGCTTTGCAACTCTTTCATGGTTTGGTTCACAGAGGTGAAAAGGGTTTGGAACTCATCCCTTGATACTTGTGTCCCTGGTGTAACCTCTGGAGGAACACATTCGTCTCCAGAGTGAGTCCCTGCTCCTGGGACACCTTCGTTCACCCTTGTTTGTACGTTGGGGTGGAAGGATTTCCATCTGATCTTCGAGAAGAAACCTGAGTTTCAATCTCTACAGAAGTTCTGTGAAGAACAATGTCCAATCCCACTCCAGAGGTGGGTGTCGGAATGTTCTTCTGTTGACTCGGAGACTTGTCTAGAGTCTCTTCGTCTCTGTGCTCACTACTTCTCTCTGAAAGAAGTGTTGGTCCTAGTTGAGTGTGTGTGGCAGAGGAAACGAATTCCTCTGTAGGGTGTTCTGTTGTGATCTGGGGCGATTGATCACGAACTATAGGTGAGTCTCTTTGAGGAGACTCCCTAGGAATGGATTCCCCGGTTTTTGTGGGCGCAGAAGTCGAAAGAGTGACTTCTGGTTGGATGGGTTGGGTTTGGATCGAGCTGTGTTGCTCTATTTCAATAACTCCTTCTGCAGCTAGACCTGCGGAGTTAGATGTGTGGGTTGCACTGGGAGGGGGTGAGGGATGTGTGCCTTCTTCATCTTCGGCATCTTTTTCTTTTTCATTTTCTTTTCCTCCAGATGTTTCTATCCTATCCACTGTTGAAGTTCTTTGCTCTGTGCCTAAAAAGTCATACATTTGATGAGAGCCGTATAACTTCATGACATGTGGATGATAGAGACCTTTTCGTATCCAGACAGCTTCTTCTTCGTCTGAATCTACCTCTGAGACCTCCATTCTTGTGTCTGTTACTTCATCTCTATTCCACTGAGCTTCTGTTTGTCTTATTTCTTCTGAAGTTGGGCTTGGACTCCTTCTGTGAACGTCCAATCCTTGCTGAATGAAGGGGTTCTGTAGAATAATAGGTGTCTCAGCTGATTGATCTCTGGGTGTTTGATCATCTTCTTGCAGATGTGTGTCAATGCCGGAAATAGAGAAGTATTGTTCTTCTGGGGAATGGTGGTCGAGAGGTTGTTCCGTCCACCCTGCTGTATTTAAAGTGTTGGCAATGTCGGGGTTCTGTAGGAAATCGTTAATGTTTCCTTGGTGAGCAAATCGATCTGGGGATTGATGGGGCGATTGATATCCCTCTTCTGTCATTTCTTCTTCTGCAGTTCTTTCTTCTGTGATTGCTTCCTCTTCTATGGTAACCAATTTCTCAAGTGGTTTACCATGCTTCTTTTTGGTTTTCGTCCTCTTAGGTTTTGGTGCCCCTTCCTCTGTGGTTTTTGATTTTTTTTTCTTCTTCTGTTTTGGAGAAGAGGGAGGAGCAGAGGAGCCAATTTCTGTGGCATGAGGAGGTGAAGGTTGATCTTCTGCAGCGCTTGTAGAGGTGCCTTCTGCAGTTTTCCTCCTTTTTGATTTTGAAGAGGACTTCTTTCCCATGAGCTCTGCACGTTTGGCTATGAAGCTAAGTTGAATAGCCATGTGTTTTGCTAATTTGTTATCTTTTTCTTCTTGAGTGGAAAGTGGTTCTGCAATCATTGTTCCTAGGGGGACACCTAAACGCGGGGGTGTCATAGGACTCGGTTTAGGAGTTCTATGATCGCGTATATACTCTTTCTTAAGGGTTTTATTCTTGGCATACTTCAGAAGTTTCCTTGACAAAGGTATGCAGTGTGTGTAGCCATCTACATGATCAGTGGGAATATTTTTGCTCATTGGAAACTGTTTGGGAATTGGCCCTTCCATTGGCCATTTCTGTATTAGCAACAGAGGTTCGAACAAGACTCCCAGTATTCTTTGGAATTGCAGAGGTGGTAGAAACTTAGGATCGTTCTCTTTGACCCTTCTTGTGTTGTTCTTTCTGTTGATGGTGTTAATGATCTCTTGCATCATTATGGTCGCGTAATCCAGTGGGAGATCATAGTAAACCCCATACATGATGGTCAATATCTGATGTGAGCTCTGGTCAATACTGCCTATCTTCCCTGTCAGGCATCTGTTAAGAATTGAGAACAAGGTGTTCCACAGAGGTGGTAATCTGCCTCTGCGGAAGTCATTTCTCTTCCTCAGTGGTGTGTTGTACCCAAGTATTCTAGGAAACGACAGATCTCATCGTCTGTTGGTTGCTCTGCGTACTTCTTTAATCCAAGAAGACCCCTTGTTGGTAGGTTGAATTCAAGTGAGAACATTGTTCTATTGAACTTGATTTCCAGATGCTCAAATTTGTCCGGTTTTGAAATGTATCCTTTGATAAGAAAATCATCTTTATCAAATCGGCAACTTTGCCAAAACTGGTTCAGATATCTTACTGGAATTTTCTTTGGGGTTCTTGAGAGTAAAGGGAAGAGGATATGATTTTCCATTATGTTTAGAAGAATGGCATGGGCTTCGCCGAAAGCAGTGGGTGAGGGGACTAAATAGCAATTGTTGGATTTGATTGGTAGTACTTTTTCGAAATGATCCTTTGCTATGAAGTTTTGAAGATGTGTGGTTGGAGCAAAGTCTGCTGAATCGCCGGAATCTTCTAGTTCAATGTTTTGGGCAGGGTTGGGGTTTTCTGAATGTTCAGAATGAGCAGGTGAATGTTCTGGTGAGGTCGCCGGAGAGTGTACATGAGAGATAGCTTGAGAAGATGAAGCCATTTGGTACTGAGAATAAGAAATTTGCAGGTTTCGCCAGAGAGGAATGAGAGTTTGTAAAAAGTTTATGAGAGGGTAAGCTTGGTTTTTATAGGAGGGTAAAACGGTAGAATTCGAAAGAGTAAAATATATGGTAATGTATTAAAATTTGGAATCCGAACTCAAGTTAGAACGGCGGGTTCAACTTTCCACAGAAAACGTTCCATGTACGCCCAATGAAAATGGGACACGTAGGCCATGTCAGAGGATGACAGGACGTCGTGCGCGGCCCATTAATGCTAGGCGCGTGGGGTTATTTTCTTAGCCACATGTAATTCACTCTCAGTAAAAGTAACCGTTATTACTACAAAAATGCCCAAGTAACAGATTGACAGAACTTCTGTAGTTTACAGAGGTTCTGTGATTTTGAAAATCTTTGATGTGTATCCCTTTCTCATATATCTCATTGTTATCATGACTTCTGTGGGGTTTCTTTTTAACCAAAACGTTTTGTAAAGGCATTGGAGAGGATCAAATAGGATTTTTAGTTAAGAGTTTTTTTTTACTCGCAGAGGTTTTGTGGCTCTGTTGGAACTTGCAGAAGCTCTGTGAGGGCCAGCAGAAGCTCTATGAGGGAAAAAATCTCATAACAAAAATTCTATTAATTTTTCTGATCATCCAATTTTTGATCTGTTTTAAGAGATATTTTTCGGACATATTTGAAAGTTGGTGTCCGAAAAAATTGTTATGGAAAAAGTTTTGTTCGAGAAGGTCATGGTGAGTCTGTTTGGTTTCCGAGATAACATTCCAAAAGATCGATAGAGGTTAAAGTTGCGATCTCAGAGCATATTTCTGGCAGAGCTTCTGTTGAGCTCAGCAGAAGCTCTATGACCTTTAATTTCTCATAACTCAAATTTTATGAAACTTTTTGATCTTTTGATTTTTGAAATGTTATTCACAGTATATTTAGGACATATTTAAAATTTGTGTCCTAGAAAACTGTTTTCAAAAACCTTTTGTGCGAGAGACATACCTTTTGGTTCTTCTTTTCTCGGCAGTGATGTCTGACTTCTGTCGATATAGATTCATTGACATTCTTCTTTGGCTTTCCCTTGAAAGTTTTACCTCTGTAGATCATTTCAGGATCCCTTTTTGGTCCCCCTTGATCTAATCACCTCTGTAGATCAGGAATTTTTCTTTTTCTCCCCCTTGACCTATGCTTGGATCAAAGAATGATAAGTTTTGTATAGAACATAGGTCATATTTTCCAGAGGTTCTGTAGAGGTTGTCAGAGGTTCTGAGTAGACTTACAGAAGCTCTGTAATTTAAAGAACTATTTAAGATTGAGAACTTACATACAGAAATAAATTAATTAAAGAAAAAATAATTAGAAATATATACATATTTACAGAAGATAAATCTATACTTACAGAGGATTTTTACGTCATATTGATCATTCCTAACTTACCCACCAAGAAATTGAATCTTTTCTCGTCTAAAGCTTTGGTGAATAAGTCCGCGAGTTGGTATTCTATGGGTACGAAATGCATCTCGATTGTACCGTATTCAACATGATGTTTCAAGAAATGGTACCTTATATCGATATGCTTGGTTTTTGAGTGTTGCACAGGATTGGCAGAGATAGCAATGGCACTCTTGGAATCACAGAAGATAGGTATTTTGAATAGGATGTGGCCGTAGTCTTTTAGCTGAGTCTTCATCCATAGAACCTGAGAACAACAGCTAGCAGCAGCAACGTATTCAGCTTCTGCAGTGGATGTTGAGACACAATTTTGCTTTTTGGAGGTCCAACTGACTAGTTTACCACCTAGGAATTGACAACTCCCAGAGGTACTCTTTCTGTCGAGCATGCATCCTCCATAGTCTGAATCTGTATAAGCTTTAAGACTAAAACCAGAGTTCTGTGGATACCAGAGACCGAGATTTTTGGTCCCCTTTAGATATCTAAAGATTATTTTCACAGCATCATAGTGTGATTTCTTTGGATTAGCTTGATAACGTGCACAAAGACATGTGGCATGCATAATGTCAGGTCTGCTTGCAGTTAAGTATAACAGAGATCCAATCATGCCTCTGTAGAGAGTGCATTCTACAGAGATGCCATCTGGATCTAACGATAACTTATTTCCAGTGGCCATTGGAGTTTTCATTGCAGAGGTATCAGAGAGGTTATACTTGAAAAGAATGTCAGAGACATATTTGGCCTGATTTATAAAAATTCCCTCTGATGTTTGTTTGACTTGGAGTCCGAGGAAGAATGTTAGTTCTCCCATCATACTCATTTCAAACTCACTCTGCATGAGTTTTTCAAAACTTTTGCACTCTTCTGTATTAGTAGACCCAAAAATTATGTCGTCCACATAGATTTGTACAAGCATTATTTCACTGTTTTTACGTTTATAGAATAGGGTAGTATCTGTTGTACCTCTGTTGTAGCCATTTACTAGAAGAAAGGTAGAAAGTCATTCGTACCATGCTCTTGGAGCCTGTTTCAGTCCGTACAGAGCCTTTTCAAGGTAGTATACATGCCTTGGGAACTTTGAGCTTTCAAACCCTGGTGGCTGATTTACGTAAACCTCTTCTTGGATTTCACCGTTGAGAAAAGCTGATTTTACGTCCATCTGATAGACTTTAAAACCTCTGTGGGCTGCGAAGGCTAAGAATATTCTTATTGCTTCGAGTCGTGCGACAGGGGCAAAAGTCTCATCGTAGTCTATGCCTTCTTCTTGTCTATATCCCTTGGCCACCAATCGTGCTTTGTTTCTGATGACCACTCCATCTTCATCCTTCTTATTTCTGTAGACCCACTTAGTCCCAATGGCCTGTTTCCCTCGTGGAAGAGGTACTAAAGTCCATACTCTGTTACGCTCAAACTGCATAAGTTCTTCTTGCATGGCGTCTACCCAGTTTGGGTCATCTAGTGCTTCAGAAATCTTCTTTGGTTCTATCACACTAATAAAATTTGTAAAGAAACAAAAATTAGCAGTGGCAGACCTGGTTTTTACTGAGTCAGAAGGTTCTCCGATTATTTGGCTTGGAGGATGGCTTTTTGTCCACTGAGTGGTGCGAGGAAGATGGTCATCAATGTCATCGAACCTTTCTTCAGAAGCTTCTTGTGGATCTTCTTCTTGTATAGCCTCTGTCGTTCTTCTTACCTTGGTAGAAGATTCTACCATTTGTGGAATGATTGGTATGAGTGGTGGTGGAGTTTGTTCCTCTGAGGACGTATAGTCTTGGTACTCAATTACCTCTGTAATTGGTTCTTCTGTGGATTGTGGAGTTTGTTTTTCAACAGCTTCTGTGGTCGTTTTTCTTGATGTTTCATCTTCTGCATTTTCTTCTTCGGCATTTGCATCTGTAGTATTTATAGAAGAAGATGAAGCATTATTTGGACCAGTTAGAGTCATACCTGTAGGATTTTGTCCAACAGAGGATGGTTCTTCAGAAACTCTGATGGTTCCAACAGAAGGATCAATGTCATCGTGGAACATCTCTAAAAATAGAAGATTCAAGTCTTCTTTCGTTTGCGAGATGCCAGAGGTTTCTCTTTTAAGTTCGAGTTCTGAACGGATTTGCTCAGAAGTCATGTGGAATGAATCATCAAAAGAAACATTGATACTTTCTACGATTTTGCGAGATCTTGTAAGG
Organism: Saussurea involucrata; assembly: GCA_033807775.1. Classification (NCBI taxonomy): domain Eukaryota; kingdom Viridiplantae; phylum Streptophyta; class Magnoliopsida; order Asterales; family Asteraceae; genus Saussurea; species Saussurea involucrata. Next base: position 121,082,785 of record CM066315.1, read on the forward strand.
TATATTCTGTAGGCTTTGGAAGTGGCAGAGTATCCAATGAATTTTCCTTCATCAGCTTTTACTTCAAACTTTCCTCTGGAATCTCTGTCGTTTAAAACAAAGCATTTACATCCAAACACATGGAAAAACTTGATGTTTGGCCGCCTTTTGTTGATCAGTTCGTAAGGAGTCTTGATGTGTCTTTTCATAATGGTTGACCGATTCTGTGTGTAACAAGCGGTAGAAATTGCTTCTGCCCAAAAGTTCATCGGTAATCCGTATGCTGATAGCATAGTTCTTGCGGCCTCCACGAGCGTTCGATTCTTCCTTTCGACTACGCCATTCTGCTGTGGAGTGCGTGCGGCAGAGAAGTTCTGTGATATTCCTTCTGTAGAAAGATAGGCTTCAATGACAGAGTTTTTAAATTCTGTGCCATTGTCACTTCTTAACTTCTGTATTCTGCATTCATAAAGAACTTGGATTCTTTTCATTAGATTAATCAAGATGATTGGAACATCCAATTTCTTTCGAACAAATTCAACCCATGTGAAGCGCGAATACTCATCAATTAAGACAAGTATATATTTCTTGCCACCTAGGCTCTGTATGGCAGTAGGACCGCAGAGGTCGACATGAAGCATGTACAGAGGACTAGTGCACGACACATCTGTTTTGCCTCTGTGGGAAGCTCTTCTGAGTTTTCCCATCTCACAGGCAGAACACAAGTGATCCTTATTAAATTTAACATTAGGCAAACCTTTAACTAGATCAAGTTTGACCAATTTATCCAAGGTGTGAAAGTTCAAGTGACAAAACCTGTTATGCCATAACCAGGCTTCTTTACTTTCGCAAGCTACAAGGCAAACTTTGTCCTTGGTTGTTGAACAAAAGTTCATTAGATACAGATCACCTTTTCTTTTGGCTCGCAGAAGTTCCATTCCTGTGTCTTCACTTTGCAGAGAGCAGAAAGTCCTTTTGAACAAGACATCAAATCCTGTATCACAGAGTTGACTTACACTGAGTAGGTTGTGTTTAAGGCCATTCACATATGCAATTTTTTATACAGAGACGTTTTCCTTCTGTATGACTCCATAGCCTTTGATGTGTCCCTTCTTGTTGTCTCCAAAAGTTACAGATCCACCATCGTGTGTTTCTTTGTACGTGGATAGTAAACTTCTGTCGCCAGTCATGTGCCTTGAGCATCCGGAGTCAAGATACCAAATTGGCACATACCGCTTCTGTAAGACAATCATAGAGACTTAGGTACCCATATCCATATGGGTCCAATATTGTTAGAATTTTTCAAGTTTGCCTTGGCATTCTTGAAATACATTTTATCTTTTGTAGAAAGATCAGATTGTATCTCTCTAGGTTTTGATTTTGGAGTTTGATTTTTAGTGGAGAGTAAGCAATCTGGACTTAAGAAGTGATTTTTCAATCTGAACATAAGATCAAAACAATGACAGTATTTAATATGAGACGTTATTTGTTTGAACTTTTCATTGAATTCATTGAACTGAGCCACAGAGGCATTACATTCGTTCTTAACATTAGATTTCCTATTACAAGAAGATCTATGAATACTAGAATGTTTTTTGCAATAATCTTGTTTAGGTCCTGCCTTCTGTGAGTCTCTTCTGTGGTGAACGTCTGTCTTCACTGTCACAGAGGAAAGATATTTGTTAGCTTCAGGCCTTGAAGGTTTTGAAAATTTTGAGCTTTTAGGATTTTCAGAGGCCTTTTTCAAATTATCAAGCTCTGTAGAGGTTTTGACTTGTATACACATTTTTAGAAAATCTGGACAGATAGGTATCTCTGTGATTTTCTCTTTTGGAGAAATTGTTCTGTTAAGAACCTCAGAGGAGAATTTAACATCCTCTGTGTCACAGTGAATTATCCCTGATTTAGAATCAGTCTCTGAGTCGTCAGAGGATGAATCGTCCTCATATACAGAGGTTGAGTCATTTCTTTTGATAGAGGCTGGATTTTCTGAGCATGTATCGTACGAGTTTTCTTCCTCTGTAGAAAAACTTTCATAGATGGCAGAGGTTTCAGATGAGATCTCTTCAGCGAGAATTTGATCTAAAGAAGATGTACAGAGATTTTCTAAAATATTTGATTTCAAAACTTCCAAAATTTCCTTTTCAATTGATCTTTTAAGATTTTCTTCTAAAAAAATGGGTTTAAACTCAGGAGCTTTTGCAGATAATTTCTTTTTGACATCTATCATACAGACAAAAGCGACCTGTGTTTGAGTCTCTGGTTTACCAAACTTAAAGATACCAATCTGATCTTGTTTTTTCAGATATTTCTTTGGTTTGATTCCTCTATTGACAGAGGTTGAAGATGATGAATCTGTGTTTTCAAACCACACATTGATCATCTTCGTATGTTTCCTCAAGTGGGGTTCTTCAGAGATTTTAACCCTTTTACTTACAGAGAGTAAGTTTGAAAAAATTGGTTTATTTGTTTTTCCTACCACAAACAGAGAAGACAGAGGTTTAAGTCTTTTTCCTTCAACACCTAGAGTAATATCATCGTACCCTATACCTCGTCTTCCTATTTGTGAGTTTACTTTCTCATACACCTTCTGTGCATCTTTATAGTTTTTAAGTAAAACCTCTCTTCTGAGTAGATCTTGCCAAAGTACCTCTCTCTCTTTTTGAAAGTATTCTTTGAGAGCTCTTATGTCAGTTGTTTCACTCCTAGAAACTGAAAGCTCTTTAGTTTTGACTTTTAAAGCAGAGGTTAATTCAGAAATTTGTCTTTTTAAAGGATCTACATTTTTGCTCCAATATTTTTCTACTCTTTCCTTTTCTTCAAAAATTTTGGCTTTTTCTTGAGTGAGAAGCCTTACTTCTCTCTCATTAAAGGTGAGTCTTTTCTGAATACTTTCATTTATCTCTTTGAGTTCAATCAGTTCAATGTTAAGTCTAACTGAATCATTTTCTACATATTTAATACAAGAGGTAGAGTTTGAAATGGATACCTCATTGTCAGTGCCCGAGTCGACTTCTGCCATGCCACAGAACAGGGCATTGGTGGTGAATTCATCATCAGAGGTAGAGTCTGACTCGAAGTCATCCTTATTTGCTTCAGAATGCCCTTTGTTCGCCATTAGGGATTTTTGTGCATAATATTCAGCCTTCTTTTTGTAAAAAGCTGAGTCCTTCTGTGGGCGATTTTGTCTACTTCTGCAATCTTTTGCGAAATGGCCTGGCTTGCCGCAGTTGAAGCAACCTTGGGAGGTGTTTCCAGTTCGATCGTCGGACTTCTGTTGGTCTCCACCTTTCTCTGTTCGGCATTCGTTTGCATAATGACCAGGCTTACCACATTTGTAGCATTCTTGTGTGTGGCCTATCTTGTCATCTGACCTCTGTCGGTCATTTCCTCTGTAGTTTCTGTCGCTCGACCTCTGTCGGTCACTTCTGTAGTCTGACCTCTGTCGGTCACTTGATTCTTCTCTTCTTTCATCATCTCTTCTATCTCTCTGGTTGTCTATGCTATATCTGTCATTTCCAAAATTTCTTTGGTTACCTCTGAACTCTCTTGTCAATAGAGCCAATGATTTAGCTAATGACGCAAGAGTTATTTCTTCCTCTATCAGCTCGTCTTCTTCGCTATCAACCATCACTATCTTCTTCTTCTCCTTCTTTTTCTCCTCTGTTGCTCTCTCATTTCTTGGTCTCTCTGTAGTCTCTGTTGATTTACTAACCAATACGTATGGTGCAATGGCTATTGTTTTAGCCTGTGCTATTTGAGGCTCTTGTGCAGCTAGTGTTCCTTAGAGATCAGAGAGTGTCCATGAGTCTAGATCTTGGTTTGTTTGTAAAGACATAGACAGTTGAAGCCACTCATCATTCAGACTCTTTAGAAACATGACGTTATTTTCTTCCGAGGTTCTGTGAATGCCAGACTTTCTACATTTGTTTATGAGAGAGTTGAACCTATCGTACGTTGTTTGCAGAGATTATGTTGCAGAGGCTCTGAATGCATGATATTCATTTATGTACTGTGCCCTTCGGTTCTTCTGTGTTTTAGCACCCCCTTCCAACTGTCTTTCTAATTCTTTCCAGAGATCGTGCGCAGTTTCGCATGCATCTAAGGATTGAAAAAGCTCGTTGGGGATAGCCATTATCAGGATTCTTTTTGTTTTCTGTGCAACTTCATCTTCTGCCTTATCTTCATTTGACCATTCTTCTTTTGGTTTTGGTTTTTGATGTTCAGGGATTTCTGGAGATTCAGCAGTAGCTGGTACTCGTGGTACTGCTATCATGGGAACAGGAGGAAGGTTGTAAAGATATTGTACTAGATTTTTTTCAGTACCCTCAAAGAAATGAACCATTCTTATCTTCCATTGAGGATACTCATCTCGTAGGAGCGTAGGAGGCTTGGTGAGTGAACCAGCAGTAAAGAAGTTATTTGTATTTGTCATTTTTGAGGTTCTGAAAAGATAGTATGATTTAAAGAGTATGAGTCTGAAGATCTGGAAAGTTTTCTGGGTTTGAACAGTTCCCAGAGTACACTTTAATGGAGTTTTAACCTAGAGATGAGGAATAAAAAATTATTTCTATCACTAATCTTGTAAAAACGAGGATCACTTGATATAGAGATTCAAGCTTTGCTCTGATACCAATTGTTGGTTCCCGTTTTGCTTATACAAGATTATCAGATCTATTAGTTCGAATTTATGTTTGATGCGGAAGCGTATTTGAAGAACTAACAGATATGTTTGATAGATTTAGAACATAATATAAATAAACAGTGAACATGAAATAATATCTCAAAGTTTACTGAATATATATATTAAGAACAGATTCAAGAACAGTGAGTAAGCAAAGGTTTTTAAAACAGATATGACTCTCAAAAGTGTTTAAAGCTTGTGATGTTTTTCTCTCTTGAATTCTTGTTTCGATTGTTCGATTGATCGATCGATGGATAGATAGATAGGAAGAACTCAACATGAGTCTTTCTTATATACTACTATAAGGGGACCATAAAGCATATGCTACTATTCATAAAGGACGGTATGAATAGTTGGACGGATGGCATGAACAGTTGGACGTGCTGTATTGCATTTAATGTAGCAGACGTCTATTATGTACTAAGCCCTATTGAATCCAACCAGAGTTTGACACGTTGCAGTTGGACAGGGCATGCTACCATGCAAGTTGATGAACAGGTCCTGTAACAGTAACAAGATATTATAAATATCTTTTAAGTCTTTGTTGAAGACCGCAGAGGCTCTGTGAAGTGCCACAGAGGTTCTGCGGTTTGGTCCTTAGAAGAGCAGTCTTCACCGGATTCCGAGTCTTTGGTCTTCTTTGCACGTATGACAGAGCTTCTGTAGGGCGCCTCTTTAGCTTCTGTAGCTTCTTGACCTTGATCTCTCGGTAAGTTCGGCAGAGCCTCTGTAAGAGGCTTTCTTCACTACTTCTAAATACTTCTATGATTAGGAAGATTGAAGCTAACACAATCCATGAACTTGTTTAGAACTTCCTCGTTATCATAGATTATGCCTAAAACTTCATATCATTTAGAAGAGAGTTAAAACGATTATAGTAGCTAGGAAGAGATTCACCTTTTTGATGAGTGAAGAGTTCATATTTTCTTATGAGAGAAATCTTTTTGCATTTCTTCACTACATTTGTACCTTCGTACAGAACACATAGTGTGGTCCACATCTCTTTAGCAGTTTCAAAGTTAACTAGAGAATGATAGACTTCATCAGGAAGTGAGAGAGCAATGATAGATCTAAGCTTTGAATCAATAGTAACTAGACGTTTTTCTTCATCAGTATATTCCTTACGATTATTTAGAATATAGCGTCCAGTACCTTTTGCTTTCTCTTTGTCGGACGACTCAGAAGTGTCGGAGTCACTAGAGTCCTCCTTGTCCGCTGTTTCCTTACCAGGCCTCTGCGTTTCATAGCGAGCCCAGACTCGAGGGATGATGGGTCCCTCTTTGAGAATGGTTGGATATCTAGTATCCACTCCTTCCATGAATAGCATCATACAGCTTTTCCAAAGAGAAAAGTTGTTGGGGTTAAACTTAGGAGGTTTGTTAATGGAACCATTTTCAGAAAAGTTGTTTTGAAAAGCATTTTCAACAGTTGAAGAAGAGGAGGCAGCCATTGCAGATCAAGTTTATGATTTAAACTTTCTGCTCTGATACCACTTGTTAGTCCCAGATGGCTATAACAAGTATTGTAGAAGGGGGGTTGAATACAATACTCAAAATTTTCACAATTTTAATTCTATTATTGAAAAACTTTCAACAAGAATTACACATAGAAACTTAAGACTGTTGCGGAAAAGAACAGATAAACTATTCTAACAATCTTGCACAAAGTATACTAACAACAACAACTAAGAACACTTAGAACAAAGCTATCAAGTTTTGGAGCTGTATGGAAATTTCTTGCACTGAGAGAGATATCCAGAAAGCGTGATTTGCATGGAGGAGTCTTCTTCCTTTTATAGTGAAGGTAAGGTACTGAGCTTTAAATGCTTAGTACGAATATCCTTCAGTTACTTGTAACATGCCAAAGGGCTTCTGAAAAGTACCAGTGGACTTCTAAAAAGCTAATAAGTCACCATCACCTTTTTCTTGAAATAAGGAATAGAAGCCATGCTGAAAGGACATCTTCTAAAAAGATAACAAGACAAAAGGTTACTTTTGCCTGAAAGCAGATTTTATCCCGAAGTAAATGATCTTCTTGATGAGTACTCCAAGACAATATCACCGAAGGAATTCCACCGATAATATTGTCACGATTTTAAGAACCATCTGTAAGAAAAACCATTTTCACAAAGATCCCACCGATTTAAGTATCTCATCGGTGGGATGATGTCTACCGATTTGCGAGGGAAAATTCGGTGGAACAATGTCCACCGATTTTTCATGTCTTCATCGGTGGAGAGGAGGTCCACCGAATTGTGAGGACAAATTCGGTGGACAATGACTTGTTCTGTTTGTTGAGAAGAGTCTTCTATTTTCCACAAGTAGAGAGTCTTCAAGCTTGGTTTCGGTTGATCTTCGACTTCACCGAACGATTGCTATTTTGTACAAGTCATTCAAAGAACCAAACTAAAATATTCTAAGTAGGATTTTTAGGGAAAACATCGGTGAGTCAATTTCAAATCTTTGGCGACCCAACATTAATAACTAAATATTCATGAGATTGGCACTCTACCAAATCCATCAATTCGAGCCAATGTTCGAGTACCAGGCGCCACAACACTGGAGTAATGTAACAACCCGACATTTCATATAACATATAAACAAATATTTCATACAAACCAAACCATATAGGGCTACACATTGGGTCCTATACTTCAAAACTATACAATCTCATGAAATCACTACATATTTTTCGCTAAACTTAACGCCATACAGGAGATCTATTTACAATGATAAAAAACAACTTGCAGATAGACTTCAACTGACTTCACAAAAAGTACTCGATCAAGTAAGATCACAGCTTTCCCTTTCCCTTATCCGCTATACGTATATTTCCTGAAATGCATATTTTGGAAACAGAATGAGGGTTAGACCAAATGGTCTAGTGAGATAATCCCTGTCATTTCATATTATGTACCAAAACAATTTATATAAAAAATTTATCAATAACACATACGTTGGCACTCAGGCACAACTCAACTAATTGAATCGTTGGCGTTCTAGCACACACACGTAAACAGATAGTTGGCATTCTAGCACAACTCGAATATAAAATAGCTGGCGTTATAGCACAGCACGATAAAGTGTAGCTGGAGTTCTAGCACAACGCGATATAGTGTAGCTGGTGTCCTAGCACAACACGATATAGTGTACCTGGCGTTCTTGCATAACGCGATGTTAGTCGAAAGATTGGCATTCTAGCAGAACCAATAATAATCGTAATACCGTAACGTAATCAACGATAACAAACTTCCACATACCAATAACATTTCATATCACAAAATTAACCATTTAATAATATAGGCATTCCAGTTCGAAAATGGTTAAAAGAAAACCCACCTCGATAATGATATACGACGAAATAAACTTTAACCAATACGAGAATCGAAACCGGCCGCGAATCTTGCTAAAGATTTCCAACCACAAAATTGAAACAACTTTCCAAAGATCAACTCAAAGGGTGAATTTCAAGGACTCTCGGTAAAAATACATATACGCACACACACAGTAAAGATATGCAGGAACCAATTCTAGAAGAAAGGCAAAGTAGGTGAGGTTTATATACTCACATATTTTGAAATCCAACCCTCCACTAAGGGAACTTAACAACAACAATCTTTTAAATAAAACAAATAACATAACACAGCCTTAGACTTATATTTAAACACACAATTAATTATTATTATCCTTAAAAAACTTACCAAGGGTATGACAACTGATTTTTTTGTCAGGTCCGCACTCGCACTCGCACATTGCGAGTGTGGACCTGCCATCTCAATCCACCTCATTTTCTCTTGTTGAGCCTCTCCTAGGGTGTTGACACGTGTCCAAGTGCGGTCCGCACTCACCGGGTCGGGTCAGAGTGCGGACCCATTGACTATTTCAGTGATTCAGGAGAGAAAATGGCCATTTTGTCAAGAGTGTTCGTGGGTTTGGCTATTTGAGTCAATTTCCCTACAAGTTGTTTGGGTAAAAAATCACACATCACGACCGACGATAGAAAACTCAAGTAACATTTTCATAAGACCACTCTTGTATTAAGATAAGGTCTTACATGTTGTTTACAAACAAATATTTGGTCGTGTATTTTATGTTGGTCGTATGTTCCGTACGACCGACGTATGAGACTTAAGACGGTCGTACGATTGCACTAACCGTTAACAGTCAAACCCGTTTCTTTTGTTCATTAATGCAGGTCCACGAGCATTCATAGCATAAACGGCCAGTACCGGACGGGTTATCAATGGCATTAAAAGCCCGACAGCGGTTACGAAGCATGCCATCAAGACACATTTAATGACCAGCGGAAGCTATATAAAGGCCTGCTCTGCAACCGAAAAAGCTATATGTGACCGAATCTACATATGCTCCATCTATTTTCTCAGCTATTACACGTCGAAAACACAGCAATCTACAGAGCATTCGAACGAATATCACTAAAGCTATCTTCGCACAACAGCAGCTCGAACCGCACGACAACAGACTTTTTCGCATGTTTTACACACGACACACGACTTTTTCACACGATTAAGTTTATTTTCCTTTCTATTGTAATCTGTTGTACACAAAACACCTGTTACAAAAGGACTTTCGCCTCTGTTTGGCGACTATAGTGCACCGCCGACTCTCACAAAGTCGACCGCGGTTTTTTCCCTCGTTTTGGGGTTTTTTGCGTCACCAAATCTCTTGTCTTGTTTACGTTTTTCCTTGCGATTATGTTGATTGGTCTTGAGATACATTTCTTTAGTTGTTAAAAGTCCACATCAACCTTAAGTTGTTCTTTTGGGCGATTTTTGGCATTAACAGTTTGGCGCCATCCGTGGGACCCCATCTAGAGAAAATCTCAGACCATCGCATACATCGCTCTGACGTTCTCGAAAAGTTTTTGTTGTTTCCAGGATAATGGCAGTCCAATTAGATCCTGCGGCGCAACAGTTTCAGATCCAGGACACCCCTGAATCCTCAAATGACTACCGTCTGGAAGAAGTCATCCTGGATCAGAATAAGCCTGATCAGATTGTCTTCATGGGGGAAACCTTAGATCCTGTCATAAAGGGTCAACTAATCTCCTTTTTGCAGGAACATGCTGACTGTTTCGCTTGGACGCACGAGGACATGGTGGGTATAGACCCCAATGTCATATCTCACAAGCTGAACGTCGACCCATCTTTTAAACCAGTAAAGCAAAAGCGTCGAAAGTTCGCTCCTGAGCGGAACAAAGTGATCAACGATGAGGTCGACAACTTGCTTAAGACTCGGAAGATCAGAGAAGTAAAATACCCCGATTGGTTAGCCAATGTCGTGGTCGTGCAAAAGAAGAATGGGAAGTGGCGCGTCTGCATCGACTTCACAGACCTTAATAAGGTCTGTCCTAAAGATCCATTCCCATTACCCCACATCGACGCTATGGTCGACGTGATCGCAGGACATGAACTCCTGACGTTCATGGATGCTTATTCTGGGTACAACCAAATTTTGATGCACAACGAAGATTGCTTTCGTGACACACAAAGGCATCTATTGTTACAAAGTCATGCCTTTTGGTCTGAAGAATGCGGGTTCAACCTATCAACGATTGGTTAACAAGATGTTCAAACAGCATCTTGGCGACACCATGGAGGTCTACATCGACGACATGCTTGTTAAATCCAAGCAGGCGTCCGACCATATCGATCATCTGAAGAAATCATTCAACATCCTACGAAAATATCAGATGAAATTGAATCCTACGAAATGCTCTTTCGGAGTCAGCGCCGGGAAATTCTTGGGCTATATGGTCACACGACGGGGCATAGAGGAAAACCCGGATCAAATCAAGGCCTTGATAAATATCAAGTCGCCCAAAAATTTCAAAGAGGTCCAACGACTCATGGGTCGTGTGGCCGCTTTAAATCGCTTCATCTCACGATCGTCGGATAAATGCCTTATGTTCTATAACGTCTTAAGAAAAAACAAGGGCTTCGACTGGACGGACGATCACGAGCAACCATTGCAACGATTGAAAGAATATATGGCTGTCCCGCCATTACTTTCGAAACCAAAAGAACACGAGGTCCTACAACTGTACCTCGCCGTAAGTCCTCACTCCGTAAGTGCCGTCTTAACTAGAGAGGATGACAGACAGCAAATGCTGATTTACTACGTCAGTAAATCTCTATTGGACGCAGAAACCCAATACACGTCCATGGAGAATCTACTTTTGTCGCTAGTAACAGCAGCAAAGAAATTAAGACACTACTTTGAATCCCATCCCATTACCGTCGTGACGAGCTTTCCTCTTAAGTCGATCCTGAGAAAACCTGAGCTATCAGGACGACTAGCGAAATGGAGTATATACCTCAGTAGCTACAATATTGACTTTAAGCCTCGCACAACAATAAAATCGCAGGTCTTGGCTGATTTCGTCGCTGACTTCAGTCCTTAACTGGAAAAGGAAGCACAAATCGAAACTTGTATTGTGGTGACTATAAGCGACATGACTTGGGTACTCCATGTCGACGGTTCCTCAAACTCTAGAGGAGCAGGTCTTGGTGTCGTCTTAAAGTCCCCACAAGGGGACAAGATGGTGTACTCCGCACGATGCAGTTTCAAGGCTACTAACAACGAGGCGAAATACGAAGCTCTGATCGTGGGCATGAATATGGCTCACGACTTGGGGGCAGTCGGACTTCACGTCAGAAGCGATTCCCTACTGGTCGTAAACCAAATGAGCGGGGAATTTTCAGCCAAAGAATCCAAAATGATGGCCTATCTCAAGATAGCCAAAGATAAATCCAAGATGTTTGATCCATTTTCAATCGAGCAAATTCCCAGAGATCAAAACACTTAGGCCGACGCACTAGCTAACCTTGGATCAACGCTCAATAAGCCGTCATTCGACGCTATTCCTATGATACATCTAGCGACCTCATCTATTGAAGACTCCAAAGAAATCTGTGTTCTTAGCACGGAAGACAGTTGGTCGGCCGACATAAAAAATTACCTTATGCACGACCAACTACCTGAAGATCGGATGGAAACTCGCAAGATGCGATTCAAAGCATCGAAATACATAATTATTGGCGATAGACTCTATCGACGCTCGTCGACAGGTCTAAATCTAAGATGCATCGATAATTTCGAACAGGTACAAAATATCTTAAAAGATATGCACGATGGCGAGTGTGGCAACCACTCAGGTGGTCGCAGTCTTGTAAATCGTATCTCACGACAAGGCTATTACTGGCTGACATTAAGGCAATATGCCACCAGGTACGTCCAAGGCTATGACGCATGTCAACGACATTCAGGTATGATCCATCAACCCTCCGAACCTTTACATATGTCCTTAATTCCATGGCCTTTCATGAGGTGGGGAATGGACATCGTTGGAAAATTACCTCCTGCCCCAAGGGAAGGTCTTTCTGTTAGTCCTTACAGATTATTTTTCTAAATGGATAGAAGCATCCGCTTACTCCCAGATTCGGGACAAAGAAGTTATTTCTTTTATCTAGACTAGCATCCTATGCAGGTTCGGAATCCTTTCCGAAATCGTGTGTGACAATGGGTCGCAGTTCATAAGTGATCGTACACAACGATTTTGTGAGGACCGTAGTATCAAACTTACGACCTCAACCCCACGTTATCCACAATCTAACAGTCTTGCAGAATCGAGCAATAAAGTCATCATCAATTCAATCAAGAAAAGACTTAAGGCCGCAAAAAAAAGTGGGTCGAAGAACTCCCATCGGTCCTGTGGGCCAATCGCACGACGCCCCGAACATCGACAGGACAAACACCATTTTCATTGGTCTACGGTTGTGAAGTCGTCTTACCTATTGAAATACAGCTCCCGACATCGAGACATTCGTCTATCGATCATAATTTGGTAGACCTAAGCTACGACCTCGACGCTTTTGAAGAGTTAAGTGAGTCTGCTTTAGTCAAGATGGCATCTCAACGACAAGTCGTTGAGCGACATTTCAATAAAAATGTTAAAGCCAAAATCTTTCAGGAAGGTGACTACGTCTTGCGACGGTTGTTCCAGAACACTAAGGAACCAAATGTAGGTAAGTTGTCCACTAAGTGGGAGGGACCTTATCGAATATCTGAGGTTGTCGGAAAGGGTGCTTACAGGCTTCAGACCCTCGACGACCAAGACATCCCACGAAGCTGGAACGTAGTACATCTAGAAAAGTACTTCTTTTGAACTTTTACTTTTTCGATTTACTTCGACAAACGGTCACTGACTTAAGCATCGGAGGGTCGTTGGTCAATCCAACGACCACCCCCGAGTCTTACATTACAGGCTCATAGGATCGCACGAATGTCAGTCTTACGACCTGCATCGTGAGAAGAAAAAGCCTCTAAGGCTTGCGTATTGCAAAAAGGAATCTTCTGATTCATTACACAGGTCTTATGATCATCACAGGTGTTCTTTAAACTAAGTGTCGGAATCAAAGTCTTATGACTTGAATTCCATACTTACATTACTTTTCGGTCCGGTCGCCCGGCTACTTCCAAAGTTATATTTACCTGTGTCGTACAATTCTACGTTCGCTTTACTACTTTCTATACTAGTTTATTTTGTTTATTTACAGCAAAGTAAAGCACACGATGGTATAATGAAAGACATACTTGTATTAATCCAAAAGTGGTACAAGTAAAGGTACGCCCACCAACGGTCGCCCTAGAAAGAAATACAAATTACAAAAGCTCAAAAACCTATTGAGGGCCCTGGTCGACACCACCTTCGTCTTCCGCACCGCCCGTCTTGGTCTCCGCGGAGTCATTGTTGTCGACCCTATCCTCTTGATCGAGATCCTCTTCGGTCCCGACGTGTTCGAGGTATGACGCAACCTCGGCCTCTGCGCCAGCCAAAGGGGTTTTTCCCCTGCAGATGACGACGCATAATCGTCGCCCTGACCTTCAGACGGGACGCCTCAAACGAGAGGAGCTTCTCCTCCAAGGCCCCCGTCTTGGCCTCAACGGCCTTAACCGACGACTTAAGCTCCCCCACCTGTTTTTCGCGCACGGCGAGGGATGCTTTAATCGCCGTCACCTCTGCTTCATAAGCAGAGGCCCTTTCCAACGTCTCCCTGAGGCGATTTTGGAGCTCCTCCTTTCCAGAAACGACGTCTCCAGAAGACTCTTGAGATCGTCCACTTGAACAGAGAGAGCCTCCACCTTGGCCTTAGCCGCCCGCTCATCCTCTCGAGCTTTACGCTCATCCTCTTGTGCTCGCTGAAGTTTCTCAGCGATGCAAGGTTCGACCTTCTAGAGCTCCTCCAGTTGGCCGAAGAGGCACAACGACGCCTGAAACGCCCGTAGTCGTATGAAAAAACATAAGGTAAGTCTAACTTACTAAGAGAGGAAGAGAAATACGACAAAAGTACTTACCAAAAAGGCCATGCCTGCGACGTGAGACCCTGTCTTGTCCACGGTAGCACCACGATAGCGATTATTGAAGGATGGAAGGAGGAATTTTCCCAAGTTAGGGAAAATCTTCGCCCTATCCAGGACGCCGTCCAGTAAGAAGTCCGACGGTAATGGAAAGTTTTCCATCGTAACTTCAGGGGACCCCTCCGTCTGAGGACCCTTCCCCTTCTCCTCCGCAGTGGATGACCCAGGCGGTATCGGTGTCGTCCTTGGCACGTCCGAAGACGTCTTTGCCTTCTCAGGAGTGGAGACCTTTAATGGTTCTCCACCCGTCGACGACGGTTCCCTCCGGGGAACCGACTTGGTATTCTTCAAAACCTCAGACCCCGAAGTCGGAGGATCCTTCCTCTTCAGCTCCTTGGCCTTTTTAGCCAAGGCCAGCTGGGCCTCTCTCTTCGCTTTACCCGAAGCAGACTGCATATCCGAATCACCTATAAAAAATAAAAGTGTCAGATATTATCATACGGCTCGAAGAAAAGCAGAAAATGTACGATTAATAGACACTTACTCGTCGAAGTCTCTTGTTGACTTCTTTCCTCAACTTCTGAAGTGCTGACGGTCGTACGACTGGGAGAGTCAAATAACTATCCGACCCTACAAGAAAAAATCCTCGCAACCTTTTCCTGAGAATCAGTAGCAGGACCGAACCTAGCAAAGTCGACATCTGAAAACAAAAATGACAGAAGTTAACAAAAGAGAATCAACTTTGAAATCATACGACAGAACGAAATCGAAATTTATATACCCCTGGTGTTCCACCCAGACGCGACCTAGGAAGTATCCTCGTCTATACGACCAAACGTCCATACACGACCGAGAACATACTTGGCCTTCCACCCACAATCGTGAACCAGGGTATCGGGGACCAAAGTATGACCACCTCTCTGCTTAGAGGACGGGCTATAACGGTGATAGTCGTCCGACTTTACGTCAAAAGCCATCAACAGATCACGCACCATGAAAGGAACATCCCAATCACCTGTGATTCGATCGATCTTCTGAAAGATCTGCCAAAGTTCGGGCAGGATCTGACCAGGAGATAAGTCGAAAATACCCAAAAACTCCCTAACCAACGGAGTAAACGACCATCTGAATCCTATTCTAAAAGGATATTCGTACAGGACAAAGAATCCTCCTAGACACTCCGCCGGTCTAAGTTGGTCGGGAGTGTATAATCGAATTTCGGCAGGAATACCCGTCGATAACCTAAAGGCTTCGACCTCCTCCTTCTCTTGAAAAGAGCTCGTCGGCTCGGAGAAGACAGAAAAGTCAGGCACAGAAACCTGTGCTACGTATAGGTCCATAAAGTCCTTATACGCAAAAACCTTCTTGGCTATCGACTTTATTTGCATGGTGTAAAGAGGGGTAAAAGATTGTACCTTATATGTCTAAAAACCTCGAACGATCGAATAGCAATAAAAGTTCCCCTGACTCTGTCTCTTGAAGAACTCTCTCGAAAATGTGTTGCAAACGTAAAAAGGAAATGATTCCCTGAATCGCGCTATGTATGGCAAAGATCGTGTCAGGTCGACCCTCTGGATGGGCGACACCTGTCCATCGCCTTTTCACATGCATCATGCCGATGGGCGACACTTGTCCTCTAAACGTCCCTTCGCCTCTGACACGCCATCGTGACGTCACGATCTTATCATTTCCTCCAATACAAATCGAACCAAGACGGTTGGAACTCGACCAGATTCTCTCCCCGTGCGACACGTGTCAAACCACATCGTCAGATTTAAAATTTGAATTTCACGCCTAAAAATTCAAATTTTGGAGGCAAACTGTTTGGGTAAATAATCACACCTCACGACCGACGACAGAAAACTCAAGTAACATTTTCATAAGACCACTCTTGTATTAAGATAAGGTCTTACATGTTGTTTATAGATGAATATTTGGTCGTGTATTTTTATGTTGGTCGTATGTTCCATACCACCGACGTAAAAGACTTAAGACGGTCATACAATTGTACTAACCGTTAACAGTCAAACCCGTTTCTTTTGTTCATTAATGTAGGTCCACGAGCATTCATAGCAAAAACGGCCAGTAACGGACGGGTTATCAATCGTATTAAAAGCCCGACATCGGTTACGAAGCATGCCATTAAGACACATTTAATGACCAGCGAAAGCTATATAAAGGCCTGCTCTGCAACCGAAAAAACTATCTGTGACCCAATCTACATCTGCTCCATCTATTTTCTCAGCTATTACACATCGCAAACACAGCAATCTACAAAGCATTCGAACGAATATCGCTAAAGCTATCTTCGCACGACAACAGACTTTTTCGCATGTTTTACACACGACGCACGACTTTTTCACACGATTAAGTTTATTTTGCTTTCTATTGTACACAAAACACCTATTACAAAAGAACTTTTGCCTCTATTTAGCGACTATAGTGCACCGTCGACTCTCACAAAGTCGACCGCGGTTTTTTCCCTCGTTTTGGGGTTTTCCGCGTCACCAAATCTCTTGTCTTGTTTACTTTTTTCCTTGCGATTATGTTGATTGGTCTTGAGATACATTTCTTTAGTTGTTAAAAGTCCACATCAACCATAAGTTGTTCTTTTGGGCGATTTTTGGCATTAACACAAGTTAGCTCGAAACATAATTAGTATGCCTGTATGAAGGGAACTACGACCTTTAATCCACCTTGAATGAAGAAAATCCCCATTTAGATAAAAAAAAAATATATGAGTAAATTACATGATTGGTCCATGTGTTATAGTGGTTTTAATACTCTGAGTCCCTAAAATGAAATATCTATGGATTGCATCCTCGTGGTTTAAACTTTATATCGTGTTGAGTTCCTAAAAGTAACTCCGTCCAATTTTGCTCCATTAAAGTACCTATGTGCACGGCACATGATGGGTAGTTTGTTCATTTTATGCATTTTCATCATTTTACATTAAAAATAAAAACTAAGAAAACAATCACCAATTAGATGTGCCATGTGTCCCTTTTTAATACAAACCCTAAATTGAGTTTCTCCAATAAAACAAAGATCAAAACCCTAAATTAATGGTAAAAATCACAGACCTTTAATAAAAAAAACAAAACCCTAAATATCATATGCCGATTGTCCCTGTGTTTTTCCAGATTATGTCGCCCATGTCTCTGTTCTTGTGTGCGTGTGTGTTTATGGATCACCGTCGAAAACCATGTGGGAGACTGGGACAATCGTGGCGTGGGGGTGTTCGTTCTGAGAAATTCATGTTTAAACCCATGGATTTCGATTGTTCTTCATCAATCAAACCACACCAGAAAGAAACCTATTTGAAATGGGTCTAATTGGTGTGACAAATCATGTTGGTTTCAACGAGTTGTGTGCGAAAACGTATGCGAGTATGGCAGAGGTTGTTGCTTTTTTCATCCACAGATGCAAAGGAGGACGTTAATGAGTTGTGTGTTCATCGTCGCATGAGGAGGGCGGAGAACGGCGGTGGTCGTCGTTGCAGAGACTTGGGAGTGGGGGACGATGGAGGAAACCGTCTGGATCTGATATGGTTGCAGAGACTTGGGAGTGGGGGACGATGGAGGAACCGTTGATGAAGATGAATGGCAGAGGGGGAGGGTACGCCGTCCCCTTAAAGGAATTTCGTCCCGGAATTCAGTTACTGGAACAAAC
Source organism: Saussurea involucrata (assembly GCA_033807775.1). Lineage (NCBI taxonomy): Eukaryota > Viridiplantae > Streptophyta > Magnoliopsida > Asterales > Asteraceae > Saussurea > Saussurea involucrata. Next base: position 121,100,500 of record CM066315.1, read on the forward strand.
TTGGGTATTTCGATCTCATTTCTGATTCCAGTTCCCACGTAGCGTCCTGACCCTTATGATAACGCCATTGAACTTTTACCAAACCTATCTCTTTATGTCTCAACTTCTTAACTTTATAATCAATAATAGATTCAGGCTTTTCAATAAAACTTAATTTCTCATCAACTTGAACTTCCAGTAACGGTATTGCCTGATCAGAATCAACTAAACACTTTCTCAAATTCGACACATGAAACGTGTTATGAATACCGCTCAATTCAGATGGAAGTTCTAACCGGTAAGCTACCTCGCCGACTCGACCAATAATCACAAATGGTCCGATGTATCTCGGACTTAATTTACCCCGTTTTCTGAATCGAACTATCCCTTTCCATGGCGAGACATTCAACATCACCCTGTCCCCAACCTGAAACTCTATCGATTTACGGCGTTTTTTGGCATAGCTTTTCTGTCGATCCTGAGCCCTTTTCAAACGTTCCCGAATATGACCAATCTTATCATCAGTTAACTGTACAATTTATAACCCGACTAACTGTTTCTCTCCCACCTCGTTCCAACATAACGGTGTTCTACATCTTCTACCGTATAATACTTCGAAAGGTGCCGCTTGAATACTCGAATGCTAACTGTTGTTATAAGTAAATTCAATCAAAGGCAAGTGCCCTTCCCACGAACCACCAAAATCGATAATGCAAGCTCGTAACATATCTTCGAGTGTTTGAATCGTTCGTTCACTCTAACCGTCTGTCTGCGGGTGATAAGAAGTACTCAACTTTATCTGGGATCCCATCTCTCGCTGAAAACTCTTCCAAAACATTGAAGTAAATCGACTGTCTCGGTCAGATATGATTGATAACGGTACGCCGTGTCGACTTACCACTTCATCGATATATAACTTAGCTAATCTTTCCAATGGATACGATTCTTTAATCGGTAAGAAATGAGCTGATTTTGACAATCGGTCCACGATAACCCATATAGCATCGAAACCTTTCGGAGTTCTCGGTAACTTTGTTACAAAATCCATCGTGATGTGATCCCATTTCGAAACCGGAATTTCTAACGATTGTAACTTACCAAACGGTTTTTGATAACTCACCTTAACCTACAGACAAGTTGAACAACGTTCCACATATCGAGAAATATCTTTCTTTAGACCCGACCACCAATAGAATTGTCATAAATTCCGATACATTTTGTTAGTACCCGGATGAATAGAAAAACGAGATCGGTGAGCTTCATTCAAAACTCTTTCACGTATGTCACCTAAACGAGGTACCCAAATTCTATTTTCGAAACACATTAAATCACGATCGTCTTTTATTAATAAAGATGACATACCTGCGATTTGTTCCCGCTTCAGATTCTCTTCTTTCAAGGCTTCAATCTGACGCTTCTTTAAATCTTCAAATATGTTCGGTAATAATTCGGCTCGTAATGCGATGGCTTTGATCGTTCCACTCTTTTCTTTATGGCTTAAAGCATCGGCCACCACATTAGCTTTCCCCGGGTGATACATAATTTCACAATCGTAATCGTTTACCAATTCTAACCATCGTCGTTGTCGCATATTCACCTCCCGTTGATTGAACAGATGTTGAAGACTTTTATGATCGGTGAAAGTTTTACATTTGGCACCGTACAGATAGTGTCTTCAAATCTTCAAAGTAAATACAACGGCGACAAGTTCCATATCGTGAGTCGGATATTGTCTCTCGTGATCTTTCAACTGACGAGAAGCGTAAGCAATAACCTTTCCGCGTTGCATCAATACACAACCCAAACCCAATTTCAAAGCATCGATGTAAACTACAAAATCTTCTGAACCATCGGGTAAGAATAGAATCGATGCACTACACAATCTTTCTTTCAATATTCGGAAGGCCTCGACTTGAGCTTCTTTCCATTCAAACTTTACGTTCTTTTTCGTTAACATTGTTAGAGCCGTTGCGATACGAGAGAAATCTTGTATGAACTTTCGATAATAACCTGTCAAACCCAGAAAACTTCTAACTTCGGTCGGTGTTCTCGGTGGTTCCCAGTTTTCAATTGCTTCAATCTTTGTTGGATCCACTTTGATACCGTTTTCAGAAACGTGTCCCAAAAACTGAACTTTTCGTAACCAGAATTCACATTTAGAAAATTTGGCAAAAAGCTTTTCTCGTTTCAACAATACCAAAATCAAACGAAGATGATTAGCATGTTCTACTTCTGATTGGGAATAGATAAGGATATCATCGATAAAAACGATCACAAATTTATCAAGATAAGGATTACATACCCGATTCATCATATCCATAAAAGCTGCCGGTGCGTTAGTCAAACCGAACGGCATCACTAAAAACTCGTAATGACCGTATCTGGTACGAAAGGCAGTTTTCATTACATCCTCTTCCTGGACTTTCAACTGATGATAACCTGACCGTAAATCAATCTTTGAGAAATAACTAGCTCCAACCAGCTGATTAAAAAGGTCATCGATTCTCGGAAGTGGATATTTATTCTTAATCGTCAGTTTATTTAGTTCCCGATAATCGATACACATTCTCATAGACCCGTCTTTTATCTTTACAAATAAAACTGGTGCACCCCACAGAGAAGTGCTAGGTCTGATGAAACCCTTATCAAGAAGTTTCTGTAATTGAGACATCATTTCTTTCATTTCAGACGGAGCCAATCGGTATGGTGCACGAGCAACCGATGCGACTCCGGGTATCAAATCAATTCTAAATTCAACCGGTCTGTCTGGTGGAAAACTAGTCAAATCATCAAGGAAGACTTCTGGAAATTCACTGACTACCGGTATGTTTTCAATTTTACCCTTTTCTTTCTTTGTATCAATCACATAAGCCAAGAAACTCTAACAACCCTTTTTAACACATTTACGAGCTTTTAACATTGAAATAAGATTGGTCTGACGATTTTCTATGGTCACCATAAATCACAATCGGTCCCTTCCTAGGTAAGTCAATATTAATCAATTTCTTGTTACACAAAATACTAGCTTGATTTTCTGCTAACCAATCCATCCCCACTACCACATCAAATTCATTTAAACACATAGGGAACAAATGAATTGGTACCAGACACCCATCCACATCAATTTGGTAATCATAAAACATTTCCCTAACTGACACTTGATTATCATTAGTAGTATCTACTACTAATGCAAAATCTAACATTTTAGGTTTCACATGCAAGCATTTAGCAAAGGAAGGAGGCACAAATGAACTATTTGCACCAGAGTCAAATAGAACTTTTGCACATACGGAGTTTATCAGAAATGTACATGTTACCACATCAGGAGTTTCCTCAGCCTCAACAGTAGACATATGAAATACATGCCTTTTTGCTTTAGGCTGATTGGGCTTTCTTGTATCTCCCTTGTTCCCTTGATTATTCCCATAAAAATTTGTTCCCCGAGCCTTCATTTGTGGACAATCATATTGAAGATGACTCGGAGAGTTGAAGTAAAAACAAAAACGAGCGGTCCGACAATCTCTTGCAATGTGTCCCGACTTTCCACATTAGTAACGATTTCTTGGATCAATATTACAATCACCCTGGTGAACTTTGTTACATTTAGAACATGGTCTTTCATTGGTTCTAAAATTCGGACGACTATCAAGTCTGGGAAACTTTGGCTTTTTGGGATCAAATGATGGTCCTTCCCATTTTCTCCTACCTGTACTCCTATCACTGAAATCCCGCCTCCTATCTCTTTCAGTAGTTTCCGCAGCATCAACTGCGGAAGTGAAAGTATCTGGTCGCATGGCAATAACAAGTCCCCTTATTGAAGAATCCAACCCAAAAATATATCTTTCCACTTTTCGGGCTTCAGTAGCTACATAATATTCAGCAAAACGGGACTGTTCTAGAAATTTAGCAGTATAGTCCCTAACAATCATATTCCCTTGTTTCAGATTCATAAATTCTTCTTCTAACTGTCGAATTGCAGTTTGCGGACAAAACTGATTTTTAAAAGCTTTGGAAAAATCTTCCCATGTAAAGGTTACAAAAACATCAGGTCCTTTAGAAGATATTAAAGCTTCCCACCAATACAAGGCATCCGATTTAAGTACCACAATCAAATAAAACTCTATATTTATCCGCACATTTACTTGTTTTGAAAATAGATTCGATTTCTTTCAACCAACGCATGGCTTTAACGGGGTCCCGCTCACCCGAATACGTCGGAGGTTTACATGCCAAAAACATTTTATAGTCACATCCTTTTGGAGCCGTAGTAATTGGTGTGCTTACCTCAGTTTCCTCAATAGGTTCAGTCCCAACTATTTCTTCAGTTTCTGTAATTGAAGGTTGCCCAAATAAAGACTGCAAATTAGATTGAAGTTTACCCAATTCTGCGGCTAAATCTGCTCGTGTGACATATTCAGAATTTTGGGCTCGACCCCGGCCTCTACCTTGAACTCTACCTCTAGCTCGACCACTAGTTGAGCTTTCCTAAACTGAAATTTCTTGTTCCAACGGTACTCCCCGACTCATTCCCCTTCTCTGACCTCGACTTCTTCCTCGAACATTTGGAGGTATTTCATTAACATTACCAGTTTGAGGATTTTCCCCGTCTGGATTAACTATTTCATTTCTCACAGACCGACGAGAATTGTTTGCCATCTCAAAAGATATATATACATTAAATCACATACACAAATATAATAAGGTATTCCAGTTTAAACATGTACCTGTAAACTCATAATACATTGGTCCGATGTAATTTGAATTTACCTTACATGCCATTCCTTTTACCCATTATATTTCATATTCCACGGATTCTAAACATAATAGGGATAACTTAATTTCACACAAAATCATACAGTTTAAGTCTTCGTATAAATCTGAATACCTAAATCCCTTAAACTCAAGCTCTGATACCAACTGTTACAACCCGACATTTCATATAACATATAAACAAATATTTCATACAATCCAAACCATATAGGGCTACACATTGGGTCCCATACTTCAAAACTATACAATCTCATGAAGTCACTACATATTTTTCGCTAAACTTAACGTCATACAGAAGATCTATTTACAATGATAAAAAAACAACTTGTAGATAGACTTCAACTGACTTCACAAAAAGTACTCGATCAAGTAAGATCACAGCTTTCCCTTTCTGTTAGGTCTAAATATGTCTTCAAGATTTAATATTATTGTCAAAGTCAAAGTCAATGTATTAAGTCTTGTGAGAAAGTCAAAGTTGCTTATTAGCCTTGTTTAGTCCTTAGGTATAAATAGCTTTTGTTTAGTCTAATCTTGTAACAATTGTAAGGCTTTTGGACAGAACTCTCATTTTGTAATACAGAGCAGACATGAATAAGATCTAAGCTTTCTCTCTCTAGATCTTGTGATAATTCATGATTGTTTGATGAATTTGGGATTAACAATTGGTATCAGAGCAAGTTAATGAAGATATGCTGAAGAATTTACACAAATTCATCTATCAAATTTGTAAATTTGAAGAAAAATTGATCGATTTTCTTGATTTTTTCAAGAAAGTCTCTTTTTCTTGATTTTATACAAATTTGTGTGAATTTGATCTTGTTCTTGGGCTCATTGAATTCGTTTTTGATTTTGGAACATATCTTATTCAAGAATCGAGGGCTAATTTCAGAGATTTGAGGGTCAATTTAAAGATTTTGGGGTTTTTGTTTAGTTCGATCGTTTCTGTCTGGTTGATCATTCAGACTTCGATTAAGTGGTTTTCAGCGAAATTGGTTTTCGTAATCGTGTTAGAAACTTGTTTTCTAACATTTCTGCAAAATTTGGAAGCTTAATTCGAAGATTTGATCGAGTTTTGATGAATTTTTGAACTTTGCGCCAGATCCACAGTTTGCGCCAGTTCATCTTTGCATTTGAAATTTTCTGCCAAGTCTACTTTGCGCCACCAACGGGTAGCGCAAACCTCACTTTGCGCCACCAACGTCTAGCGCAAACCTTACTTTGCGCCATCAACGTGTTGCAAAAACCCCGCTTTGCGCCAACCTCAACTTTGCGCCATGGTCATCTAGCACAAACCTCACTTTGCGCCATGGTCTTCTAGCGCAAACCTCACTTTGCGCCATGGTCTTCTAGCGCAAACCTCACTTTGCGCCACCCTCGTCTCGCGCAAACCTCACTTTGAATATTAAGAAAAAAGAGTATTTTGAAATGCATATTTTGGAAACAAAATGAGGGTTAGCCCAAATGGTCTAGTGAGATAATCCCTGTCATTTCATATTATGTACCAAAACAATTTATATAAAACATTTATCAATAACACATACGTTGGCACTCAGGCACAACTCAACTAATTGAATCGTTGGCGTTCTAGCACAACATGTAAACAGATAGTTGGCATTCTAGCACAACTCGAATATAAAATAGTTGGCGTTCTAGCACAGCGCAATAAAGTGTAGTTGGCGTTCTAGCACAACGCGATATAGTGTAGTTGGCGTTCTAGCACAGCGCAATGTTAGTCGAAAGATTGGAATTCTAGCACAACCAATAATAATCGTAATACCGTAACGTAATCAACGATAACAAACTTCCACATACCAATAACATTTCATATCACAAAATTAACCATTTAATAATATAGGCATTCCAGTTCGAAAATGGTTAAAAGAAAACTCACCTCGATAATGATATACGACGAAATAAACTTTAACCAATACGAGAATCAAAACCGACCGCGAATCTTGCTAAAGATTTCCAACCATAAAATTGAAACAACTTTCCAAAGATCAACTCAAAGGGTGAATTTCAAGGGCTCTCGGTAAAAACACATATACGCACACACAGTAAAGATATGCAAGAACCAATTCTAGAAGAAAGGCAAAGTAGGTGAGGTTTATATACTAACATATTACAAATCCAACCCTCCCCTAAGGGAACTTAACAACAACAATCTTTTAAATAAAACAAATAACATAACACACCCTTAGACTTATATTTAAACACATAATTAATTATTATTATCCTTAAAAAAACTTACCAAGGGTATGACAAGTAACCCATGCCATACTCCTAGGAAAAGCTCGAAGGGCCTCCAATTCGCGTAGCTTTTGGTCTTTGACATAAAAAAAGAAGGTTGTAATAATGAAAGGGACACCTAAAATTCAAGAAATTCTTTGATAGTTAGTATAGATTCGTAGACCCAACCGATTGATCTGTTTTGCACAGTTTAGATCGATCATCCAACAGAGAGAACCTATATTTGACGTACTCGGGCGTAGGGATCCGAGGCACCGCCCAGAAGCGTTACGGACAATTGGAAAATACAAGGAACATCAACGGAAAAAAAATTCTTGAATCAAGCAAAAAACTTAAAAAAACCATCGAAACGGTGGAATTCGGCTAAAAACATATCAAATCTTTCCAGACTTTATCTTGTTAAGAGGTATTATAAACAATAAATTGTTAATAAAAAATATTTTTCATTAAACTAAACAATATATGTATATATAGGTGTTCAAACGAGAACACCTCCATTTTGCGAAAACGTGTAAAACACTCTTATCACATGTGATAAATACACGTGAGGGCATCCGGTGGTTGTCGACGACTTGGCCCATGAACTAAAGTCGCAGCAAGGTCGTTTGCGTCACTGTTAGGTAGCACATGTATATCATATGTGATGGATTGCAGTATCACATCGAGAATACCCTTATCACATGCGGGGGATAGTGGTGTGCGGGCGACTTGGCTCGCAACCTAGGTCGCGTTGAATGTCATTCGCGTCTTCGATTTAGTATCACATGTTTATTATATCTAATGAACTATAGTATCACATGTGATTGACTATAGTAGAAGTGTGTTCTCGCGGTCTCGTAAAATAAAGGTGTTCTCATTTGAACCTTCCCTTATCTATCTATCTATCTATCTATATATATATATATATATATATATATATATATATATATATATATAGAGGCGGGTTCAAACGAGGAGCGCATCAATTTAAGAGAACGTGAGGAGCACTCCCATGCTTCTGATCACATGTGATCAACAACTGCTAAAAAATCGGAACAAATCGAAAATTCGCGCAAGATGTGGCGCGAGGCGTGGCGCGAGGTGGCAAGTCGCGGATCATTAATGATTCACAACTGTTAATCATATGTGATTCATAACTGTCAATTGCTCCTCCAGATCAGTTGTGAATCACATGTGATCCACAACTGCCAATCACATGTGATTCATAACTGTCAATTGCTCCTCACGTTCTCACGTTTTGGTGCGCTCCTCGTTTAAACCTTCCTCTCTCTCTCTCTCTCTCTATATATATATATATATATTGTTAGCTCTTTTCATTGACGATAACTAAAAGAAATATTGTATTTTATCATCAATAGCAACATTTTAGTTTGCGACATTTAGGGTGTGTTTACTTTTGACTTAATCATCTTAATGGTTGTTTTGGCTTATTCGCACAACCATATATTGATGTTTACTTGTGACTTATTGATACAGAAAGGGGCTTATTTGTAACACCTCGGATTTCCATTATATTATATTTAATGTTAAGGGTCGAAAGAGTAATTGGTCAAAGTTTTTGGACTAATTGTAAATATAAAACTTCAGGGTTGAGTTGGTATTTTGTTGATAGTTGATTTGTATATAAAGTCTGAGTCGGCTTAAAGTGAGAAAATATATCAATTGAATCCCTGAAGTCGGTTCTATCAAACAGAGAGAAAGATATCCAGAATCTTGATTTTGCTACGGTAAGGAATTGAATCATGATTTTCAATTCAATCTTTTAGAAATCAATGAGCAGATTAAGCTGATTTTGATTTGGTATTGGATAGTTGGTGTGATGGATTGAAGGTGAATCACTTTGAACTGCAGTCTGTGTTCGAGTTCTAATCCCAGGTGAGTTCATCCTTTAAATTTTGACTTAATAGAATTGATAAGTTGAACTGAATGGGTTTTATGAAAATAATGATATCTGTATGAATGGATACAAATCATTTGATAGAATTCTGGATGAAAAATAGTGGAACTGGGTAAAATTGGTGAAATTCGGAAGATGAGTAATCCAGATTGTACCGGATTCTGGATTGGTACCATATCGGTACCGGATTCCAAATTGGTACCGGATTCTGGATTGGTACCAGATTTGATACCGGATTCCAGATGGTTTCCGGATAGATTCCGGAATTGAGGTTTCCGGATTGGGTTTTCCCCGGATTCCGGATGGGAGTCCGGATAATGGTTTCCGTTTACCGAATGGTTGCAGACTTTGAGTCCGGAATTTGGGTTCCGGATAAGAGATTTTTCCGGATATACTTTCCGGATGTGTTATCTGGTTAATCGGGCGTTGCCCCTTGACCCCATCCGCTAACCGGGTAGCGGAACCCCCGTGCTAAGTCGCCGAAGAGGGACAATTGAGAATACGGGTATGATAGATTATTTAGGATTCTTAGCTTTGAGAATATGCTATGAAATGTTTTGTGCGTTCGTGTAAATATGCACGTGTGCTAGTAATTGTAATGGATCCATAGGCACTGGCATTATTTGTAACATGGAATAGGCATAAAGTAAATTGTAATTCCCGTTGACCTGAAATGAGGAATAGGCATAAAGTAAATTGTAATTCCTATTTCGTAAGGTGATGAGAAATGAGGAGTAGAAATAAAGTAAATTGTAATTCCCATTTCGTATTGTGATAAGAAACGTGGAATAGGCATAAAGTAACTTGTAATTCCCGTTGATGTGAAATGAGGAATAGGCATAAAGTAAATTGTAATTCCCATTTCATAGTGTGATGTGAAATCTTGGAATAGGCGAGAGTTAATCGTAATTCCTGATTTCTATGGGAAGGTAAGAGATAGGCATAAAGTAAATTGTAATCTCTACTTCCACTCCAAGAAATAGGCATAAAGTAAATTGTAATTTCTTGGACATAAGCAATGATCTAGAATCTGTGATGATTCGTAGTAGGCTCTCGAACGTGATGATATGACTTACTGAGTGTTAGTCATATTCATGGAATCGGGTATGTTCCCGTCATCGTAAGATGTTTATATGTACGGTAAGAATGATGGCAAACCAGGTTTGTTTATACGCTTTGTTTACATTGGTTTCCAAAGCTTAGAAAGTTTTAATTTGAAAATGGATGTTCTCACTAGGCGTAAGCCTAATCGTTTCAAATTAAATTTTCTTACCAGGTACGAGCTCGGGGAAGTAATAACGGGAAGAGTGAAGAGTGATACCATATATTCGACTTTTGGTGATGAAATGGAGATGTTAGCATATATGAGGATGTTTTGGTGAATGGTCTAAACAATTAGTATAATTTGATGTTAATGTTTAGGATTAGATTAGAAGATTGTTTTGATAAGTTCAATTTGTGTATGTGAACCCTCATTACTAATTCTCCATTTATGTATAAAAGTTGGATGAAATTATGGTTAATTCTGTGGAATTTTAAGGTTTAAATTTGTCCTGGTTTTTGGATGTTTGAGTATGGTATCAGAGCTGTAGTTTAAGTGAACTAGGTATGATCATGAGATACTTAGACTTAAGCTGAGATGAATTAAGTTATGATTTGTGAGATATGGGTAGAAGTACTAAGACGGGATAGTCTTAGAGTCGACAGAAATACGTCAATTAAGCACTGTAACGATGGTAACGAGGATTCTCATGTACAGTATGTTCACAATTTCAATTAGCTAATGTTATTATGAATATATTGTTATACAAGCATACTTGTTTCTAAATTGTTACAGTGACTAATGAACGTTAAAGTACGTTTCTTGTGTTGGGATACGTGTAACCATTTCTTATGGTTATCTTTTTGTGCTAAATCCCAGAACGATGGTGAATACACCATCCAGATCCCCAAATTCTTCGGAAGATAGGGCAGTAAATGATTGGGTGGTGGAGAAGCAACCTGAAATGGGTGGAACTTACGAAAGTCCACCGAGGCCACCTATAATAGAAGGAAAAAAAGTTAAACGCAAAGGACGACTGCTGGTACCTCTAATCCGATGATGACCGAATCTACAATGGAATCTCGCATGATGGAAAATATGATGCGAGCAATGAATGCGACACTGGCACAACAATCAGAAATGTTTATGAAAATGTTAAATGACAGAAGTGCTGAGTCACGAAGACCGAAGGCGGGTACTGGTGTTGTAACTCCACCTGTCATTCCTGTGGTTAATGATAACTGGTGAGTGGAGAGAGTTTGCTCTTATAAAACGTTTCTGAGCTGCAAGCCACCGGAGTTTGCTGGAGCAGATAATCCGATAGCATGTATGAACTGGATTAGGGAGATGGAACAAGCGTTTCGAGCTTGTGAATGCGACGAGGAATCGAAGGTCAGGTTCGGTTCTCAAATGATAAGAGGCAACACTTTAACCTGGTGGAATATCGTAACATCGACAGTGACGGCTCCAGTCTTGGCTGCTATGACGTGGGAGTCATTCAAAAGAAAGATTTTAGAAGAGTATTGTAACGAGAACGAAATGGACCGAATTGAAGAAGAGTTTCGGACTCTTAAGAAGGGAAACTTGCCTGTAAGAGAATATACTCGTATATTCTTGGAAAAGTTGAATCTAGTGGGGCATGTGTCTCCAACTAAGAAGGAGAAGATTAAAGCCTATTTGAAGGGCTTACCGGCTGACATGATGTCTCGAGTGCGAAATTCTAAAGCCTCGACATTGAGGGAGACGACCGAGGAAGCTAAAATAATAGAAGAGGTTTATGCCATAGATAAGGAAGAGAGAAACGAAAATGGGAAGGTCGGACGGAATCTTCTCAGAAATCTAAATTGTTCAGCAAGAATGTTCGTTTCGAGTCTCGTCGGGAACCGAACTGGTGCCAGAAGTGCCGAAGTAAAATTTTTGGCCCGTGCCGAGTGGTAGGAAGTGAATGTTTCAAATGTGGGAAGCCTGGCCATCAAGCTGCAAGTTGTCCCGTTCAAGGGTTGACCTGTTTTGAGTGTAAACAACTCGGTCACTTCAGAAGAGACTGCCCAAAGCTAAGGAAGGGTGGAGATCAGGGAAGGAAACCAAATGCTCCTAAGCTAACGGGTCGGGCATTTCATATGACGGCCGATGAGGCAAATGAATCTAAAGATGTTGTTTCTGGTACATTTCTCGTTAATTCTATTCCCGTACGAATAATCTGTCGTTTATATCAAAATCGTTCTATCAAAAGTTAGCTATGCCTGTCACTACCTTGGAAGATGCCTTAATAGTCGAGATAGCTAACGGGGGTCAAGTCTTAGTTCGTGAAAGACTTGAGGGTTGTCTGATTATGATAGAGGAAAAGAAATTTCCGATTGACTTGATGTTGATGCAAATTGGGGGGTTTGATTTAGTTGTGGGTATGGATAGGCTGACAATCAATCAGGCAGAAATTCTATGTGCTAAGAAATTAATTCAGATTCCTATGCCTGACAATGATGATGTATTCATCTTCGGGGAAAAGAGAAAAGGGGAAGTCCCGCTAATTTCTGTTGCAAAGGCGCGTAAATGTCTGGTAAACGTATGTTCATCCTATTTAGCTTATGTTCTGGATGTTAAGACAGAAAAGAAACAAGTGGAAGACATAAGGGTAGTACGTGAATTCCCAGATGTATTCCTTGATGATCTTCTAGGTTTACCGCCATAACGTCAAGTAGAGTTTCAAATCGATCTTGTCCCTGGAGCGGCACCGATAGCGCGTGCACCGTACCGTTGAAATGAAAGAGATGATGTCTCAGCTACAAGAACTGCTCGACAAGGGATTTGTTAGGCCAAGTTCTTCACCTTGGGGAGCTCCGGTATTATTTGTCAAGAAAAAGGATGGCACTATGAGAATGTGCATCGACTATAGGGAGCTGAATAAGGTGACTATTATGAATAAGTATCCGCTTCCAAGGATTGATGATTTGTTTGATCAACTCCAAGGTGCGGGATGCTTTTCAAAGATTGATCTGAGGTCGGGATATCACCAAGTACGAGTAAGGGATGAAGATGTTCCCAAGACGGCGTTTAGAACGAGATACGAGCATTATGAATTCCTTGTGATGCCATTTGGGTTGACAAACGCTCCAACCGTGTTCATGAATTTGATGAACAAGGTATGTCGACCATTTTTAGACAAGTCTGTCATCGTGTTCATTGATGACATACTTGTTTATTCAAAGAATGAAGCCGAACATGAATGTCACCTTCGTGAAGTCTTAAATGTTCTAAGGAAGGAGAAATTGTACGCAAAATTCTCCAAGTGTGAATTTTGGTTAAAAGAAGTACAATTTCTTGGTCATGTGATTACTTCGGAAGGGTTCAAAGTAGATCCGGCAAAGATAGAAGCAATGACGAACTGGGAAACACCAAATAGCGCATCAGAAATAAGGAGTTTCTTGGGTCTGCCAGATTATTACCGGAGGTTTATAAAAGATTTCTCAAAGATTGCTTCTACCTTGACCATTCTGACTCGGAAGAATGTGAAGTTTGTAAGGACTGAAAAGCAAGAATAAGATTTCAGGACATTACGACAGAAGCTGTGTGAAGCTCCTATTCTTGCACTACCGGAAGGTACGGAAGATTTGGTCGTGTATAGTGATGTGTCAAAGATGGGTTTGGGGTGTGTGTTGATGTAACGCGGCAAGGTGATTGCTTATGCATCAAGCCAACTTAAAGAGCATGAGAAGAATTACCTTACCCATGACTTAGAACTTGCAGCGGTAGTGTTAGCATTTAAATTGTGGCGACATTATCTTTATGGAACGAAGTGCACTCTCTTCACTGGTCATAAGAGCTTGAAGCATGTCTTTGATCAGAAAGAGTTGAACATGAGGCAACGACGTTGGTTAGAACTACTGAAAGACTATGATTGTGAATTGCATTACCATCCCTGTAAAGCAAATGTTGTGGCGGATGCTTTAAGTAGAAAGGAATATAGTGGGTGTTTGAAACCAACTAACGCCAGAATTGATGTGACGTCGAGTCTGATTGAAAGAATAAAAGTGGCACAAGCGGAAGCCTTATTGGAAGAAAATCTGAAAGATGAAGTCATGATCAAACAATGTCTTCAACTGACTGAAGATAGTCGTGGGGTCAAACTATTCCAAGGCCGCGTTTAGGTGCCAAAGGTGGGAGGAAATCGGGAGTTAATTCTCGAAGACTCCCACAAGTCTAAGTATTCTATACATCCTGGGAGTACTAAGATGTATAGGGATCTGAAGCTACATTATTGGTGGCCAGCTATGAAGTTAGATGTGGCACAATGTGTAGAAAAGTGTGTGACGTGCTCGTTAGTGAAGGTTGAACATCAAAGGCCCTACGGAAGTCTACAATCTTTGGAAATTCCAGAATGGAAGTGGGATAAGATTACCATGGACTTTGTGACAAAGTTACCGAGAACGTTAAAGGGTAACGATACCATATGGGTAATCGTGGATCGGTTGACCAAAAGTGCTCACTTTTTGGCAATGAAAGAGGCCTCACCGATTGATAAGCTCGCCAAGTTATATATTGACAAAGTGGTCTCAAGACATGGTATATCCGTGTCTATAGTTTCTGATCGGGACAGCCGATTTACTTCAAGGTTTTGGCAGTCACTGCAAGAAGAATTGGGCACAAGTGTAAATTTAAGCACTGCTTACCATCCACAAACGGACGGGCAAAGTGAGAGAACTATTCAGACTTTGGAAGACATGCTCAGGTCATGTGTGATTGACTTTGGAGGTAACTGGGATACACATTTACCTTTAGTGGAGTTTGCGTACAACAATAGTTATCATTCCAGTATTGGAAGAGCACCTTTCGAAGCATTGTATGGGCGGAAATGTAGAACTCCAGTGTGTTGGTTAGAAGCTGGAGAAAAACAATTTGATGGTCCAGAAATTGTTCAACAAACGGCTGATAAAGTGAAAGAGATTCGGAAGCACATGAAGGCGGCTCAAGATCGACAAAAGAGTTATGCCGATCCAAAAAGAAGACCGAAAGAATTCCAAGTTGGGGAGTGTGTGATGCTTAAGGTATCCCCGTGGAAGGGTGTGATAAGGTTTGGAAAACATGGGAAGCTGAGTCCTCGTTTTCTTGGACCTTTCACTATAACTAAGAGCGTTGGACTTCAAGCTTATCAGTTGGATCTTCCACCTGAATTGGAAGGAATCCATAATACCTTTCATGTCTATTATCTTCGAAAACGTTTAGCCGAAGAGGATGATGTAATTCCACTTTCTGAAGTGAGAGTGGATGAGAAGAGTTGTTGTGTGGAGGAACCGGAAGCAATTTTAGAAAAGACGACTAAGAAACTACGACATAAGGAAGTTATTATCGTGAAAGTACAATGGAAACATCACAGAGGTGCTAACGTGACGTGGGAAGCTGAAGAGGATATGAAGAATAGATATCCTCATCTATTTACCTAACTTTGATTTCGGGGACGAAATCATTTTCAAGTTGGGGAGATTTGTAACACCTCGGATTTCCATGATATTATATTTAATGTGAATGGTCGAAAGAGTAATTGGTCAAAGTTTTTGGACTAATTGTAAATATAAAACTTCAGGGTTGAGTTGGTATTTTTTTGATAGTTGATTTGTATATAAAGTCTGAGTCGGCTTAAAGTAAGAAAATATCTCAATTGAATCCCTGAAGTCGGTTCTATCAAACAGAGAGATAGAGATATTCAGAATCTTGATTTTGCTACGGTAAGGAATTGAATCATGATTTTCAATTCAATCTTTTAGAAATCAATGAGCAGATTAAGTTGATTTTGATTTGGTATTGGATAGTTGGTATGAAGGATTGAAGGTGAATCACTTTGAAATGCAGTCTGTGTTCTAGTTCTAATCCCAAGTGAGTTCATCCTTTAAATTTTGTCTTAATAGAATTGATAAGTTGAACTGAATGGGTTTTGTGAAAATAATGATATATGTATGAATGGATACAAATCATTTGATAGAATTCTGGATGAAAAATAGTGAAACTGGGTAAAATTGGTGAAATCTGGAAGATGAGTAATCTGGATTGTACCGGATTCCGGATTGGTACCGGATTTGATACCGGATTCCGGGTGGTTTCCGGATAGATTCCGAAATTGAGGTTTCCGGAATGGGTTTTCCCCGGATTCCGGATGGGAGTCCGGATAATGGTTTCCGTTTACCGGATGGTTCCGGACTTTGAGTCCGGAATACTTTTCCGAATGAGTTTTTCGGGTAGTTCCGGATTTGGATTCCGGATAAGAGATTTTTTCGGATATAGTTTTCGGATGTGTTATCTGGTTAAGTTTTTCTAAAAAAATCTGGTATGATAGATTATTTGGTATTCTTAGCTTTGAGAATATGTTATGAAATGTTTTGTGCGTTCGAGTAAATATGCACGTATGCTAGTAAGTGTAATGGATCCATATGCACTGTATTATTTGTAACGTGGAATAGGCATAAAGTAAATTGTAATTCCCGTTGACCTGAAATGAGGAATAGGCATAAAGTAAATTGTAATTCTCATTTCGTAAGATGATGAGAAATGAGGAATGTGCATAAAGTAAATTGTAATTCACATTTCGTATTGTGATAAGAAACGTGGAATAGGCATAAAGTAACTTGTAATTCTCATTGATGTGAAATGAGGAATAGGCATAAAGTAAATTGTAATTCCTATTTCATAGTGTGATGTGAAATCTTGGAATAGGCGAGAGTTAATCGTAATTCCTGATTTCTATGGGAAGGTAAGAGATAGGCATAAAGTAAATTGTAATCTCTACTTCCACTCCAAAAAATAGGCATAAAGTAAATTGTAATTTCTTAGACATGAGCAATGATCTAGAATCTGTGATGATTCGTAGTAGGCTCTCGAACGTGATGATATGACTTACTGAGTGTTAGTCATATTCATGGAATCGGGTATGTTCCCGTCATCGTAAGATGTTTATATGTACGGTAAGAATGATGGCAAACCAGGTTTGTTTATACGCTTTGTTTACATTGGTTTCCAAAGCTTACAAAGTTTTAATTTGAAAATGGATGTTCTCACTAGGCGTAAGCCTAATCGTTTCAAATTAAATTTTCTTACCAGGTACGAGCTCGGGGAAGTAATAACGAGAAGAGTGAAGAGTGATACCAAATATTCGACTTTTGGTGATGAAATGGAGATGTTAGCATATATGAGGATGTTTTGGTGAATTGTCTAAACAAATAGTATAATTTGATGTTAATGTTTAGGATTAGATTAGAAGATTGTTTTGATAAGTTCAATTTGTGCATGTGAACCCTCATTACTAATTCTCCATTTATGTATAAAAGTTGGATGAAATTATGGTTAACTCTGTGGAATTTTAAGGTTTAAATTTGTCCTGGTTTTTGGACGTTTCAGTATTCGCACAGTATGAAAAAGGGGTGTTGTCCCCATTAAGCCAAAATGTTGACAATATTACCCCTTTGAAAAAAGAACACACGCTCCTTCTTTCCTTCATAGACGCTCCTCTCGGATTCCCTTCACAAACCCTAGCCCTTGAAGATAATGAGATCGTCGGTGACCTGTGCTCATCTCCGCGTTGCAGCTCTCGTCTCTGGCGACCTGCATTCCTATCCCCATCGCAAGTTTTCGTCTCCAGCGACGAGCCCAGACCTACCCCTTCAATCCTCGCCTCTTTTCCCTTCCACACTAGTGAGCGATGACCTCTATTCTTTGTTCTTTGTTCCCCGACAAGCAGGTATTCTAATTCCTGACGAGAAAGTCCATGGCGACCGACGGCCACTCTTCTATGTTATCTGTCACCCTCTCTTCTCTGCATCTCCTGCTCAACCCTAATTAAAACCCTCCCTTCTCTACTCTCATTCCTTCAAAAGTGTGTTGATTTCTCTCAACAACAACTCACGAATGCAAGGTTTCTCCTTCTAGAATACAGTTTTTGGATCTGTTGTTTATTTGATTTAATAACCAAAAGACTTTGAACTGTTCATTCCCACAGGTTATCCAAATGATTTGTATTGTTCAATTTTCTGTCTGTAAATTGATTATAAATAAGTGTAAACAAAAATTGGTTCAAGTTTTAACAAGATTGTATGTGATTGAGTTAAAAAAATGTGTTTGAAGTTTCACTTTTAGATGATGAGAGATGCAATCCATGACTGTAATGAACGGAAGGGTAAAATGGTCATTTCTATCATTCAGATCGTTGATTCAGAAACAATGATAAACAACAACATATTTTTATCCGGACAGACAAATTTATCTGGACAGACAAATTTACCCATACAGGACTTAATAGAAAATTTGGTAAACACCCCTTTAGTTTAGAACAAAAGACAAATGTGAGGGGCAACATGTGAATTGCACGTGATTCAATGGATCTTAGACTGAAATGTTCAAAACTAAAATATTACAGAACTGGCACCACCATTATTAAAAGAGTAAATTACATTTTTTGTCCTTCATATTTATTATTTGTAATGAAATTGGTTCTTGCAATTCTTTTCTTACAGGTTTTTCTCTAACGTTCTGTAAATCTTTTTGGAGTTCGTTCTTCACACTCGTTAATTTTTTTTTTGTTAAATCTAGCTAAATGAGAAGCCATTTTGGCCATTCTACCATTTTCTCTCAATTTCCAATCAAAACTTAAAACTATATATATATATATATATATATATATATATATATATATCGGGTTGAGTTATTTTGTTAACCAAAAAATTGGTACTAACTTTATTAACCAATTAACAACCTTTGATCTTAAAATGAGTGGTTAAGATGAATAACTCTAAATCATTAATTACAAAATGAGGCATTTGAGAAATAAAGTAATGAACAAAGGTGTTGAAGGTCATTTTAGTAAAACCAATTCCCTTAGTTTTGTAACCCCCTTCGTAGAATACTCCCAATATAATCAATCCATTACATTAACATCTCTTACATCCATGTATCTTACATGTATTTTATGTTCTTTCTTAAACAACAAATCCATCTGCATTTTACATGTATATGGGGCTGTAAAATAAACCAAACGTTCAGCCGTTTTAGAACCCTTTGGGGGGGGGGGGGGGGGGGGTTGTGTATGTTCTGTAATTTAGAAAATGAACAAGTATTTTTAGTTAGGTTAGTTAAATCAACGAATAAGAGCGATTGTATCGTTCATATAAGTTAGTGAATGTTTGAACATTCATGTTTGTTAAATGATGGGTCGTTTACGTTCGTTCATTTATGTTCGTTAATGTTCGATTGTTCTTTATACTTTTATGGTAACAATAGTAAAAAACATTCAACACGGATATACGTTGAACATGTATGAAACAACTAAAAAACAATAAATGGTTTGTGTTAATGAAAGTTGAACACGTATGAAACGAGTATGTGTATCAAAAAAAAATATGGATTGCAAAACTAATATATATTCTTATTGTTCATAACTGTGCACAATTGACCATTGGCATTTGTTCTCAAGTTAATTATACTCTTACGGTAACAATAGTAAAAAAACATTCAACCCGGATATACGTTGAACATGTATGAAACAACTAAAAAGCAATAAATGGTTTGTGTTAATGAAAGGTGAACACGTATGAAACGAGTATGTGTATCAAAAAAATAATATGGACATAAAAACTATAATATATATAATTATTGTTCATAAATGTGCACATTTGACCATTGGCATTTCACATATGTTCTCAAGCTAATTATACTCTTATGGTAACAATAGTAAAAAAACATTCAACCCGGATATACGTTGAACATGTATGAAACAACTAAAAAGCAATAAATGGTTTGTGTTAATGAAAGTTGAACACGTGAGAAAGTTGAACACATATGAAACGAGTATGTGTATCAAAATATATAGATAGTGTTAGGACCATAAATGTCCTACATATTAGAAAGATATATAAATAATTATATAGAGCGTAATTAGTTTAATTATAGTGGTTTATTATTGTAAAAGCCTTATTTATTATTAATTGGACTTAGATTAGATTGTTGGGCCATGTGCCATTGTGTTTAAGGCCTAGGTATTTAAGGTTATGTTAACCTTTAGAATTAGGTAAGCAATTGATTAGCCATCCAAGAGATTCATTAGAGAGAGAGAGATAGTTGTGTTCTTCATTCTAACCTTTGTAACTATCTTGATTCTTGAATACGAGAGGGATGACAGATTGAAATAATCAATTGTTCGTGTTATTTATTATTGATTTGTTGTTACCTGACCAAACTGGGATCCACAATTGGTATCAGAGCCGAATCGGTGATTTGAAGATATAGAAGAAATCGAACGAAAGCGAGAAAAAGCATAAAATTCGCAGAAAAATTTCTGGAAAATTGCAGCGAGCCGTTTCACCTATTCCCGGAGATTGAACCGTCGGATCGTCGCGATTTTTGGACAGTAGCTTCAAGACACTCCGTTTTACATTCTGAACGGTTGGATCAATCGTTTGAGGTCTAGAAGACACCCAGTTTATTTTCGAAATACTGCAGTAATTTTGTGGGTAAATCGTTCATCAATCGGGTTAGCAAAGTTCTTTCGTTGATTTAAATAATTATTTTGTTTGTTCTCGATTGTTTACTCGATTTTAATCTGCTATTTATCTGCGTTAACATCGATTCTCAAAGTTTTTAATCTTTCAATTAAAAATCAAATCTGCTATTTATCTGTGTTCTTCAAGTTTTTGTGGTGATTATTGATAAAGAGGACATACTTTGCTTAGAAATCAATTTGGGTGTGCTTGTTTTTTGTGTTTTTGGTTAAAATCTAACCTTACAGAAGTGAAACCAAGCAACCTTATCGATCCCAGATCCGAATTGCAACCACAGCCGCAGTGTCCGGGTAAGTTTCTTATTATCTTAAGTTACCGGATAAAATTATCTTCCCGGATAAAGTTTACCCGATAACCTCACAAATTCTCCGGACACTATATCAATTTTGGCAAACCTTTCCGGATGAATCAATTGCATTAACTTTCCGGCAGTCACTTTTGAAAAACAACTTTCCTGATAAATTTTTTTGTCAAGGTTACCGATTGAACTTCTTTTTCAAGCATGACATTGTTGACTTGTTGATTTCTCATTGACTTCACATGCATACATTCATTATCATCAACGCATGCACATACATATTACTTCCATGTTTTTCCATGCATACATATATATATATATATATATATATATATATATATATATATATATATATATATATATATATATATTGTTGCTGCATATTTTTTTACCGTCACATGCTCTTCTCTCACGATTCCATGCATACATATATATTTAGCTAGAATTTTTGTTTGTTTGTTTTTAATATTTTGATTGGTTTGATTTGCATCCGGTAAGTTCTCGTCTCATCCGGTAAGCTCCTCATCCGGATTTCTTCTCTTTCCGGTAAGTTCACTTAAGTTCTCAACCACCCAGTAAGTCTTTATCCGGTAACCGCATTCATCCGGTAAGTGGTTCTTTCCGGTAACTTCCTTATTACCGGTAAGTTTGGTTGGTTAGTTCCCGACGGTACCCGAGTTACCGAACGTCTCGTGACTGTTTCTCCATCGAAGTTTGATTTCGTTCGTTCCGTCAATAATCAAATTTTAAATTTTGGAAACGAATTTATTTTATAAATTTGTTTTTCTGATTTAATTTTTGATTTTTTTTCTTCCGCACTTTTGATTCTTCAAAGTAACACCGATTAACGATCATAATATTTCAGGTAACAAATGTCTTATTCATCTCAGTATGAAGCAAATTGTCAGGACGAAGATGAGGTGATGGAGATTCTGAGCGAAAAGAAGTTTGCGTCCAAGTCACCTGCGGGAAAAGAAGACATTGATTCTGATGATGAATACACAACCTTTAAGAAATCGATAGCTCAGCTCACTAAATCTTTCCAACAACAAAAATTCTATAAAAAGCCTTCGTCCAATAATCAGCGCTACTCCACCTCCTCCAACAAGCGCCACGGTTATCAGGACCAGTATGAGGGAAAGAAGAACGCTGATGAGCAAGATAAGTCAGAGAAGACGGAGAAAGTAGAAAGTAAGAAGAAGGATGAACCAGTGAATAAGAAGGTAGATGAGCACAAGCAGCCTGATAAGGAGAAGACTGAAGAAGAGCAAACACGACTATATGACAAGAATATCAAGCAGAAAGATGATTTGATCAGCAAGTACGTCAAAGAACTGAATGAACTAAAATCTCAAATCTGGTATAGTTCTGAGAAGCTGACTGAAGAAGAAGAGAAAGGTAAACTTCTAAACTGTGAAAACCTTGAGCTTAAAAGTAAACTAAATACTCTTGAAAAGGTTTTTGAAAAGGAAAAGGAAAATTTTGAAAAAGAAAGACAAATGCTTATTCAAAAGCAATGTGATCTTTCAACCAAATCTCTTGAAGAAAAGAAGAGACTTGAGCTTATGTGTCTAAAACTTTCAAAACAAATCTCCGACTTTGAAAAAGTTTTGATGTTAGAAAGAGAAAAGTTTGAATCCGAACGCAAATCTTTTTCTAAAAAGAATGGAGAACTTTCTTTGAAAATATCCGATTTGGAGAAAGAATTAGACATTCTAAGCGAAGAGACTGAAATGGGAAAAGTTGAAGGTTTTAGGGCTAAATGCTTAAAAGATGATTTTGCAAAAGAAAGAAAGATCTTTCAGACTGAGATTTCTAAACTTACACAGAGATTATCTGGATTAGCAACCGAGATCTTGAAAGAACAAATGGTTAAATTTGATTTACAAAAGAAATTGGATTTAATTCTCAAAGAACGAAATACCTTATCCGTTAAGGTCAAGCAACTTGAAGAAAGCAAGTTCAAAGGTGTTCAACCTTCTTATGCTTCAAGTTCATTTTCTACAAATCGTTCTTCAAAGAATTTTGTCAAATCAAATGATTTTTCAAAAGATCAGATTCGATCTTCCAATCTTTCCTATAGTTCTCGTGTTGATAATAAAGATAATCCATCTTTCAAGAAAGTAAAGATGGTTTGGAGAGTTAAAGGATCTGCTCCTGCTCCAAAGCCATTCGTCGATGTTAAGAGTAACAAGAACAACAAAGCTTTTTATGCTAAACCTTTTGTGAAATCTGATCGTGCTTACTCTGTTAATAAGCTGATCAGATTATCTACTCAGAAGCTGTTTGTTCTTATTGTGGAACAAGTGTGTTTGTAAAGAAATATCGTGCTAACTATTGGTATGGCACCTATAGTATCCCAGGTCCTCATAGGGCATTTAACCAACAAGGATCCATCAAAAGATGGATACCAAAATCTGTCTAATCGTTTTTGCAGGAATGTCATGTGCGGTTTTAATTTCTATTATTCACATCACATGACGAGCATTCAAAGGTTATGCCACATTCGAGGGGGAGTACTATGAAAGGTAAGTGAACTTCAACTGAATTCAAAGACTGTGGTAAATCATTCTGAATAACTTACTTGTGTTTGTTATTCTCCAATTCTAATCTTCATGATTGCCACGTCCA
Organism: Saussurea involucrata; assembly: GCA_033807775.1. Taxonomy (NCBI): domain Eukaryota; kingdom Viridiplantae; phylum Streptophyta; class Magnoliopsida; order Asterales; family Asteraceae; genus Saussurea; species Saussurea involucrata. The sequence goes on from CM066315.1 coordinate 121,123,902, forward strand.
ATATTTTCTTGACTTAGTTATTTCCATGTCTCACATATGTGTTGATTTTTCGATGGAAATACACTCGTTTGAATTCCCAGTTGTTTTCCATGTTCGCTAATTCTTGCAAATGATTCCATTCTTATCTGATATAATAATTGTGACTTGTTCTTCACAATTAAACTTTCTAATCATTGTCTCATTTCTTGCAAAATGTTGTGCTTACTGAGTCATTCTGTCGTGCGCTTGATTTTGTCTCTTTGAAATTCTTTCATTTTCAACATTGACTTCTGATTACCTCAGATCAGAACTCGCACTTCATCTTTATGACTTCTGAATAATTCTGTTCAGAACTCGTTCTTAAACGCTACGACTTCTGAATAAATCAGTTCAGGACTCGTACTTTACTATTTACTAAAATGTTCTACTCATTGCATGAAAGATGTGTTAGGACTTACATCGTTTCTTCGGTCTATCCAGAACCGGAAGGACCTACCCAAGAAACACATCCCTTATAGACTACAGTGAGGGGTCTAGATTGATAGATGAGTTTGGAGAGAAAAGAATATGGTGAGGACGTGACAGGACTTAAAAGAATAAATTGGTCCTTACCAAACCGAGTCAGTTATCCGGGTAACCACACAGTCTATTCATTCTCGTTCTTTGGAGATGAATATTGAAACAGACATGGACCCAATGTCGATAACTCGTGTCACCCCACCCAGCCACTCAAGTATCTCACAACAGATGCTTGTTTCACATATTCACGGAGAATTAGCATATAATCTATCTATTCCTCACTCGGAGGTATTAGATATTGAAAAAGGAAGACACCAGCTCCGGTCTCTGAACTTCATATTCTACTCACTATGTCAATTGATTGTTAACTTGCGTCCCAGGTTACATCAATAATTTGAGCCAAACAGATAGAATATATTTTCTTTCACACATGCACGAGTCTTTGTGATTCCATTTGCATATCTTTGTGATATTGCCGGAACAGTTTGAGAAGTAATTTATAAAATTTTACTTCAGTGATAACTGGAAGTCCTATTTCCAACTCTGATCATAGGCCACACAATTTTTAAATTGTTGTGATAACAGTTACTTTTGTGTTTCTGTGTTAGTTGATTACCCTGGTTACTTAATGGTTTGATCTGGATTTTTTGCTACTCGTTACGTTTGTCTTTGAACGTGCATGATGCTCCGGATGGTCCTACTCATCATGAGGGGGAGAAAGGGTACATATTCAAAGACACCGAATATCAAGTTGAGGGGGAGTTAGCAAAAGCCGAGGGGGAGTAAAGAAGTCCCCATGCAAAAGTCGAGGGGGAGTAACTGTTTTCGAATGATTGATCTGTTCCGAGATACAAGTGATCAAAGTGCTTACAAGTAATCAATTCTTCTCATTCCTTATCAAGTGGTGTTCGTTTCAAATTATTTCCTCCATCAAGCATACTGGTTCTACAAGTTCTTTTAAAGCTGAAAACAAATTCAAGAGCTTTATTCAAGGGGGAGCGTCAAAAGACATGAAGACAAGCAACACCGAAGTGTTTCAAAGATTCAAGAAGGAGAGAAGATCAAGAACTGAAGATTTCAAGACCGATTTTTATTTATATATCTTTAGGGGGAGATTGTTAGGACCATAAATGTCCTACATATTAGAAAGATATATAAATAATTATATAGAGCGTAATTAGTTTAATTATAGTGGTTTATTATTGTAAAAGCCTTAATTATTATTAATTGGGCTTAGATTAGATTGTTGGGCCATGGGCCATTGTGTTTAAGGCCTAGGTATTTAAGGTTATGTTAACCTTTAGAGTTAGGTAAGCAATTGATTAGCCATCCAAGAGATTCATTAGAGAGAGAGAGAGATAGTTGTGTTCTTCATTCTAACCTTTGTAACTATCTTGATTCTTGAATACGAGAGGGATGACAGATTGAAATAATCAATTGTTTGTGTTATTTATTATTGATTTGTTGTTACCTGATCAAACTGGGATCCACAAATAGCAAAACTAATATACATTCTTATTGTTCATAACCGTGCACAGTTGACCATTAGATCAATTCTGCACAAACTGTTAATAATGGTTTTGCAAAAACGTATCTCATTAACAAAATATCAAGTGAGAAATTAATCAACAAACTCCAACGACAACGTCGAACTTTGCGGAATTAGTAGAATAGTCCAACTTATTTTTTTAAAAATTAAAATTACCTATATCAAATTCGTAACTCCCCAATGTAATGAAAATTTAATATTTTCCATTGTAACTCCCATTTTAAAAGTCCACCAAAAAAACCCTTTTACAAAATACCAAATGTACCCTTTGACACTAATTAATATGTTGACACTAAACAACTAGAAAGATGAAATCCTATTGGTCTAAAGTGGTTAGTAAAGTTAACACCCTTTAGGAGGTTAACAAAATAACCTCCCTCTCTCTATATATATATAGATATATATATAGCTGTTGAACCAAACCCTCAGTGATTTGATAATGAAGTTTTAAATCACACATTCAGCGATACTGTTCATCAATGAGACCTGAGTCTGTTCAGTCTTGTTTATGATCGCTGATAATCTTAGTATATATATATATATATATAGATGTTGATCCAAACCCTCAGTGATTTGATAATGACTCTCTAAGAATCACTTAGTGAAAATTGTAAGTAAACAATATGTATTAATGTTTTGTCATCAAAGAATAAATACTAAGTCTGTTTAGTATCGCTGATGAAAACATCTGTTTTAAATCACACATTCAGAGATACTGTTCATCAATGAGACCTGAGCCTGTTCAGTCTTGTTTATGATCGCTGATAATCTTAGTTGTTTACTTATGATCCCTGAAAACAAGTTTCACATCAACTATGTTCTACGCTGAATTCGAAGATCAAGCCAAAGAACCAGCGACAAGTCTACTAATGAACTGATGCGGATATCAGCGAAGCCAAGATTTGTCCACTCAACGTGAAGTTTCAAGTAGAAGACTTCAGCAAATGCTGAACTTTATCACTCGCTGATAAAGAACTATTCAGCAAATGCTGATCATGAAGTTTCCTCTACAAGTTACTTTTGTATTACCCCCTTGCACGTCTCCGTACGAAATGTCAGAATGGACATCCCTTCTATCCATTATCGTACAACCAACTCTGATTCTACACTGTTCATCATGCGACTACTAGGTTGTCTACAAAGGTCAAACCATGCAACCAGTCAGCTGCTGCCACGAGTAAAGTTGTACTGATCTGCATTAAATGCATGCAGTATATAAGAAGAAACCCTACTTCAGAAATGAGGTGCTCGGCCATCTTTTTCTCCCTACTAGTTTGTGTTAGAATATTATACTTAATATTCTTATCTCCTTTCTAACTTATTTCTAGTGCAAGAAATCTTAGTGATTCTCTTAACTTGTTTAGATTAGGTTTATCCTTAATCTTGTTCCGCAACAAGTTGTAAATTGTTTGATACATATCAATAAACAATTTATAAAAGTTAAATCTGTGTGTTTGTATTCAACCCCCCCTTCTACAAACTTGTATAACTCCTTTGGGACCAACAAGTGGTATCAGAGCAGATTGTTTAATCTCATAAACAAGATCTTACTTATACTAATTTTTTCTCTTCCTTGCTATTTTCCATAATGGCTAATAACACAAACACAAACTACATTGACAATGGTTCTCTTGCAAAACCCTCTAGATTTTCCAGAGATAACTTTAATATGTGGAAAAATAGGATGATACTCTTCTTAGAAGGACCATATATCCTTGTTAGGATTGATCATGAAGTTCCAGGCACTACTACTAGAGCTGCCATTCCTGAAAGAATCATTCCTAAGAAAATTCATAATTGGTCTGATGAAGACAAGAAGAAAGTGGCTATCGACACTAAAGCCAGATCCATTCTTTCCATGGCTCTTCCTGACGAAGTCTACCATTCCGTCATGAACCTGAAAACCTCTAAAGCCATGTGGGACACAATATATGTTCAATATGAAGGTACGTCTGAAGTCCAGAACTCAAAAAAGATTAACCTGGTAAGACAGTACAAAAGTTTCATTTGTGGTAAGAATGAATCTCTCTCTGAAGTACATCAGCGGTTTAACTATCTAATTATTGACCTAAAAACTATTGGTAAGGAATATTCTAACTTTGAGATCCTGACAAAGTTTCTAGAATGTTTACCTGAAAGCTGGGGCAGTTATTCAATGTGTCTCTAGCTATCAAAGGATCTAAAATCTATGACCCTCTCTACTTTATTTGGCACTATGCTCAATCATGAGCAGTCGTGTCATCTAAAGAAGAATCTTGTAAAAGATTCCAAGAGCACACCTGTTGCTTTACTCTCAGAGTCACCTTCCACTCAGCGATCATCTGTCACTATCACTGAGTTGGAAACTAACTCTGAATGCTCATCAGATGCTGACTCTTCAGATCTTGATGAATCTCTGGCACTCCTGGCTAATAAGTTCAGGAGATTCGCTAGAAAGAGTAACTTCAGAAGGAATAAACCTCTTGCACTCACTGACAAGCCAAGATCATCAACCCCTGTTGATAAGGCTACTGCTACCTGCTTTAACTGTGAGAAAGTAGGACACTTTGCTAGTGAATGCAGGTCAAAGAAAGTCTTTAAACCCTCAACTTTCTCCAAGAAATCCTCTAACCCCAGGGCTAGAGATGACAAGTATCAAAAGCTGAAAGAAAAGTATTCAAAGCTGAAAAGCTTTTAGTAGAAAGGCAAAGGCTTGGTCACTGACTTCGACTGGGCTGCCTCTAACACTGAAGAATCATCTGACTCAGAAGATGATGATGAGGCCAACCTCTGCCTCATGGCAAAAATAGAAGAAGAGGAAGAACAAACTGAAATTCCCTCTGCTTCATCTTCTACCTCTAAGGTATCAACTTCTTTCTTTACTAATATTTCAGATATTAATGAAGCTGATAGTCTCCGAAAGATTGAACTCCTGACTATAAATCTATATGATGCCATGAATGGCAAGACCATAGTTGAAAATCAAAATCTTGATCTCGCTGAATAACTTAAAAACTGTCACCTTCAAATAGAAAAGCTTTCTAAAATTGAAGAAGATTTAAAAGATCAGGTCCATATAAATCAGATAGTCAAAATCGAACGTGAAGAAGCTATCGCTGCATTAAAAGCAGAAAAGGCTACTGTTGAAGGATGGTGTAAATCCTCAACAACGATCACTGAGATAATAAAGTCTCAGATTCCCTTGAGTGACAAACGTGGTCTTGGTTACAAAGGCGATACTCTAGAACCAACCACTGATCATTCCATGCTTAAGTTTGGAATGTTCGTGTCCTCTATCTCTGACACTTCCTCATCTCAGTGTTCTTCTTCTAAAACTACTATCTCTGAGGAAAAATCTACCTTAATCTCTAGAGGTAAAGGAAAAGAAAATTTTTTTTACCAAAAACCTCATAAGGGTACTGGTACGTGCGAAATGTGTGTTTTAATCGCAGTGGGTTGCAAACTATCCACAGCGGGAAGTGCAAGTGTACACTGTCCACTATGATCGTCACAACAAGTAATAGTTGGTAAAATACCAGAATCGAATCCACAGGGACTGGACAATCAAGACAATACGGTTCTCATGAGCTCCTTTTACAGGTTTCAACTAGAGAGGAAAATAATACTAGGTTTTGTTTGGTGAAAATAGCTACTTTAACGATTTTACTAAGGTTTTAAAGGAGGAATGTAGGTTAGATTTTCCCTAGATTTTATACTAAATACTTGGTCCTAAAAATGATCCTTGTATTCGAGGTAGGCATTTTCGCTAGAAAAGCCCGGTTACAAAATACTCACACCGTTAGATAAAAATCTCATACTTGTCGCATTCATTGTTTTGTCAATGGTAATCTCAAAAATGGACCTTTTCAGGTCTCGATGGAATGTGTAGAGACAAATACTCTAAGTGTTTTTAATACACAAATTAGCTTGCCTACTACTCCAGTGGGTTGAGATTAGCTCACTGTGCCGACCTCACTTTCGTAAGTGTCAAAAGAATTCTTTCGAATCCCCTAGCATCATTCAAGCTCGTGTCACTGCGTTCTACTTATTTCTAAGTTAAGAACTAGACTTTAGATCCTTGCAAGTGATCGGCTTGTTCGCATCCTTGGGTAAATATCGAGAATGAATGACCAAAACAACAAATATTCTAAGTACAAAGATTACTCAAGCATTTTTAATAAAATCCAGGTACTTCTCTTTCCTACATCCCAAAGGATGTTTAGCCTAACATTTCCGAAGTAAAGAAAACAAAAGATGAAGATTTGCACATAATAAAACTGATAGTGGATTGAATAGTACTCACAGTGGGGAACGAGAATTCGTCCCTGTCCACTGTGTTTTACGAATTACAATTAACTAGGAAAGGAAATTACGGAAATTAAAGCTAAATTAATGCAGTAATTAAAAGACTAAAACTAATGTGGTAGATGAGAGAAATTAAAGTTATTCTAAACTTAACCCAAGATGATTGTAAGATTCCAAGCTTGTAATAAATGAACCCAAGTGCTCCTTTTTATACTAGGAGAAAGAGTTGGGTATTACACAAAAGAGATGAGTCTTCCAATGGGTAAAAACTGCTGTGTTGTGGCAGAAATCAGCACCTTGTGCAACCCAATTACCCAATGGACTCTTTTCCAAGTCAATCTCTAAGTACATAAAGGAGTACTTGTTGCAATCTTCAATGTAGATGCCATTTTGTACTTCCTCTAGCCATTTCCCTGCTAATGAACCTTCTTCCTCCAGCAAATTAAGTCCCAACTAGTAGTTTCTTTTGTCTTTCTTGATCAGCTCGAATAGTGGGCAGCCGGAGTGGGCACAACAGTGATCACTGCAGGATAAAATGTGAAAAACACCCAAATTCTACCAAATAGTTTATTAAACACTAAGGTTCGCTCCTTTTGCTCATTTTCGAGATTTATACCAAGAATGGGGGTTTTGAGAGGCGGAATGGCTAAAATTGACAAAATAAAATAGGAAAAACAAGGAAATAATAACTCTAAAAATAGAGTTATCACAACCTCAAACTTAAACCATTACTTGTCCCCAAGTAATAAAAATAATGCACTCAGGACTTCTAGGCACTTACCGACTTCTCATCTTTGAATGGACGTTGATCTCTCTCCTTGGATACTTATTTCGATTCTAACACTTTAAAGTTTCACTTTTGTTCTTGACAAAATCTTCCCTTGTTCACAATTTGATTAATAGGGCTTTTCTTGGGTTCGAAAGGTTTTGTGGCTTTGAGTGTTTGTCCCAAGGGTTTTGGCACGCAGTTCCAAACATAGACCGAAGATCTCGGTTTGAGATTTTATTTTGAGAAGTGAGTGGTTTAGATTTTTCATGGGTATGGACGCACACTTTCAGGCTTTATTTTGGGTATGGCTGTTTTTGTGAGAGTGGGCATTCTGATGGTCCAGAAAAGGCACACCATCTTTTTCTGTGGGAGTGGTCACTTTGATGGTCCAGAAAAGGCACACCATCAATTTTGCTAGTGACACTCCGTTTTTCTTTTGTTTTTGTATATTTTTTTTTGGGAGGTGGCTATGGTTTACCCACCTCAAACTTAGACTTCACAATGTCCCCATTGTGGGCAGACTGGAAGTCTCTCTGGAAGTCCCCACCTCAAACTTAAAACTGCACAGTGTCCCCACTGTGACTTGAATATTGGGTTCAAAGAGGTGGTTTTTGGTGTTACAAAAATAGGTCGTGTTTGGATGCAAAGATGGCCTAAATCATTTCATAGCTTCAAGTTTAAGATTCGTACTTACAAAAGTGACCCTTTTATGTTGGAAACCGAAAGTTGTACCTAGAACTGGAAACGAGATCACACAAACATGCAAATTCGAAGTGAGTTAGTAACCAAAAGCACCTGCTAAACATAGCAGGGATCCATGCATCATTAGACAAAAATATCGAAAACAGCAAATTGTGTCAAGAGCCTAGTCATAGGCATCATACAGAAAAATTAAAATTGTTTTGAGATCATAGGGAATGAAACCAAAGTGTTTAAAACAAACCATTACGGCGTTGGGGTTGCCTTTGGCGAACTGTCGGCCAAGTCTTCTTCAAAATCATCCTCACTTGCCACAGTGGGGCAGATCCCCTCTGGAAATTCTGGGATTTGTGCGCAAGGAGAGGATCGGCGGGCATGTACATTTGATTCACAACCTCATCACGATCGTGGTTGTACATCCAAACTGATTCAAGGGCGCGGTTTATAACTTTCTGCTCAGCTGCGAGGAGGTCGACTTTGTACGTGAGTGCTGAAATGGCGTTCTGAATGGCGGTCATCGGGTTGACTGTGCTGGTGCTTGCTTCTCTTGTAGTCTTCGGATGCAGTGAGGTACCCTTCTTCTCCACAGTGGGCACTTCAGTGCCCACTATGTGCTCGTCGGCTATTCGCACGTTAGGCTGTACCTGGGCAGGCTCATCAGACTGGCCTCCTATCTCTCTTCTCATCTTCTTAATGGTCTGAATACTGATGTTTTTCGTGGAAATGATCCACTGGTCTTCTGCAGCTGTGGGCACTCCGGCATCTATTAGCAATAGTATAATAAGGCAAGGAAGGGGTAGGATTACCTTGGTTCGTGTTCGGGCCTGATGGATGGCACCATGCATAACGATTCCCAGATTGATCTTCTTTCTAGTGAGAACGCAGTAAAGCATGGCACACTTATGCATGGAGAGAGTCATGTCATGTGATGTTGGGGCCACAGAGGCCCGAAGGAATTGGAACCACACGACAGCCTCAGTTGTGAGGGAGCCAGCGTATAGACACCTCCTCTGGCCATCTTGATTCCATGGCCTTCCCTCTATTGCTATTTCTTTTAAAATCAACTCCTCATCAGCCGGAGTCATCTTTGCCAGGAACTGTCCGAAAGCACAAGGTTCCGGGGCTCCTCTACCTAATACTCGATTTATATTACCTGGAGTATAGTCCACAACCTTTCCTCTAATCTTTACAAATGATTCTTTGGCTTGGGAGGCTTCAACATAAAATTCCCGGACTAATGATGCATTAGCGCGGCGATTGGCAGTGGCAATGGTTGCCCAATCTTGCGCTATTTGTCTATTTTTGATAAAAGGATTGGCTTCTATGAAGTCGGGGTCGAAACCCCTCTCTAAATTCAACTTCCGAGTGCAAATACACTCATAGTGGGCTCTAGCTGCGGGGGAAGTGGACTGCCTCGGTATCCCACTGGGGGCATGAACAGTCCCCACAGTGGACAGATGTGGACTTTCAGATGGGGTTTGTTCACTCCCCGTATTAGTATCACTAGAAGAAGAACTTAAAGAGGGTTCGAGACCCTTACCTTTTCTTGATGCTTTTCTTTTAGGCTTTGCGGATGATGCCTTCTTGGTTACACTAGATCGTGTAACCACTCCCCTGCTCCTCTGGAGTGTTCTGGTCGGGGTTTCCTCACTGTAGACAGTGGTGTGGACATCCTCCACACTATCAGCATTTCTGTCTTGGGGAATTTCTACAGTCTGAGTCTGCTCCTTAATCTTTTTCTGCCTTTCTTCATCGACTCTTTTTCTTTCTTCTTCCTCATGTGCCAATCGCTCATCTTCTGTTTTTTTCTTTTCTTGCTCGAGAATCCTTGCCTCCTCAGCCTTCTTTCGTTCTTCCTCCTCTACTCGCTTTCTCTCCTCTTCTTCTTTAGCCAATCTTTCGGTTTCTTCCCTCTTCAATCTCTCCTCCTCTTCTCGTTTTAATCTTTCCTCTTCCTCTCGGCGCTTTCTCTCGGCTTCTTCCTTCCTCGTTTTGATTTCCGCGATCCTTTGGTTGAATTCCTCTTGTAACCTCTGCATTTCCTCATCCTCTTGCAAATCTGTATCATCAAAAGGAGTTTGAACTGAGTTCGAGACCCTTGATGAAGATACGGCTTTTGGACTCTCTGGTTTGGACGAACTTGCGTTTGCAATATTGGAGATGACCGGAGGTTCGCCGGAGATCGGTGGGGTTTTATTGAGATCGCCGGTGACGGCCTCCGGTGGTTGGTCTTCGGCGGTGCGGCGACGGACCGCCGGGCGTGTGGGTGCTTCGGGGTTTGTGTTTAATCTCTTGCTTCTAGCCATTTTAGGGTTTTGGGAGTTGTCTGTTTTGTGAAAAAGGAAGAAGAAGATGAAAAGTGTAGGTGGTTTATGGAGAGAGAGAGGCTTTATTTTTGAAAAGGAGGGGTTTTTCTTTTGAGAGGGAACGGTTTTTAGGAGAGAGAGAGAGAGAGATGGACAATGATGGTTTTTCTTGGGAATAAGTGGGGGAGGACAAGTGGCAGGAAAGGATGACATATGTGTAAGAAAAAGCATGATGTGTGTCAGCCTTGCCCCCCCCCCCAAACCGTCTCTTCATAAGTCAGACCGAGAGTGAGGAGCGCAGTGACCAGCTTCTGCCCACTGCGAACCTTTTTGTTCCAAAAAGTGCTAAAATTCTCCTACACACATAGAAATAAACTACCATGCAGAATTAAAAATACCAATTTAATAAAAAGACAACAATTGACTGAAATAAAATATTTACAAACAGCGTTGACTTTCTCTAACCATAGTGAGGTGGAGAGTGGGCAGGGATGTGGGCACTCTCTTGCAGAAAATGCTTTACCCTTTGTCCATTGACTTTAAAGGTCTGACCTGATTGTGGGGACTTCAACTCTACTTCTCCGAAAGGACTCACCTTGACAATGGTGTATGGTCCCGTCCATCTTGATTTTAGTTTACCTGGAAAGAGTTTGAGACGGGAGTTGAACAATAGTACCTGTTGTCCTTCCATGAACTCCCTATGGTTGATCCTTCGATCGTGCCACATCTTGGTCTTCTCTTTATACAACTTTGCGTTCTCATGGGAGTGATATCGCAACTCCTCTAGCTCATGCATTTGTAAACTCCTTTTGATTCCCGCAGCATCCTCACTCATGTTAAGCTCTTTAAGGGCCCAAAACGCCTTGTGCTCTAATTCAATTGGTAAATGGCAAGCCTTGCCAAAAACTAATTTAAATGGAGACATTCCCAAAGGAGTTTTGTAGGCCGTTCGATAGGCCCAAAGAGCATCATCAAGTTTGGTTGACCAATCTTTGCGGTGCGGTTTAACAACTTTTTCCAAAATCCCTTTGATCTCCCGGTTTGAAAGTTCGGCCAAACCATTGGTTTGTGGATGGTATGCGGTGGCCACTCTATGATGTATGTCATATTTAGCAAGAACCGAGGCCATGACTTTGTTTATAAAATGGGTGCCTTCGTCACTAATCAATGCCCGTGGTGTTCCGAATCGAGTGAAAATATTTTTATGCAAAAATTTCACCACGGTGTTGGCATCATTGGAGTGACATGCAATGGCTTCTACCCATTTCGAAACATAGTCTACCGCAACCAAGATATAAAAATTGTTGTTGGAATTTGGAAAAGGTCCCATGAAATCAATTCCCCAAACATCAAAAAGTTCAACCTCTAAAATGTTGTTAAGAGGCATTTCATTTCTTTGCGATATATTCCCCGTACGTTGACATTGCTCACAAATTCATACGAGTCTTTAAAAACAGTGGGCCAAAAGAATCCACTTTGCAAGATTTTTGCAGCGGTACGGTTTCCACCGAAGTGGCCACCGTAGTGGGATGTGTGACAACCATGGAGTATTTGATGTTGCTCACTCCCATGGACACAACGCCTCAATATTTGGTCCGCCCCTATCTTGTACAAGAAAGGATCGTCCCAAACGTATTGTCGTGTGTCGTGTAAAAACTTTTTGAATGGTTGTCCACTCATCCTGTGGGGCTTAAGTCCACTTGCTAAAAAGTTTGCAAGATCAGCATACCAAGGAATATTATTTTCACGATGTTGAACAGATAGTAATTGTTCATCGGGAAAAGTTTCTTTTACCGGAGTGGGATCAGGAGTGGGATCAACAGTGCCCACTGTCTTCTCGAGCCTGGACAAATGGTCGGCAACCTGATTGCTTGTTCCTTTTCTGTCGACGATCTCAAGGTCAAATTCTTGCAGCAATAAAACCCATCTAATCAACCGTGGCTTGGAATCAGCCTTGTTGATCAAATATTTGATCGCTGCATGATCTGTGTGCACTATGACCTTCGTCCCTATCAAGTATGACCTGAAACGATCAAAAGCAAACACCACCGCAAGTAATTCTTTTTCAGTAACAGTGTAATTAATTTGAGCTTCAATCAGTGTTTTACTTGCATAATAAATGGGGTGAAAAACTTTGTTCTTTTTCTGTCCGAGAACAGCCCCCACAGCCCAATCGCTGGCATCACACATCACTTCGAATGGGAGTGACCAGTCAGGAGTGGTCACTATGGGTGCTGTGACTAATGCTTCCTTGATTTTTTCAAAAGCTTCTCGGCATTCTTGGGTAAAAATGAAGTCTTTTTCATGTTGTAACAGGTTACATAGGGGTTTTGTAATTTTCGAAAAATCCTTGATGAACCTCCTATAAAAACCTGCGTGACCCAAGAAGCTTCTAATACCTTTTACAGTTGTGGGTTCGGGAAGTTGTGCCACTACCTCAAGCTTGGCTTTATCAACTTCCAACCCTCTTTTTGAGACAAGGTGTCCTAAAACAATACCCTCTTCGACCATAAAATGACATTTTTCCCAATTTAAGACTAGGTCGTGGGTCTTACATCTCACTAGGCTTTTCTCTAGATTTCCCAAACAATTGTCAAATGATGTCCCTATCACAGAAAAATCGTCCATAAAAACTTCTATGGTATCTTCTATCATGTCGGTAAAAATGGCCATCATACAACGTTGAAAAGTGGCGAGGGCATTACACAATCCAAATGGCATTCTCCGGAATGCGAAAGTGTCGTAGGGACAAGTAAAGGTGGTCTTTTCTTGGTCCTCGGGTGCAATATGGATTTGGTTGTATCCGGAGTATCCATCTAGAAAACAATAAAATTCCTTTCCCGCTAACCTATCAAGCATTTGATCGATGAAAGGTAAGGGAAAGTGGTCTTTCTTAGTGGCCAAGTTGAGTTGTCTATAGTCCATGCATATCCTCCATCCCGTGACAGTCCTAGTGGGAATGAGCTCGTTCTTTTCGTTCTTCACTACAGTCGTCCCTCCCTTTTTAGGGACACATTGGACGGGGCTCACCCAACTACTACTAGCAATGGGATAGATAATACCGGCATCTAACAACTTCAAGATTTCTTTCTTAACTACCTCCTTCATGATGGGGTTCAACCTTCTTTGAGGTTGGACTTTCCCCGGGTGGTCACTCTCCAAGTTAATCTTATGTTGACATAAAGAGGGGCTAATTCCTCTAATATCTGCTATGGTCCAACCAATTGCTCCCTTATGCTTCATCAACAAATCGATCAGAAGTTGTTCTTGTTTCTCACTAAGTTTGGAAGAGATAATAACGGGAAGTTTATTATCTTTAGCGAGATACGCATACTTTAAATGGGAAGGCAATGGTTTAAGCTCTAACTCGGGAGGTTGTTCTATGGAAGGGGGTTGAACATTTCTATCCTTAAAGTCCAGAGGTTCAAAAGCTGCAACCATTTCGTTACACTCATCCTCAAAAGTGTCATCACTCTCTGATTCAGAGTGCTCACTGTCATTCCCCACAGTGGGAACTGTATTCCCCACTGTGGGCAGTGTGTCAAGACTGTGGGTTCCATAAATCGAACTCAAGGCAAAGCAATCTTCGGTATCTATATATTTAAGAGACTTAAAAACATTGAATGTCACCTCTTGGTCATTAACTCTCATCGTGAGTTCCCCTTTGTGCACATCAATCAAAGTACGTCCGGTTGCAAGAAACGGACGCCCTAAAATGATTGGGATTTCTGTATCGGCCTCATAATCTAGAACTAGAAAATCGGCGGGGAAGATAAATTTATCCACTTGGATCAAAACGTCTTCTATTTTCCCTTTGGGGTAGGCAATGGACCGGTCTGCTAGTTGTAATGTCACGGTTGTGGGTCTAGCCTCTCCAATACCTAACTTGTTAAAAATGGACAGCGGCATCAAGTTGACACTAGCTCCTAGATCGCAGAGTGCTTGAGCTACTTCTTGTCCTCCTATTGTGCATGGAATGGTGAAACTACCTGGGTCTTTCAACTTAGGTGGAATCTTGCTAGTGAGGAGGGCGCTACATTCCTCGGTCAAAGCCACAGTTTCAAATTCACCCAATTTTCTCTTTTTGTTCAAGATATCCTTTAAAAATTTAACATAGGTTGGCATTTTCTCGAGAGCCTCTACCAAAGGTATGTTAATGTGAAGTTGTTTAAAAATGTCTAAGAATTTTTTAAATTGAACATCGACATTTTTCGGCTTCATTCTTTCAGGAAAAGGAATACTTTGTGGGTCCATTAGAGCTTGCTGTGGTATTGGCCTTGGAATAGTAGGCTTTGGGACAGGTCCAGGAGTGAGAAGGTCAGGGATGTCGGTCCCCACTGTGGGGATCACAGTGACTTGAGGAGTGCCCACTGTGGTGCTCACAGTGGGTTTTTGAGGCGAATCATTAGATTCAAAAATGATATCTTTCAGATCATTTCCACTCCTCAGAGTTATGGACTTGACATGTTCTGGTCCTTTTCCTATCACCCTAGCTTGCTCGGTATCACTAGGTAACGTTCCTGGTGGTCTATTCTTAACTTCAACGGCTAGTTGTCCTACTTGGGTCTCTATATTCCTAATGGCTGCTTGAGTTTGATTCATAAAACCCTTGAGAATTGATTCAATCGATTGTTGAACCTCAGCTGGTTGGTTGGATCGTGGTTGGTATGGTTGTGAGGACTGCCCTTGGTGAAAGTTCTGTGGGTGCTGCCCACTGTGATGTGAGGATTGCCCACTGTGATGTGATTGAAATCCAGGGGGGTTGTGTGGTCTTTGCTGGATATGACTCGGCCCTTGGGGTTGGAGTCCTTGATTACCAGACCAAGAGAAATTCGGATGATTTCTCCAACCTGGATTATAAGTCTGCGAATAAGGGTTGTTCCTCGGGTTGGTCCCTATAACATTAACAGATTCGGGATTTGCTGGACAAAAATCAAAAACATGCTCCTATCCACAGAGGGAACAGTTTTCAGGGAGATGCGTTGCGGAATTGACTTGGCCTCTATTTTGATTTAAAACGATTTTGGTCAAGGCTACTAATTGCGCATTCATGGTTTTAAGTGCCTCAGAATCGATGGTGTTGGTCTTTGACATGGGTGCTCTCGGATTTGACCATTCGGTATTGTTGTTGGACACTTTTTCTAAGATTTGATATCCTTCGTTGTAATTCATACTCGTGAATGTTCCACCGGCTGTTGCATCTAAGATGATTTTGGCTGCATTGGAAAGACCATTGTAAAAGGTCTCCAATTGGATGCAATGTGGGATGCCATGATGTGGGCATTTTCGAAGTAAATCTTTAAATCGTTCCCATGCATCCGAAACAGCCTCGTCTTCCTCTTGCCTAAACAAAATTATATCATTTCGAAACCTTACATTCCTTGTTGGAGGAAAGTATTTTTGCAAAAAATTTTCGGCAAGCTCTTGCCAAGTGGTTATCGAGTGAGGTGCATGTGCGTTCAGCCAAGACTTCGCCTTGTCCCTTAATGAAAAAGGGAAAAGCCTTAGTCTTAATGCATCATCACTAACACCTTGCAACTGAAAGGAATCGGTCATTTCTAAAAAAGATTTTAAGTGCGAGTGCGGATCCTCAGATGGCGATCCTCCAAATTGACCCATGGCTTGGATCATTTGAAACATCACCGGTTTGAGTTCAAAATGCGTTGTTTCAAGGACGGGCCTTCGAATCCCGGAGCCTAAATCACTAACTCTGGAAGTAGCATAGTCCCGTATTTTTCGATCTTTGTTATCGGCAATCGTGATTGTGGTCTCCACTACAGGTGGCGGTATTGTAGCCATGTTCACAGTGGGGATCACAGGGGGTTGTCGATTTTTGTTTTTGCGTCTTCTTCGAAAAGTTTTCTCTATTTCAAGATCGATTGGTAACAAAGGTTCGTGTTGTTGCCTTGGCATGCAACACGAAAAGCTTAGAAAAACGAGTTACTCGGGCTCGAACAAAAACTAATGTCTTGAGATTTAAAATTCACGCCAGTCCCTGGCAACGGCGCCAAAAACTTGGTACGTGCGAAATGTGTGTTTTAATCACAGTGGGTTGCAAACTATCCACAACGGGAAGTGCAAGTGTACCCTGTCCACTATGATCGTCACAGCAAGTAATAGTTGGTAAAATACCAGAATCGAATCCACAGGGACTGGACAATCAAGACAATACGGTTCTCATGAGCTCCTTTTACAGGTTTCAACTAGAGAGGAAAATAATATTTGGTTTTGTTTGGTGAAAATAGCTACTTTAACGATTTTACTAAGGTTTTAAAGGAGGAATGTAGGTTAGATTTTCCCTAGATTTTATACTAAATACTTGGTCCTAAAAATGATCCTTGTATTCGAGGTAGGCATTTTCGCTAGAAAAGCCCAGTTACAAAATACTCACACCGTTAGATAAAAATCTCATACTTGTCGCATTCATTGTTTTGTCAATGGTAATCTCAAAAATTGACCTTTTCAGGTCTCGATGGAATGTGTAGAGACAAATACTCTAAGTGTTTTTAATACACAAATTAGCTTGCCTACTACTCCAGTGGGTTGAGATTAGCTCACTGTGCCGACCTCACTTTCGTAAGTGTCAAAAGAATTCTTTTGAATCCCCTAGCATCATTCAAGCTCGTGTCACTGCGTTCTACTTATTTCTAAGTTAAGAACTAGACTTTAGATCCTTGCAAGTGATCGGCTTGTTCGCATCCTTGGATAAATATCGAGAATGAATGAACAAAACAACAAATATTCTAAGTACAAAGATTACTCAAGCATTTTTAATAAAATCCAGGTACTTCTCTTTCCTACATCCCAAAGGATGTTTAGCCTAACATTTCCGAAGTAAAGAAAACAAAAGATGAAGATTTGCACATAATAAAACTGATAGTGGATTGAATAGTACTCACAGTGGGGAACGAGAATTCGTCCATGTCCATTGTGTTTTACGAATTACAATTAACTAGGAAAGGAAATTACGGAAATTAAAGCTAAATTAATGCAGTAATTAAAAGACTAAAACTAATGTGGTAGATGAGAGAAATTAAAGTTATTTCAAACTTAACCCAAGATGATTGTAAGATTCCAAGCTTGTAATAAATGAACCCAAGTGCTCCTTTTTATACTAGGAGAAAGAGTTGGGTATTACACAAAAGAGATGAGTCTTCCAATGGGTAAAAACTGCTGTGTTGTGGCAGAAATCAGCACCTTGTGCAACCCAATTACCCAATGGACTCTTTTCCATGTCAATCTCTAAGTACATAAAGGAGTACTTGTTGCAATCTTCAATGTAGATGCCATTTTGTACTTCCTCCAGCCATTTCCCTGCTAATGAACCTTCTTCCTCTAGCAAATTAAGTCCCAACTAGTAGTTTCTTTTGTCTTTCTTGATCAGCTCGAATAGTGGGCAGCCGGAGTGGGCACAACAGTGATCACTGCAGGATAAAATGTGAAAAACACCCAAATTCTACCAAATAGTTTATTAAACACTAAGGTTCGCTGCTTTTGCTCATTTTCGAGATTTATACCAAGAATGGGGGTTTTGAGAGGCGGAATGGCTAAAATTGACAAAATAAAATAGGAAAAACAAGGAAATAATAACTCTAAAAATAGAGTTATCAGGTACCTTTGTACCTAAGCTGAATGCTTCTAAAGCTTCAGTAACTCATCCCTTTACTTCTAAGAACAAGATCCCTGGATTTATTCAGCGATCTACTCCTAGAATCATAGTGGATGTAATTGGTAAGAAATCCGAAGAACTGATTGTTCCTCCAATTTCCAATGCCAAAGGTATACTTGGTGTTGGCCCTGCTCATTTAAAATTTACGGCTAAGCATGCAAATGGTCCTAAAGCTACTTTTAGTTATAGGAAATGTTATCACTGTGGACTTACCGATCATATTGCTAGTAAGTGCCCCACAGCCACCAAAGCTGAAAAGTTAGCTAAGGTGAAGATCACTGCCCCCTAGGCAAAGAAGACCAATCCTGGTGCAAATCAGGTTAAGGTGAAACCTACCACTGAGGTTAAGAAATTAACCAAAGTGAAGAATAGTTCAGAAGCTGAATCTTCAAATGCTGTGAAGAATGCTGAACCTTCCACTTCCTCTACCACCACTGACAAGTGTGGGCCCATGGTAAAATGGGTGCCCAAGTCAAACTATTCTTCCTTCGTTTGCAGGTTAAGAAGGGTATTTGGTATCTCGATAGCGGATGCTCTAGACACATGACTGGATTTATTCAGCGATCTACTCCTAGAATCATAGTGGATGTAATTGGTAAGAAATCCGAAGAACTTATTGTTCCTCCAATTTCCAATGCCAAAGGTATACTTGGTGTTGGCCCTGCTCATTTAAAATTTACGGCTAAGCAAGCAAATGGTCCTAAAGCTACTTTTAGTTATAGGAAAATGTTATCACTGTGGACTTACCGATCATATTGCTAGTAAGTGCCCCACAGCCACCAAAGCTGAAAAGTTAGCTAAGGTGAAGATCACTGCCCCCAAGGCAAAGAAGACCAATCCTGGTGCAAATCAGGTTAAGGTGAAACCTACCACTGAGGTTAAGAAATTAACCAAAGTGAAGAATAGTTCAGAAGCTGAATCTTCAAATGTTGCGAAGAGTGCTGAACCTTCCACTTCCTCTACCACCACTGACAAGTGTGGGCCCATGGTAAAATGGGTGCCCAAGTCAAACTATTCTTCCTTCGTTTGCAGGTTAAGAAGGGTATTTGGTATCTCGATAGCGGATGCTCTAGACACATGACTGGAAAGAAAAACCTGCTCACTGAATACAAGGAAGAGAAGGGTCCCTCAGTGACCTTCGGTGGAAACGGAAAAGGCCATACCCGAGGGTTTGGTGTACTCTCTAATGGTATAACAACCTTCAGAAGAGTTGCATGTGTTGAAGGACTGAAGCAGAATCTTCTAAGCATCAGTCAGTTGTTGGTGACAAGGATAATAAGGTGATTTTCACTAAGGAATCCTGCTTTGTGACTGACAAAAAAGGAAAAGATAGCTCTCAGCAGATACCGTACGGAAAATGTTTATGTTATAAACATGGACTCTACAACCACTGAGAACTCCTGTTTCTTCTCAAAAGCCTCATCTGATGTCAACTGGCTTTGGCATAAGAGCCTCTCCCATCTAAACTTCAAGACATTGAACACTCTTTCTTCTAAAGAGTTGGTTACTGGTTTAGCTCAACAATCATACGCTAAGGAGTCTCTATGTTCAGCGTGTGAGAAAGGGAAACAAACCAAGGAAAGCTTCAAATCTAAGCAAGTTTCCTCAGTGTCATCTCCTCTACAACTTCTCCATATGGATTTGTTTGGCCCTGTTAACAAACAATCCATCGCTGGAAAGAAATATACATTGGTCATAGTTGATGAATTCTCTCGCTATACCTGGGTAATGTTTCTCCGTTCTAAGAGTGACACCCCTGAAGAACTCATCACTTTTGTCAGGAAAATGGAAGTCCTGAACAACATGACCGTTCGCTTAATAAGGAGTGATCATGGGACTGAATTCAAAAACAGTTCTCTTGATTCCTTCTTTGAAAGCAAGGGTATTTCTCACAACTTTTCATCAGTGAGAACACTACAACAAAATGGAGTCGCTAAAAGAAGAAATCGAACTATCATCGAATCTGCACGTTCAATGCTAAGAGATTCTCACCTACCTACTCAGTTTTGGGCAGAAGCTGTCAACACTGCTTGTTTTACTCAAAACAGGTCGCTGATTGTCAAAAGATTCAAGAAGACAGCCTACGAACTCTTCCATGGGAGAAAGCCTTCAACTAGCTTTCTTCACATCTTTGGATGTCAGTGTTTCATATTGAACAACAGAGATGCCCTTGGAAAGTTTGATCCTAAGGTTGATGGTGGAATCTTTCTTGGATATTCTTCTATCTCCAAAGCCTCCAGAGTCTTCAATCGAAGAAGACAAACTGTAGAAGAAACAATCCACGTCACTTTTGACGAATCCCGTTCAGCGAACTCTAGACCTTCTGCTGATACTGAGAACTGAATCAATGGATGTTTTCTCATCTTGGTGATTCAGAAGATGTTCCCACTCCTCCATCTCATACTCATAACGCTGAAGATGATGATCCTACTATCATCTGTAACACCCTAAAAATCAGGGGAAATTTAAACCTGAAATAAAAGGGTTTACCCATCCAATATCCATAACATAAATATTCTATATGAGTGTAACTAGTAACAAGAGTCAATTTACATCAACTTGTCGCCACTATAAACTCTCCGCTCGTCCCATTACTTCCCTGAGCTCGTACCTGATAAGAAAATGTTATTTGAAACGATTAGGCTAACGCCTAGTGAGAACATTCAGTTTCAAAATAATACTTTTAAATTAATGTAAACAAGGTTTATCAAACTTGACTTACACTCGTTCTTACCGTACTCGTACTCGTCTCATAAAAACAGAATCATACTCAATCCCACGAGTATAATTACCATTCATAAATTCATATCACCATATTCAATAGCCTACTACAAATCATCACGGATTCTAGTTTATCGATCAATCCTACAGACTTACATTCAAACATCATACCTTCTTCTTGAAATGGATACAAAAATAGCACTTATATATTGCCTATTTTTAATCCGTCGAAAACACATGAAAACAACACTTACTCTTTGTCTAATTCATATTTCTACATCTCGAATACGAATAACAACTCTGCTTTGTCTATTCAATCAATTAACCTGAATAGCAGTTATGTTTTTTCCTATTCAACCGTTCCTATACGAATAGTAATTCTATTTTGCCTAACCAATCATTCAACATGAATGGTCATTCTACTTTGCCTATTCATTTCATTCAATCATGAATAGCATATCTTCTTTGCCTATTCGTTTCATTCCTGGTTAACGGGAATATGACTAACACTAAGTCAGTCATGATATCATGTTCCAGAGCTGCACTACGAATCTCCATGCATTCTAGATTAATGCTCATATCCAAGAAAGCGCAATTGCACATGCCCATTCCTTCTCGTATCATGTTCCAGAGCCGCACTACGAATCTCCATGGATTCTAGATTAATGCTCATATCCAAGGAATCGCAATTGCACATGCCCATTTCTTGGAAAGGAAGTAGAGATTACAATTACACATGCCAATCTCTCCTCTTCCTTAGAAATCGGGAATTACGATTAATCCACACGCCAATTCCACAATTTCTCACACTCGCTGAAATTACGATTACTCCACACGCCAATTCCATATGTTCATAACAACTAGTGCCTATGGAATCCATTACATTTATTTCTGCTCGTGCATGTTAAAGCTTAATATAGATTTCTCATATCATTCAGTATAAGCAAATCACATTTATATAACCTAGATTCCTCATAGCTTTCAGTATGAGCAAATCACATTTATATCATATACTACACACCTGCTTAGTATCAAACTAAAGTAACCTATAAGCCTAAAACACTACCATTCAATAGTAGATGTATTCAAGTTAATTTCAGTTCTTCAATATACCCTGTACAAAGTTAACAAAACCCAAAGTTACTGGGTACTACACAAATTACCGGATACTTACCACTTACCGGGTAATACACAACTTATCGGGTACAGATTTACCGGATACAACATTTACCGGATACAAACACTTACCGGATACTATACTTACCGGATACAAATCTTACCGGATACTATACTGAATCCGGATGACATTCCGGTAACTATTTCATACGGTAACTACAGAATAAACAGAACTTACCGGATACTTTGCCCCATCTGGAAACCCTCATACAGAGGTTATCGGGTACTAACGTTTTACCCGGTAACTTCGACCTGCAGCCTAAAAATTCAATCCAATACCATGTCTGTTCCATTCAGCTTGTTTTAAATACAACCATTCATTCCCAAAACAATTTATACAGGTATCTTAGTGTTTAATTTGACAGAAAACGTAGATTTAATCAAAAGAGTGAATGAACTCTCCTTATGGAGATAAACCCACTTCTTTCTGCACAATCAAACTCCAAATCAAACAGCACCTAGAAGAGATCAGATTAAGATATGCTTGTTTTCTTGTAACTGACATCAAACTTACAAAATCTTTATGATCTTACTCACAATTTCAGCTTATTTCTTCTTCTTTTTCTCTTCCTTTCTTCTTCTTTCTTTCTTCTTTTTCTCCTCTTTCTCTCTGCCGTGAAAACACACACACACACACTTAAGAATGCTAAAATGCTCCAAAGTGAGACACCTCACTCTCTTTAAAGAAAATGGGGTGGTGGATGTGATTAGTTTAATCACATTAACCAAACAAACCCCAAACTTCTCTTAAATGGCAAAACATACCCTCAAACTTCTAAATTAAAATTAAAGTTTACCCCTTAACTTTATAACTCCATAAAACAATTAGCGTAACTTATTCAGGGTTAAACTCTAAAATTAATCTATCACATAACCAATTATAACTTATCAAATAATTATACTCAAATTATTTAATAAACCAAACGTAATACTTTATACTGAAAAATCGAGATGTTACAATACTCCCCAACTTAAAAATGATTTCGTCCTCGAAATCAAAGTTAGAGAAACCAATGAGGATATCTAATCTTCATATTCTTTTCCGACTCTAACGTCACATTAGCACCTTTATTGTACCTTTAACATAACCACATCTTTATGTCGTAACTTCTTAATTGATTTTTTTTCTATAATCACTTACGGTTCTTCTATATAACTACTCTTTTCATCCACTCTTATGTCAGTAAGTGAAATCCATCATATCAACATGAAATATGTCGTGTGTCCCTTTAATTTCAAGTCTTATATACTTAATCACAGTTAAAAGTCTAGGAAGAACAAGGACTCGACTTTCCACATTTTATGGATCTCATATCCTTCAATATTACTCGCTCCCCAACTTGAAAACGACCTAAAATTCTATCGGCTCCTTTGGTTATTAATCCAAATTCTACTACCGGACAAGGTTATCCATAAATGTGCCATTGAAGCTTTAACACCACTACAAAAGTTTAACTATGACATGACACTAATAGGCTTTCCTAGGTCCTCCATATTCTTTCGGATCATAATTCGCACTTCATCAATCCCACTTATCTCATTTCTGTTTTCCATCTGCAATTGAATTAAGACACGGTTACTAGGAGGCAAACTAGTCTAGAATCGAATTAGGTCACCATCATCATTGAAATTAATCTTATGACTTAAATCAATAATGGGATTTGACTACCCACATTATCTTCCATTTGATACCGGTTCATTGCCATGAACACATCATAATACTAGCAAATTCTGTCTGAGGATATTATCTTACTACCCGAGTGACACGAATTCGCCGTGCAATACTTAAAACTCCTTTATGTGCATAACATCATCATCTCCCGACTTATATCCTATCTGCTTACAGTTCCATTCTTCCTTTTTCCAGAAGAATTTGTTCATTGTTACTTTTCCCTTCCTCTTTACGTCTTTGTATCAATAACTCCCTTTTCCGTCACCTTTTCTCTTTTCGAACAACATAAAATTACTACACATAATACATATTAACCATTTCAAAATCTATGAATTCCAGTTCGAAAATGGTTAAAAGAAAACTCACCTTGATTATGATCACCAAAATCAGCAAAACCGGACAACGGATCAAAACCGACAACCAACTTCAAATCCGAGACTTGGAATTTGTAATTGGCACAAACTAACATGTTCAATGGGTTCAAATGCTATTCTACACTCAAAACGAGTACCCATACCCCTATATTACGCCTTGAAACAACACCGGTACGCAAGAAATAAAAACTGAAAAATGCTGAAACAGTGAGTTGCGCGGTTTCTCACGCGACCTGAAGTCACGCAGAAGGCCGCGCAAGTCTCTGGACAGCCATTTTACACCTGCAACAGCCCCTGATCAACCCTTTGACACCCCAACTCAAACCCAGGCCGTTTTGATGAAGAAATTGCATGAAAACTTGACATAAACACATCTAGACTACTACAAATCTCTTTTTCCATCAAATGAAACATTTAACTAACAAACAAACATTAGAAAGAATAATCAAAACCATCCATGAAAGATTCAAATCCTTTATTCATGGTCCAAGCTTCAATACCAACTTTAGACATACTCAAATCATCTAATGAGATAAGAACTTTGAAACCATTAACTATTATTCTATCAATACCATAAGCTTTTTAAATCTCCTACTGTCTTTTGGCTCTTAGATTCAGGAAACCATTGTTGTAAAAAAAAGTTCAACTAACTAAACGAAATAAGTGGATAATGGTTAAGTTATCCCACTTTCACTCAGAAATCTCCAAATGTTGTAAACTTTCATTTGTTAGATCAACTTGCAAAGTATCTTCCAAAAATAGTAACTGGTATAGCTAACTTTTAACAAAAGATTGAAGTACAAAAGACAAGTTAGTACTACCATTACATAATATACACACTTATATATTATATAACAAGGAATGTATCATAAACTACACCCACTCATTCCTTAACATCCTTTACCGTCCTACGAAACATTCATCCTGTTGATTTGGGAATGTTGGATTTCTTCTCTTGATTTCCGCTATTTTTCAACTTTGGGCAATCCCTCCGATAATGGCCAGGCTTCTTGCATTCATAGAAGGTTGACCCTTGAATATGGCAGTTTTTAATTGTGTGGCCAGCTTCTCCGCACTTGAAACATTTTATATACAATTTGGTTTCTCGACAGGATTCAATACAATGATTTTTTTAGCAAAAGTTTCCGATTTCTGGCAAGGTTCTGATCTATCCTCCCACTTTCTTTTCTCTCCCACTTGAGTTATTTCAACTCTATTTCCAGCATAAACTTCTTCTATTCTATCATCAGTATTCAATACTGGATTAACAGGTGGAATCCTAGTACCAGTACTCACCTTTGGTCTTTGTGACTCGTCGATACGATCATTCAACATTTTTATAAACATTTCCTGTTGTTGAGTCAATGCAACATTCATGACCCGCATCACGTTTTCCACTATACGGGACTCCATAGTAGATTCCGTTGTCACCGGATCAGAAATACTGACATTAAGTCGATGAGTTTGACTTCCTCCTCCCAAAATAAGAAACCTTGATGGATTTTCATTGACTTCATCTCTTTCAGGTTGACCTTTCACAATTTCATTTGCCACACGACCCTCCAAAGAAGTAGAAGGCTTAATTGGTGTATTAACCATCGTTCTGACATAACACAAAGAAATAACCATAAAAAATGGTTACACATAACCAGATATACGAAACGTACTTTACCGTTCATTAGTCACTGTAACAATTAGAAACAAGTATGCTTGTGTAGTAATATATTCATAATAACAGTAGCTAATTGAAATTGTGAATATATTATACATGAGAATCCTCGTTACCATCGCTACAGTACTAATTTCACATATTTCCGTCGACTTTAAGACAATCACGTCTTAGTACTTCTACCCATATCTCACATATCATATCTTTATTCATCTCAGCTTAAGTCTAGGTATATCACTATCATACCTAGTTCACTTAAACTAATGCTCTGATACCATATTGTAACACCCTAAAAATCAGGGCAAATTTAAACTTGAAATAAAAGGATTTACGCATCGAATATCCATAACATAAATATTCTATATGAGTGTAACTAGTAACAAGAGTCAATTTACATCAACTTGTCGCCACTATAAACTCTCCGCTCGTCCCATTACTTCCCTGAGCTCGTACCTGATAAGAAAATGTTATTTGAAACGATTAGGCTAACGCCTAGTGAGAACATTCAGTTTCAAAATAATACTTTTAAATTAATGTAAACAAGGTTTATCAAACTTGACTTACACTCGTTCTTACCGTACTCGTACTCGTCTCATAAAAACAGAATCATACTCAATCCCACGAGTATAATTACCATTCATAAAGTCATATCACCATATTCAATAGCCTACTACAAATCATCACGGATTCTAGTTTATCGATCAATCCTACAGACTTACATTCAAACATCATACCTTCTTCTTGAAATGGATACAGAAATAGCACTTATATATTGCCTATTTTTAATCCTCCGAAAACACATGAAAACAACACTTACTCTTCGTCTAATTCATATTTCTACATCTCGAATACGAATAACAACTCTGCTTTGTCTATTCAATCAATCAACCTGAATAGCAGTTATGCTTTTGCCTATTCAACCGTTCCTATACGAATAGTAATTCTATTTTGCCTAACCAATCATTCAACATGAATGGTCATTCTACTTTGCCTATTCATTTCATTCAATCATGAATAGCAATTCTTCTTTGCCTATTCATTTCATTCCTAGTTAACGGGAATATGACTAACACTAAGTCAGTCATGATATCATGTTCCAAAGCCGCACTACGAATCTCCATGGATTCTAGATTAATGCTCATATCAAAGAAATCGCAATTGCACATGCCCATTCCTTCGCGTATCATGTTCCAGAGCCGCACTACGAATCTCCATGGATTCTAGATTAATGCTCATATCCAATAAATCGCAATTGCACATGCCCATTTCTTGGAAAGGAAGTAGAGATTACAATTACACATGCCAATCTCTCCTCTTCCTTAGAAATCAAGAATTACGATTAATCCACACGCCAATTCCACAATTTCTCACACACACTGAAATTACGATTACTCCACACGCCAATTCCATGTGTTCATAACAACTAGTGCCTTGGAATCCATTACATTTATTTCTGCTCCTGCAAGTTAATGCTTAATATAGATTTCTCATATCATTCAGTATAAGCAAATCACATTTATATAACCTAGATTCCTCATAGCATTCAGTATGAGCAAATCACATTTATATCATATACTACACACCTGCTTAGTATCAAACTAAAGTAACCTATAAGCCTAACACACTACCATTCAATAGTAGATGTATTCAAGTTAATTTCAGTTCTTCAATATACCCTGTTCAAAGTTAACAAAACCCAATGTTACCGGGTACTACACAAATTACTGGATACTTACCACTTACCGGGTAATACACAACTTACCGGGTACAGATTTACCGGATACAACATTTACCAGATACAAACACTTACCGGATACAAATCTTACCGGATACTATACTGAATCCGGATGACATTCCGGTAACTATTTCATACGGTAACTACAGAATAAACAGAACTTACCGGATACTTTGCCCCATCCGGAAACCTTCATACAGAGGTTACCGGGTACTAACTTTTTACCCGGTAACTTTGACCTGCAGCCTAAAAATTCAATCCAATACCATGTATGTTCTATTCAGCTTGTTTTAAACACAACCATTCATTCCCAAAACAATTTATACAGGTATCTTAGTGTTTAATTTGACAGAAAACATGGATTTAATCAAAAGAGTGAATGAACTCACCTTATGGAGATAAACCCACTTCTTTCTGCACAATCAAACTCCAAATCAAACAACACCTAGAAGAGATCAGATTAAGATATGTTTGCTATCTTGTAACTGACATCAAACTTACAAAATCTTTATGATCTTACTCACAATTTCAACTTATTTCTTCTTCTTTTTCTCTTCCTTTCTTCTTCTTTCTTTCTTCTTTTTCTCCTCTTTCTCTCTGTCGTGAAAACACACACACACACACACTTAAGAATACTAAAATGCTCCAAAGTGAGACACCTCACTCTCTTTAATGAAAATGGGGCGGTGGATGTGATTAGTTTAATCACATTAACCAAACCAACCCCAAACTTCTCTTAAATGGCAAAACATACCCTCAAACTTCTAAATTAAAATTAAAGTTTACCCCTTAACTTTATAACTCCATAAAACAATTAGCGTAACTTATTCAGGGTTAAACTCTAAAATTAATCTATCACATAACCAATCATAACTTATCAAATAATTATACTCAAATTATTTAATAAACCAAACGTAATACTTTAATCTGAAAAATCGAGATGTTACATCATCCCAAGCATGCAGACAAGTGAAGCTGAAACATCATGGGTCTCAGCTGTTCCTCTAAACACTATGCCTGCTTCTGAACCTTCTATCTCAGACATACCATCTACTTCTCAGCAATCAGTTAATGAAATGACATCTGAACCTCTTCCTCTCTTGGCTGATATACCAGAAGTTGTTGAAACCTCATCTTCAGCTCCTCCAGAAGTTCAGGTTGAGTCAGCGACTTATGCTCCGGCTCAGCGATGGACTATTAATCACCCTTTTGAACAAATTCTTGGTGATCCAATTGCTGGTGTTCAGACACGACGAAGTGCAGGTAACATTTGTTTATTTGTTAACTTTATTTCTCTGATTGAACCAAAGAAAACAGATGATGCCCTCAGAGATCCAAACTGGGTCAGCCCTATGCAAGAAGAGCTGACAGAATTTAAAAGAAACAAAGTTTGGAAGCTCGTTCCCAGACCATCCGACAAGTCAGTAATAGGCACTAAATGGGTCTATCGAAACAAGTTGGATGAACATGGAACTGTAACCCGCAACAAGGCTCGTCTTGTTGCTCAGGGGTACAGACAAGAGGAAGGTATAGATTACGACAAAACATTTGCCTCAGTGGCAAGACTCGAAGCTATTCGTCTATTCTTAGCTTACGCTGTACACAAAGACTTCAAAGTTTATCAAATGGATGTTAAGTCAGCGTTCCTCAATGGAAAGCTGAACGAAGAAGTCTACGTGGAACAACCTCCAGGATTCTCATATCCTAAGCATCCAGGTTATGTTTATAAACTGGATAAGGCACTCTATGGCTTAAAGCAAGCTCCTCGTGCATGATATGACACTCTCTCTACTTATCTCCATATTGAAAAATTTGAGCGTGGTAAAATCGATAAAACTCTATTTTTCAGGAAAGTAAAAGGTCATATTATTCTTGTTCAAATATATGTCGATGATATTATATTTGGTTTCAATAACCGTTACTTATGTACTCGTTTCGCTGATAGAATGAAAGCTGAATATAAAATGAGTATGATGGGTGAGCTAACATATTTTCTAGGTCTTCAAATCAAACAGAGTGAAAAAGGAACTTTCATTCACCAAGGAAAATATGTTAAAGAGATGCTGAAGAAATTTGATTTAACTAAGAGCTCAGCTATGAAAACCCCTATGGCACCACTGCTGACACTAAACAAGGATCCTTCTGGAAAACCTGTTAATGTCACAACGTACCGTGGGATGATCGGCTCTCTTCTGTATCTTATAGCGAGCAGACCTGATATTATGTACGCAACCTGCTTGTATGCACGATATCAAGCTGAACCTAAGGAATCTCATTTGATCGTTGTAAAGGGAATCTTTCGTTACCTTAAGGGTACTCCTAACCTAGGTCTTTGGTATCCTAAAGACTCAGGCTTTGATCTAATCGCCTATTCAGATAGTGATTTTGCAGGTTGCAAATTGGATAGGAAAAGCACCACAGGAGGCTGTCAGCTCCTGGGTGGAAAGCTGGGGAGTTGGACAAGTAAAAAGCAAAACTCAGTGTCCACCTCAACCGCTGAAGCTGAGTATGTAGTTGCTGGAAGTTGTTGTTCTCAGGTCTTGTGGATGAGAAATCAACTACTAGACTATGACCTTCAGCTCTCGAAAATTCCAATCTATTGCGACAGCACAAGTGCCATCGCTATAGCCAATAATCCAGTGCTACTCTCAAAGACAAAACACATCGAAATCAGGTATCATTTTATCAGAGATCATGTGATGAATGGAGATATAGAACTTCATTTTAATCCAACTGACTTTCAGTTAGCTGGTCTTTTCACCAAACCTCTTGATGAGACAAGATTTAACATTCTCATCAGCGTGCTTGGAATGCTGAACTTAGAAGAGTAAAATCTTCAGCAGTTCACATTTGATCAGGGATAAAATAAACTTGTATAACCCTATTTATCATCTTCTCTCTGAACAAAATTGATTCGCTGATATCAAGGTATGTTCTCTCTTACTCGCTGACGTTCGCTTATGAATGCAAGATTTCAAAAACAAATTGCGTCGCTGAATATCTCTTCCTTTCAGTGATATTTTTGAAACTTCTAAATCTCACTGATATTTCTATTCAGTACTTCATGTTTTAAAAATATCCCTGAGTTTTTCAAATCCTCAGAGACATCCTAAATATGAAAGGACGTTTGTGACGTCATCACAACGGATAGACCATGGCACGCTTTTTCTCTGACACGTTCGCCCGTTTCGTTTTCCTTGACCAATCAAATTCAAAGGACGTGTCCGTGTCATCATGAAAAACTTTCCCGCTCATAGTTTTTCTCTCTCTACTCTTACTATATAAACCCATTTGTGTTTCTATTTTTACCTTTTACGCGAACATCATCTCCTTCAAGCAAGAACAACTGTTGCATTTGAACTTATTTTCTCCAGAAATTGTTCATCTTCTTCAACAATAAAAAGGTTAATATTCTTATTATTTACCCTTATAAACTTGTTTTGGATCTTATCTTTGGTTTTAAAAGATCAAACAAAAGAACTTTCTTAAAATGAAATCATTTTCTCTTCATGATTTTATGAACACAATCTGGAAACAGATTGTTCTTCAAGTTTAAAACAAAAAATCATAAACTTGCATCTTCATACGTTTTTCCAGAATCCCTTCTTTAAAAAGAAACTGGAAAACAAGATTTTCACTACGTTTTGTACTGTTTTTCAAAACTAGAAAAACCCTAATTTCTATTTCTTTCTCTAAATAGAAATTACAAAATCCTAAAAATCCTTATTTTGGACATGTTATCCATTTTAAGAACTTCTCTTCATATTCTTCATGTTTACACTTTGATAAACAGAAATGGCATCTACTGACGTTCTTGCTACTCAGTCCCCCACAACTGCTGAAAGTTTTGAACTAACCAAGGCTCCTCATGTTGGATTCAAACTGGAGGAAGTCACCTTTCATGGAAACAATCCCTATGCTCTATTTGACTTTCTTGCAAAGAAGAAGATTACACACCTGAACGAGGCTGTTGTATTCCTTCAGACCTGTCCTCTAGCGACAGCCCTGACAATCACACCCCCAGTACACAAACATCTTCTAGCTCAGTTCTGGTATACTGCTAGAAGAGCTCAAGTTCCCTCTGCCAAAGACCCAAAGAAAATGGTCGATGTCATTCTCTTTGACACCCAACATGGAACCTCCAAGATAACCCCTGGTGCTATCAAGTCTGCCCTGAACCTTCCTGGTAGTAACAAAGAAAAACGCTTTGTCCCTCTACCAAACCCCAAAAACCCCGTTGATAGGGACACCCTGATTGCATTCTTTGATGCAATGCAGTACGTCTGGGAAACTGGGAGAGACAAACTCCCTGAGAATAAATTGACCGCCATCAAGAAATCGAAAATGCCCAGCGAGATGAACTTCATCTTCGCTCATCTGATCAGTTGCATGACAGCGAAAACTGGGTCAACTGACCAAGCATCCAAACCTCAGCAGGCTATGGGGTATGCACTACTGAAGGGCCTTCACATTGATTGGGCAAAAATTATTTATGACGATATGGTGCTCAGGGTGGAAGTCACAGACAGACCGGTAAACGTTCCATATCCACGGTTTGTCAGCGCTCTCTTCCTACAAGGGCTGAAAGACAAATACCCGAAGATGGGCAACCTGAAACTCTCTCAGGTCGTCGTTAAAGTTCTCGACTTCAAGCCCCTGACAAACGAGGTACGTCTCTCAACTCTCTTACCTCTTCTTAGACCCCCCACTTCTTCTACTTCTGCGGCTACCTCCACGGTAATCCCAACCGCTGGCACCCAGGCTGCAACCTCCACCCCATCCAAGAAAAGGAAACCCTCTAAATCCCCACTTGGCGCCCCTAAGCCTAAGAAGTCCTCAACGGAGCAACCCCTCAAGCCTTCACAGGCTGAAGACTCCTCGGCTCTCTCTTCTCAAGAGCCGTTGGAAAGTTCAGTGGTACGCTCTGCCACAGCTGCTGAAGCCACCCCTTCCATACCAACTTCAGCGTCTTTAAACGCTGAGGTTATTAACTTGGAACAGAACCTCCCTCCCTCAGTACCTCCAAGTACTGTGGAAGTCATTCTCAGCGATTCCAACGCTGAACCTGCTTACAAATCCCTCTTCTCAACCTTCATTTCTCCTACTATTTCTTTGGTCACTCCACACGTTTTCCCCCCATTCTCTACAACAAACATCACCATCAGCGATACAAATGCTGAAGCTCTACAGAGGATGACGGAGAAAAACACAGGACCTGCAGGCACTTCTATGCGTCAAGGCTCTTTGGAAGGCGACATGGAACATTATTCAGGTTTTCGAAACTTCGATGAATTCGTCAACCCTCCTGCGGGTATACACAAAAACATACAATCTCCTCTCTCAAAATCCCCAACTTCTGAGCTTTCCTTTGTTCATAAGTTTTTAACTGTTGCAACTCCTAATTTGGGAGATATCGACACCTCTCTCAAGGATTTGTCAACAAAGGTGGAATCTCTCACCACCACCCTCTCTACAAACTCTTCAGTGCTTACAAACGCCGGAGAGGCTCTCAAGACACTCACCACTGAGGTGAAAGGAAAGGCGTCTAGTGCTGATCTGGAAAAGGTGGAAGGTAGCCTCGGTCATCTTGCTACTACTCTCGCTGAAAACTCCACCGCCAACAACACTCTCTCCACAAACTTCTCAGCCCTGTCCAACGAAGTCACATCGTTGAAGACAGTGGTTGGAAATCTTAAGGGAGAGGTGTCAACTCTAAAGACAGATGTCAGCACTGCGACCAATCTACTGCAGCAAATCCTCAATCGCCTGAATGCTCCAACTTGTACACCATCGCACTTTACTCAGGCTGATCGAGAGGATCTTCAAAAGATCAGTCCTGCTATTTATGGCCTAGAAGACAGAATAGCAGTGATTGAAACCTTCATGGGGATCATTGGCCAAGAAGACAGTGACCCGAAAACTATTGATGATGTGGCTTCTGTATCCTCCCCCATCCATCATGTGGAAGAGGGGGAGAAGAATCAAGAAGATCTTCCCCATAATGTTGAGGGGGAGACAACTGTTGCTGCTGCTACTACTGAAAAACCTCAGGGAGTTGAAAACCCTGAGGGAACCGAGAAACCTCCCTCTGAATTTGAGGGGGAGCAACTCGAAGAGGACGTTGAAGCTGAAGCTGATGTCCTAGAACCCTATGCTGATGACGATGAAGTTGAAGAAGAAGAAGAAGATGATGATGATGAAGACGTCGACATCGCTGACGACGAACCATCATCATCGCCTAATGATGATGATGATGATGACGATGATGATGGTATCGACTACTCCTTCCAGCCAATCAAAAGAGCCCCTGCTCAAAAAGGGGTCGTCATCAAAGACACTCCAGGGGAGAGGACCACGACAAAGCCTGCAGCTACTGAAGCAGACAAAGGCAAAAATAAAGGCCTCGCTGCAGAAGGCAATCTGACTATCCTCCAAAGAAAGCCAGTTTGTCAGGTACAATATCTCTTCTTCCCTTACACTGCATCCCTCCTATATCCCTTCTCAACCTCAGTTCTCCTCTCCATAAAACCTCTATACACTTAAACCTCATTCTTTCTCTATCTCTTTCTTTCCCAAATGATCTTACTTAAACGATCGCTGTGTTTCAGCTAGTCCTCTCCCCTGCTTGAGGATCCAACTGAAGTTCCTCCTGCTGCAACTCCAATAATCCCAGCCCCTAGTGCTGATGAAATAATCCCGGTATTAGACTTCACTGAGACTGATGACATTTTTGAAGAAGAACAGGAAGAAGAACCGCTCTCTCACAAGAATAGACCTTCCTTGGTTCCTCAAGTACCAAGTGAAGAAGAAACGAAAAAGAGAGCTGCTATGGTTCAGAAACTTGAAGCTCAGCGCCTTGTTCCTCATCACCTAAGGCATTTCACAAACAAAGAAATCGTTGAAGCTCTCAAAGCCGAACAACTCTTCGTTGAACGAAAGAAGGCTGAAGAAAAAGACAGGGAATATGCCCTAGAGCTAGCTCAGCGTTCTTTCAAAGACCCAGACTTGAGAAGATTTCCTGTTGTTGTCCAAGAGAAACTGCTGAAGGACGCACAGAAGACCCACCAGGAAAATACCAAAGTCAGCGGCACCACTCTTGAATGGTGTAAGAAGATGTGCCACTACAGACAACATCCCTCAAGGATAAAAGTTGTAAATGTCAAAGGGAGTTATGCTCTGAAAAACAATATGATGGTACCTATCGTTAATGTCCAAATAGTCAGAGAAAACGGCCACAACAGAACTGTCTACATGTCAGCCATAAACACCTTTGGTCTCGCTGAATGGTTGGAGATGAGAATAGCAATTCAAAGATCCCGCTCAACTTTCAAGACCTATGTCGTACAAGAAATAAACAAACAGATCGACTTGGTTTCCTCAGCAGTTGATATTCCTCGTCCTCCATAAATTCAAAAGATGCAAGCTGCTCCAAAGAAGAAGACCCATTCCTCTCCAGGCCCGACAATAAGAAATGAGACAGGGATTGAATTCTCTCGTGATGCAGTTCTTGGCCCTGCCCCTGACCTCTCCGGACTTGACGTATCTCTACCTCCTGCTGAAACTTTCTTCCCTGGCAGAGTAATCAACAATCCTTATGGCATCTTCTTCTATGGCTTCAATGGTGGTGAATGCTTTCAACGCATCTCTGAGTTATACAAAACTCCAATCGAACAACTCAGAGATTTACTATACTGGTGTGAGTACAAACAAAGTCTCTTCGGACAACTCCTGAAACCCCACATCTACCGCGAAGCAAAGAAAAGAAGGGAACAGGGAGTCACGGTCCCTGACTGGATGATTCCAGAGACTGACACTCTTGATGAACTCGTCAAGAAAGAACCTGGTTAGCTGATAGGATTCCTTGTAATTCTTCTATCTTTATCAGCTTGTATCTTTTGTACTTGTAATTTAATTTGTTGTACTTGTAATTTTTCCACTTCCCTCTGTAACTTATACGAAGTTTAAAGAAAAATTTCAGCAAATGTACTTTACTCCATCAGTACTTAAAAGATCTCCAAAAACAGTAAGTGGGACAAATATTTTATGAGTTCTTTTTATCCTTATGTTTTCATACTTAGCAATTTTCTCTTGTTTCTATGTCATAATCAAATAGGGGGAGATTGTTGATCCAAACTCTCAGTGATTTGATAATGACTCTCTAAGAATCACTTAGTGAAAATTGTAAGTAAACAATATGTATTAATGTTTTGTCATCAAAGAATAAATACTAAGTCTGTTTAGTATCGCTGATGAAAACATATGTTTTAAATCACACATTCAGCGATACTGTTCATCAATGAGACCTGAGCCTGTTCAGTCTTGTTTATGATCGCTGATAATCTTAGTTGTTTACTTATGATCCCTGAAGACAAGTTTCACGTCAACTATGTTCTACGCTGAAGTCGAAGATCAAGCCAAAGAACCAGCGACAAGTCTACTAATGAACTTATGCGGATATCAGCGAAGCCAAGATTTGTCCACTCAACGTGAAGTTTCAAGTAAAAGACTTCAGCGAACATTGAACCTTATCACTCGCTGATAAAGAACTATTCAGTGAACGCTGATCATGAAATTTCCTCTACAAGTTACTTTTGTCTTACCCCCTTGTACGTCTCCGTACGAAATGTCAGAATGGACATCCCTTCTGTCCATTATCGTACAACCAACTCTGATTCTACACTGTTCATCATGCGGCTACTAGGTTGTCTACAAAGGTCAAACCATGCAACCAATCAGCTGCTGCCACGTGTAAAGTTGTACTGATATGCATTAAATGCATGCAGTATATAAGAAGAAACCCTACTTCAGAAATGAGGTGCTCGGCCATCTTCTTCTCCCTGCTACTGTGTGTTAGAATATTATACTTAATATTCTTATCTCCTTTCTAACTTATTTCTAGTGCAAGAAATCTTAGTGATTCTCTTAACTTGTTTAGATTAGGTTTATCCTTAATCTTGTTCCGCAACAAGTTGTAAATTGTTTAATACATATCAATAAACAATTTAGAAAAGTTAAATCTGTGTGTTTGTATTCAACCCTCCGTTCTACAAACTTGTATAACTCCTCCGGGACCAACAATAGCCTTAGGTTCATTTGAGAAGTGCTAAATATATGAGAAGTAGAGAAGTAATTTTGGCCATTTATTCGGTCAAGATCGGTTTTAATTGGTCAAAAGTTGCGTCTTTGAATGGTCAAAAGTTGTAGCTGTTCCATAAATAGAAGGGCAGTTTCGTAACTTTTACAAAAACACGGGACGAGTTCATATATGAACCTGTGCGATTCGCATATGAACTATCTGTTCATATGTGAACCCATGTAATTCACATATGAGCTATTTTTAACTAATTCATATATGAACCTTTGTGTTTCATATATGAACTAATTAACTGTAGGTTCATATATGAATCAGTTGAACCAATTAACTGATTCATATATGAACATTTGTGATTCATATATGAACTCTTTTTTAATTAATTCTCATATGAAGTAATTAACTGATTCATATATGAACTCTTTTTTAATTAATTCTCATATGAAGTAATTAACTGATTCATATATGAATCACAAAGGTTCATATATGAATCCCAAAGGTTCATATATGAATTAGTTAAAAAGAGTTCATATGTAAATTACAAATGTTCATATATGAACTTGTTCCGCGTTTAGTTCGAAACTACCTCTCTATCTTGTGCAAACCACGCGAGGAATTATCCA
The DNA here is from genome assembly GCA_033807775.1 of Saussurea involucrata. Lineage (NCBI taxonomy): Eukaryota > Viridiplantae > Streptophyta > Magnoliopsida > Asterales > Asteraceae > Saussurea > Saussurea involucrata. The sequence continues at coordinate 121,160,737 of CM066315.1, forward strand.
CTGCTTCTCGGTCAAAGCCACAAATGTTGACCGAATGAATGACTAAGATTACTTCTCTACTTCTCATATATTTAGCACTTCTCAAATGAACCTATATATATATATATAGAGAGAGGAAGGTTCACGTGAGGAGCGCGTCAAAACGTGAGAACGTGAGGAGCACTCCCGTGCTTCGGATCACATATGATTTACACTGCTAAAAAATCGGAACTTCTCGAAAATTCGCGCAAAAGTGGCGCTAGGCGTGGCGCGATGCTGCAGGTCGCGGATCACATGTGATTCAACACTGTAAATCATTAATGATTCATAACTGTCAATTCGAGTCCAGATCAGTTGTGAATCACATGTGATCCACAACTGCCAATCACATGTGATTCATAACTGTCAATTGCTCCTCACGTTCTCTTAAATTGGTACGCTCCTCGTTTGAACCCGCCTCTATATATATATATATCGGCATATATAAGATACCAAGTGATAAAGAGAAGACGACATGCAAAAATCTAACTTCCCATTTGCTACGCCCTTTCCATCTTCGGTGCCCATTCCCTCTTCGGCTCCCTTTGCATCACAAAGCTAGCTACCTATTGTATTTTGGTCCTACACCGCAATTACAAGGCTCCAAGTCTTCCACATCGAAGACTGAAGCTTCATCAATGGTGGTTTGCCACCTCCAACAACCACATCATTCTAATGAAGCTTCGTTAATGACATGATTTGGGTTCAATTTTTCTCACTCAGTTTCCAACCCTCACGACGAACAGTTAACAAAGCATTCAGAGTTCCAAGTACATGGATATTTTTTGTACGGGGTGACATGAAGGAGTTGGGAAGGGTTTTTAATTAAGGTTATGTGTATAATGGTGGAAAGTGGAAAGGGGAAAAGGGAAGGGAAGAACACCTATAGACAAAGGTAGAGATGAAGAAGACAAGGGATAGAGAATGAGGGGAAGGGTTGCGTTTTTTTCCCTTAAATGCCACGTCACATTTAAGTGTAAATTGTTTAAAATGCCCTTAATTTAACTTGATTACTATAAAGTTTTAGCAACCGTTATTTTGTAAATGTGAAGCGCATATCTATAATAAATAAGTTATAGAGAATTAGAGATTAATTCCGTTGAAAGTGAGAGACGCTACGGACAAAAAAGGTAATTTGCACTTATCAAAATGGAGATCTTCTTAGTCTACGTGATTTATGTATATAAACAAAAATCACAATTTGTTGTATATATACATTGAATATCAAATGAAAGCCATTTATATGTTATAAGTTCATGTAACCTAAGTTATTCAGTAAGTTTAGTTTTAGTTTTAGTTTTAGTTTTAAGTTATAATTCATATTCTTTTACATGATTCTCACAATATATATGGTGTGTATTTGATACATCCTTATATTAATTGTGTACTTATACAATACAATGTAGATGTAACAACCTGCATATTTTACATAACAAATATCACATAATTCACATATATTCAAATACATATGTGATACAATTTGGTCTTTTGATACAAAACTATACAAATTAATACATCAAATAACTTTTGTCAGCTTCACATATAGTCATGTAAAAGATAAGCTCACAACTTTCCTTTTCCTTTATCAGTTATATGCGCTTGTCCTGAAATGCATATTTTGAAAACAAAATGAGGGTTAGACCATACGGTCTAGTGAGGAAATCTCTGTCAATGAACAATCCAATAAATCATTTAACATGAAAATCTTTAAATAAGATAACCACTTTGTACTCCCACAAGCACTACATCCTTCCCAAGGAAACTAAACACAACTGTCGCTTTTCAAAATAACGCACACCCTGATAAGACTGAAGTCAATATCAACGGTGGCTCACTACACGAAACATATTCGCGAGCATAACCACGCACACTCATAAAACCGCAATCAATATCGGCAGTGGCTCAGCACACGAAACATATTTGTAGGCCAAAAATATAGATATATAACCCACCTGCGTGGACCATTACAGTCTTACACGCACACGAGCTTCTGTTGTGTAAGTCCCTTAAACCCACAAATCAATAATTACATAACATGCGGCAATTATAAATTACATATAACAAATATCGTAACCACAATTATCCATTGTAAACCAATCATATCAATAAGATACAACAATTAAACGATAAACGTTTATAGATAAATGCATTTCAGTTCGTAAAGGGTTAAAAGAAAACTCACATCGATAACGATATATGTTAATCATCAGTTAGTTCATGCAATCTTGACATAAATGTACTACTTTTTCTAACTTGAGCATTTTGTAGTATTTTAGGGTTAAAAGTGTAAAAGGTGATGAGAGGGGGTTGTTTGGATAAATGCTGAAAGAAGAGGACTGCGCCTCACTATTGCTGAAAGGTCAAGGTTAGTGGAGCACTTATTGCAAACATGAGGGACTGAAGCTGCACTTTGGAGAAACGTATATAAAGAGATTTGTGGAACGTTTTCTACACACAATCAGATCATTTTTTCTTCATTTCATAACATTTCTAACTTTCTCTTTCTATTCTTCTTTTCTCTAGATTCTTTCATATAGCTAGGGTTTGTTCTTCATATTATAGAGTGGTTGTATTGTTTCGTTATTGTTGATTAAATAAAGTTGTATTATCTTTTTCTTCATGGTATCAGAGCCTAAAGGCTCGATCCATGTAAGTGTTCTTCGGTTCCTCCAAGTGTTCTTGGTTTCTTCTTTAAAATTCGGTTGTTCTTGTTTTTCTACCTTCGATCATATTGTGGTTTTGTCCCTACTGAGTTGTGGTGCATTGACCATAGCAGTGACGGTAAGGGAACGATCAGATCTGTTGGTCTACGTTCATGTTCTTTATTTTTCTTCACATTTTTTTTCCGAAACTTCGTGTATACCGACAATCAGATCGTGAGATATGTCCCTACTGAGTTGAGGTTCTTCGAATCACAACAGTGACGGTAAGGGAACACACTCTGATAGTCGGTTTCCGTTGTTTCACAGATTATTGTTGATCTGTTCGATTCAGATCCGAGTTTTTAATTTTCTCGTGGTCTGAATCGGTGCTTTTATTCTTTCTATTGGTGTGGTGGTTATCGATCGTAGGTCTGAGGTCTTCAATACCTCAGATCCGCTTGATTCCCCATCCGATATGTGTCGTGCGTCTTAGATCTAAGGTTCACACACCGTTTGATCTGAGCGTGGGTTATTTGTTCAAAGTTCTTGCTTGCATTCAGACACCATCGCTTGTGTCTTCAATTCGCCGTCAACTGCACCACCAAGACACCACAGATTTGCTATGTTGGTGTCGCTGCTCTCCGTCGATTGTCGGCGCATTTGTCGTCGTGTCTCATTTTCGTTTCCTTTTCGTCGTGAAGATCCGTTGTTAGATCGGTGTTTCGTGTCTTGTACGCGTAAATCAAATCTCATCGTTCTTCTCGACCACTCGGTGTGTTTCTCGTTTAATATCTGGGATTGTAAATATCTCAGATCTACTCGAAGTGACATCCGATCTGTTGAGTTTCGGTTTCTTTTATAGTTTCGGTTGCTCTTCTTCTTCTTAACTCAGATATGCGATACTCAATATCGCTTGATCTGACTTCTCGTTCGTGCTCTTCAGATCTGAGGTCTAAAACCTCAAGATTGTGTGGGCTGCTCAGATCTGAGATTCGAAATATCTCTTGATCTGAGTTTGTTGTTTTTTTGGTTTCGTTCTGATCTGAGATCTCTTAATCTCAAGGTTGTTCGGTGTTCTTTTTGGAGTTGCATTCGTCATATATATATATATATATATATATATATATATATATATATATATATATATATATATTCTTATTGCATTATATCTGTGATCTTCGGTTGGAGTTTTTGACTGTCGCGCCCTATTGTCCGCGAGTCACTAACGAGGATCGCTCTTCTCTTGTTGTGTTTTAGCTTTTTATTTCTGCATATCTGCTTCATATCTGATAGTTGTCTTAATATCTGTAATTGTTTGTTGTTGTTCCTTATCCGTGGTTTGTACATATCTGTCAATATCTGTGATATATGTCCTTTTGTTTCCAGTTCTGGTCCATAATCTCAGACCTGGTCCCTTTTTTGTGTTGTTCATTCTTAGATCTGGTCCTTGTTTGTTCTGTTCAAGTGTGATATTTGGTTTTTTTTTCTTTGCTTTCGTTGTGTTGTTGTTGTCCTCTTTATTAAAGATTCTGAGGTAAGGCTTGACCTAGCACCGTTGAGTGTTTTAGGAATCTTGCCATTTGTTTATCTCAGTATCTTCCTTGTTTTTTTCAGTATGCCTGAAGCTGAGGTAATCTCTCCCTCTAGTTCCACTGTGCAGTGTCAGATCGTCAAACTTGACTTTGGCGATCCGTTGTACCTGCATCCAAGTGACACTAGTGGGGTGTCTATCTTGAATTTCAAGTTGAGTGGAACTGAAAACTACAAGGTTTGGTCATGTGCCATGATCATTGCCCTTGAAACAAAAAAACAAAGTTGGCTTTATTGACGGTTCTTGCAGTAGACCTAACAATGATCTTGTCCTTGCTAAACAATGGGATAGATGTAATTTAGTTGTAATGTCATGTATTCTAAGTTATGTAACTGAAGAATTATTCTTGGGCCAAGTGTTCTCTAAAATAGCCTCTAGAGTTTGGTTAGAGTTAAAAGAAACTTATGATAAAGTTGATGGATCTGTTACGTCTAATCTACATAAGAAAACTAACTCGTTAACTCAAAATGGATCCTCTGTCTCGGACTACTACCACAAATTAAACTCTCTGTAGAAACAATTTGACGCGTTGGTTAAACTACCATCCTGCACTTGTACTGCCTCTCATGAATTCTCTAAACATAACCAACTACTGAAACTCATGCAGTTCCTAATGGGGTTGGATGATGTTTACCAGCCTATTAGACGAACCATCCTAACCTCGGATCCTCTACCCTATGTGAAAACTGCCTTCTCCATTATTTCCAAGGATGAATCTCATCGAGGAATCTTTGGTACCTCGTCAACCAAGAATCAGAACTCCGCCTTCTTTAGTAAAATCCCCGAGAATAAGAAAAAATTCATGAGGCCTCCTAATCCAAATCTTCTGTGCAAACACTGTGGTGTCATTGGCCATACAATAGAGAGATTGCTTCAAGCTAAATGGTTTTCCTAAAGATTTTCAAAGAAAACAAAAATTTAATCAAAACTTCAAACCATCTAGCAACAATGCCAATTCCTCGAATAACACCACTGCCAGTCAATCTTCTCTGGGGTCTCAATCTTCTTCCTCTGCGGGTGCTTTAACCCAAGACCAGGTCTCTAAACTCCTTGTCTTACTCGAACAACGTACTACACATGAAGCATCCGCTAATATGGCAGGTACGTCTGTTCTGTGTAGCTCCAACTGGATCATTGATTCTGGGGCAACCCAACGTATGACTTCATCTATTTCTAATATTGAGAATGTTGTGGATATTTCAGATTTGAATCTAATTGTAAATTACTCAAACGGTTCAAAAGCGATTAATTAAAAAAATTGGAAACATGAACCTAACCAACAATCTCATCTTACTTGATGTCTTAGTTGTCCCAGACTTTAATGTTGATTTGTTGTCCGTTCACAAGCTTGTTCGCGACAATAAACTATTTGTTGGGTTTGATGAGAATAAATTCTATGTTCAGGGCTCTCATTGCACGAAACTTATGGGGACTGGTAGTGTGAAAGGAGGGCTTTATTATTTTTATATAGACTCTAAGGGTAAGACTGTTTGCAATGTCTCTACTTGTTGTCATGTTTCTTATCAATTGTGGCATAGTAGACTGGGTCACCCAGCTGATCCTGTCTTAAAAGTCCTAAAAGGTAGGTTGAACATAGGGAATGAGACCTCTTCTCCTTGCGAGATTTGCCATAAGGAAAAATAGTCTCACACTAAATTTGGCCTAAGTGAAAGAAAATCTAAGGATATTGGTGACTTAGTGCATCTTGATCTATGGGGTCCCTACAAGGTTACCAGTAGAGATGGATTTAAATATTATTTTTTTACTATTGTGGATGATTTTTCAAGAGCGGTTTGGGTTTATCTTTTGAAAACAAGTGATGAAGTTTTTGAAAATATTGTTGTTTTTTGTAATTTGATTCAAACTCAATTTGGGAAAGTTGTCAAAGTTTTCCGAAATGATAATGGAACTGAGTTTTTAAATCAAAGAGTGAATGAATATTTTAAGTCATGTGGTATTATTCATCAGACCTTTTGTGTTTACACACCTCAACTAAATGGGGTGGTAGAACGCAAGCATAGACATTTACTTAATGTAGCAAGAGCTTTGATGTTTCAGGGAGGAGTTCCATTAACATGTGGAGTGAGTGCATACTTACTGCCAGTCTACCACTTATCTTATAAACCGAACTCCCTCATATGTGCTAAATGGTAAATGTCCTTGTGAAATTATCTATGAGTTTGTTCCGGTTCTCACTCATTTACGAAGTTTTGGGTGTCTTTGTTTTTCTGTGAAACCTAATGTGTCTGATAAATTCAGTTCTAGAGCTGAAAAATGTGTTTACTTGGTTATTGTAACTCAAAGAAGGGCTATAGACTTTATAGCCTTGAATCAAAACAAATTTGGTTTCTAGAGATGTAACTTTTTATGAAAATGTATTTCCGTTTAAAATGAGTGAAAAACCCTAATCAAACTTTGAAAGTCTGAATCTCTTAAATTTCTTTGATAATGTCTATGTTCCTACTGATCATTCTTCTGACTCTTTTCCTGATGATGATAATAGTGCTAGACCTGTAACTGAAAGTTCACATCAACCTCATGGCCCTAGCTCCCTTGGTAGTCAGAACAATGTTGCAAATCATCCATCTGGGAGCAACACTGATCTGTCTGTCGGGAGTCAGAGTATTGTAAGGAATTATGAGATCAATCATGATGATCGTGTTACATGTTCCCTCCTGAGGGTCAATTTTCTGAAAACCAAACTTCAGATTCTACATCTTATTCTTTAAGAAAATCCACTAGAAATTCCATTTTACCCCGTAGGTTTGATGACTTTGTGATCGAAGAAAAGGTCAAACATGGTTTAGAAAGAGTTGTCAATTACTCTTCTTTTTCTAAGGAAAATTACTGTTTTGTCTCAAATTTAAATAAATCTTTAGAACCTACCTGTTACGCTGAAGCTAGTAAGGATCCTAATTGGGTGACTGCTTTGAACAATGAGATGGAGGCGTTATATAGGAATGGTACCTGGATAGTGACTGATCTTCCTCCAGGTAGAAAACCGATAGGATGCAAATGGATATACAAAATTAAGTATAAGTCATCAGGAGAAATTGATAGATATAAGGCCCGTTTAGTTGCTAAGGGGTACAATCAGAGGAAAGGTTTAGATTATGAAGAAACCTTTTCTCTTGTTGTTAAGATGGTTACGGTTAGATGTGTTATTGCCCTTTCTGTTCAAAATGATTGGCCTTTATATCAACATGATGTTACTAATGCTTTTTTGTATGGTGATCTTAATGAGGATGTCTATATGAAGTTACCTGAAGGATATTTTTCTAGTACTGATAATAGGGTTTGCAAACTTGTTAAGTCTTTATATGGGTTAAAACAGGCTCATAGACAGTGGTATGAAAAATTGTCTAAATGTTTGTTTGATTTTGGTTTTCTTTAGTGTAGTAATGATTATTCCTTGTTTACTTAGTCCTCTGGTAATGTCTTTCTTGTTTTGCTTGTTTATGTAGATGATATAGTATTGACAAGAAATAATAAAAGTGAAATTCATAGGGTCAAACAACATTTGAAAACAAATTTTATGATTAAAGATCTGGGTAATCTTCAGCTTTTCTTAGGCATGGAGATATTGAAATCTGAAACTGGTTTATGCATGAGTCAACACAAATATTGCTTAGAATTGTTAAATTACTTTGGTTACTTGGGGTGTAGGCCTATAAACACTCCAATGGATATGAACCTAATTGTGACTGATTCTATAAGAAATTCTTTTGATGACCCTGCATTTGAAATGAAGATATTTCTGGGTTTCAGCGTCTAGTTGGAAGGTTGATATATTTACTTGTAACTAGACCTAATATACCTTTACAGTGCACTATTTAAGCCAGTTTATGCATGCACCTCGGCGTTCTCATCTTAATCTTGCTCTTAGAATACTTCGATATTTGAAGAAGTCTCCAGGTAAGGGTATTTTTTTCTCGTTCTGAGTCTTTAAAGTTAGATGCATATGTGGATGCCGACTGGGGAAAATGTTTGTCGTCTCGAAGGACGGTTATTGGTTACTGTCTACTTTTAGGAAATAATTTAATTTCTTGGAAAAGTAAGAAACAAACGACTGTGTCCCGGTCTTCTACCGAATCAGAATATCGGGCTATGGCAGCTGTACTTTGTGAAATTATCTGGATTTTAAGTATTTTGGAGTTCTTAAATCTTACGGATTTACTTCATGTGAATATTTTTTGTGATAACAAGTCTGCAATACAAATTGCAAATAATCATGTTTTCCATGAAAAAACTAAGCACATAGAAATAGATATTCATCAAGTTCGAAATAAGATTTCTTCGGGAGTCATTAAAACTGTAAAAATTGATACTTTGGAACAAATTGTTGATATCTTTACGAAATCCTTTAGTGTATACCGATATGACTATTTGTGCTCAAAATTAAAAATGACTGATTTGTTTAGATGTCAAGATTGAGGGTGGGTGTTAAATCATCAGTTAGTTCATGCAATCTTGACATGAATGTATTTCTCTTTCTAACTTGATCATTTTGTAGTATTGTAGGGTTAAAAGTGTAAAAGGTGATGAGAGGGGGTTGTTTGGATAAATGCTGAAAGATGAGGACTGCGCCTCACTATTGCTGAAAGGTCAAGGTTTTTTTTTGGAGGGTGTTTTAGGCTATGCCTAGACTAATCATTTGGCAAATTATGAATGTAAGACAGCATCCCTGATTAAACCTCAGTGGCCACAATTATTGTGTACGCCTGAATTAGAACCCTAGGCAACCCTTGGCAAATTATGACTGTAAGACATCAGCCCTGAAAGGTCAAGGTTAGCGGATCACTTATTGCAAACTTGAGGGACTGAAGCTGCGCTTTGGAGATACATATATAAAGAGCTTTGTGGAACGTTTTCTACACACAATCAGATCATTTTTTCTTCATTTCATTACATTTCTAACTTTCTCTCTCTATTCTTCTTTTCTCTAGTTTCTTTCATATCGCTAGGGTTTGTTCTTCATATTATAGAGAGGTTGTATTGTTTCGTTATTGTTGATTAAATAAAATGGTATCCTCTTTTTCTTCAATATACGATAATTCAAAGCTTAACCGAAACCGAACGACAATCTGAATTAAAGGCATATGGTTACAATCTAAATAATTTAACTCATTCTAATACTCTAAATAATCTCTTAAGAACCTAAACGATACCCAGAAAGATCCCAAAAAACTCAAAGTGAAAAAATCACAACAACACAAAACCATATAAATTTATAAAAACCCAATTTTAAAAGTTTAAAACTCAAACTTTTAGCACCAAATAATTCAAGTACATTTGGTCCACATTATTGATGGATATTACTCATCCATTACAAGAACTTTATAAATAAAATCATGACTTAAGAGAACCAAACATGAAAATAATCAACATCTAAAGTCTTATTAACCAAAACTAAACACACAACAACCACCAAAGAAACTAAAAGTTTCAAACCCTAGAATTTGATTCTAACATGAAACTCCACGAAGATAAACCCAAATTATACTTCAAACCTTAAATAAGAGGAAAAAGAAAATTAATACCTTAGGGCATCTCCAATGTAATTCTTTATTTTACTCTTTATTATAGAGTAAAAAATAGAGAATGTGTTATGTTTTCTCCAATGTATTATTTTATTTTCTACTATAAAAGAGAATATTTCAAGTATATTTTCTTTTATTTTGATTACATATATTTTCAATAATACTCATATATTTAATAACTTTTTAAATTGTATCCTTATAATTTTTATTTTCACAATAACCTTATATTTATTAACTTTATCATGTTATTTTAACGACGTTATAATTCATATTTAATTCCTCATTAAATTATCAAAAACCAAATTTCATTAAATAAAAATGTTACATTTTCAACACACATCTAAAATTAAAATACATAAACATTTAATCTGAATTAGCATAGCACCTTTCCTTTTTCTAATGGTCGCCGAAAGCTTGAATGTAATGTTGGTAGAAGCAAAAGAAAAAGGAGTTTTTGAAGGGTTAAAGATTGGCAAAGAAGAGGTGGAGTTGACACATCTACAGTATTGTAACACCTCGAAATTCCCATTATGTTGTGTTTCGATATAAAGGGGTCGGAAGAGAAATTGGTCAAAGTTTTGGACTAATTATAAAATGTAAACTCCAGGGTAGATTTTGTCATTGGTTGAAAGTTGCTTGGTATATAAACCTGAGTCGGCTGAATGGGTTGAAAATATATCATTTTACCTCTGAAGTCGGTTCCAAGCAGGAGAGAGTATCAAATTGATTTGGTAACAAATTATTGAATGGACTGTTACAATTCGATTTCCTAAAGACGTAATATTCATAGATTGATCTGTTTGCTAGTGGATTGCTGAACTATTGGTGATTTGGGTTGAAAATTGGAGTTAATTGTTTGCAGACTCTGTTATCGATTTCTAATCCAGGTGAGTTCATCCTCTCTTTTAAATTGATGTCTTTATCAAATTGAACAGTAAATAGGTATTGTTAAGAGTATTGGAAATGAATGGCTAATAGCATAATAAGATGGTTGAAATAGATATCGAACTGGGTTGCGAATTTGATGTGCAGGTCGCCACTATCCGGGTAAGTCTTGAGTATCCGAAAGTCTTTATTTCAGTAGTGTCCGGAAGTCTTTATTTCAGAAGTGTCCGGTAAAAGTGTTAAGGGTGGAATCATCCGGTAAGTAAATAGTTTCCAGATAAATAGTTACTGGATGGTATCCGGATTACTTTGGTTTTCGGACGCCATCTGGATTGTATGTGTTCCCGGATTCCGCTGGTTTTCGGGTATGAGTTCCGGACAATTGACCGGATAGTATTGTATCCAGTAACCTCTGATGTTCCAGGTACTTTTGTTGTCCGATAACTTTTGAGTTTCCGGTAACCAGTACATTTTAGATAAATTTTGACAGGAAACAATTATAACTAATTGGGATTTTATCCTGGCAGTATGATATGATTTGACGTATGATTTGGTTGATACAAACTTATGCTAGGAAGTGTAATGGATCCATAGACACTAGTATTATGTGAACAGGTGGAATAGGCGTGGACTAATCGTAATTCCCGTTGAATGAAAATGAGGAATAGGCGTGGATTAATCGTAATTCCCATTTCGTACCGAGATGTGAAATCGTGGGATAGGTGTGGACTAATCTTAATTCCCGATTTCTATAGGAAGGAAAGAGATAGGCATGGCTTAATTGTAATCTCTACTTCCTCTCCAAGAAATAGGCATGGACTAATTGTAATTTCTTGGATATGAGCAATAATATAGAATCCGTGGAGATTCGTAGTGGGCTCTTGAACATGATGTTATGACTTACTCAGTGTTTGTCATACTCATGGAATCGGGTATGATTCCCGTCATCGAAAGATGCTATGTGTACGGTAAGAAATATTGTAAATTGGTTTAATTATACGCTTTGCTTACAATTCGGTTTTCAAGGCTTATAAAGTTTTAATTTGAAATTTGGATGTTCTCACTAGGCGTAAGCCTAATATTTTCAAATTAAAATTTCTTACCAGGTACTAGCTCAGGGAGGATTAAGCAGGGATGAATGTGGAGAAGTTCCAGAGTTTTACTTTTGGGAGTTATGTTTGGAGAAGTTAGTAGAACATCGACTTTTTTAGATATTATAGACAACCCACATAATCTAAAGTTATTGGTTATAATTTAGATTAGTTGGTTGCTTATGATATGTCATTTGTAATTAGACCTTGTTACTGATTCTCCGTTTATGAATGAAACATTTGGAAGAATGTTGTGAGTTGTTATGATAAATTTTAGGTTTAAATTTATTGTGGTTTTTAGGGTGTTTCAAGTACGCCGACGACACCATTTTCTTCGGTAAGTGGAATATCAAGTGTAACGACCCATCCCAAAGATACATAATATAACATAATATACATCTCATCCTTTGATCAAAAGATACATAGAGATCACATAAGGTCTCTTAGTCTCATAACTGTACAATATGTAATTCAGTACAAACTTTTTGCTAATAATTTACATTACAACTAACAAAACTATTAATACAAAACACTTCATGAAACTTCAAAAACACACGGCTTCCAAAAGCACGTCACAGTTTATCTTTTCCTTTACTATTACTCGCTCCACGACCTGGAATACATATTTTTGAAAACAAAATGAGGGTTAGACCAAACGGTCTAGTGAGATAATCTTTGTCAATTTAGTAGTTCTTTTATAAAACACAGATATACAACAAGTATATAAATACCAAGCATGACTCGTGTGCACTGTGTACAACTCTTTCACATGGTCATATTAGTTGGTTGCGCTAAACCAACTAATCAATTTACTCCGTTGCACTAACATACAGCCAACTCCGCTGCCCCTCCGTACAGCCAATACTCTGCCGGCCCTCAGTCCGGCCAAGGTGCACTCATGTCGTGAAATGCTTATATAAATACAACATATCTTAATATATCATATTTCAATCATAAGCATATCATCACTCTACCTACCACATATTTATTCCACATACATATGTATTCTAGTTTGAAAACGTTTTACAGTAAAACTCACCTGAAAGAAATATGCAAATAACACCTTCTCTTGACAACTTTCAAGAACCTTACTTTTCCACAGACTTCACGAAATCTGAATTACACAAAATACGTATAAGCATTTACCACATAACACTCAATGACAAGCTAAGAATCCTAAATAAGCCTATTATTCCCTTACCCAGAAATGCCCCCCTTCGGCGACTTAGCACGGGGGTCCCGATTAGCGGGTGGGGTCAAGGGGCAACGCCCTTGCGGGGTCTGGGGGCAGCGCCCCTAGAATTATTTTAGAAAACTTACCCGGGAACTTTCCCGGAATCCGGAAACCAGTCCGGAAAACAATCCAAAAAACACATCCATAACACACATCCGGAAACCTATCCGGAAAACACGAATCCGGACTCTTCTAATTCCGGATAACCAATCAAAACCCAGACTCGATCGAAACTGGTAAAAATCATGAAATTGACAAATCTAAACCGATATGAATTGTCTACTATAGGATATGAACACATATTGAAAAGGAATTATACCTCAAAGTCGAAAACACACACTCAATCGATCCGATCTTCTCTCTGCTTTCTCGTCTTAGCACACACTCACACACTACACTCTTATTTCTTCTGGAAACCGACTTATCAAAAGTAAAGGAGGATGACTCCTTAAATACTAAACCCTAAATTGCAATCAAGGACTCGATTATACAAAAATTATGGATATACCCTTAAACTTACGAAACTAACCCAAACTTACCCTAAACTAATAAAATAAAATAAAATAAAATAAATAAAACGAAAACGAAATTAAAATTACGAACTTACCCGAGACATTACATCAAGAATCTAAAAAACCTAATGAAGATTCTTGAATGTTTCCATGTTGTTTCTGGCTTGAAGATTAACATAGGGAAGAGCAAGTTGTATGGTTTGGGAGTTGGTGGAGAGGAGATCCAAGGGTGGGCGAACGGTTTGGGATGCGGAGTTGGTGAGCTCCCGTTCTCATATCTTGGTCTTCCGGTGGGGTGCAACATGAGTAAAATCGAAAGTTGGAAGGACGCGATAAAAAAGGTACAAAACAAGCTCGCTTCTTGGAAATCCAAATTGATTTCGGTTGGTGGTAGACTTACTTTGGTTAAGTCGGTACTTGATAATATCGCTTTGTACTTTTTCTCGCTTTTTAGATCCCCGAGAGGAGTGATCAGTGTGTTAGAGAGAGAGAGATGTCATTTTTTTGGGGAGGGGGGAAAGGGCCAAATATCAAGGGTGGGTTGGCGTGGGTAAAATGGGAGCGGGTGTTAAAAATTTTTAAGGGAGGCGGGCTTAATGTAGGGAGCTTGCAAGTTGCAAATTAGGGGCTCTTGGGAAAATGGTGGTGGAGGTTCGGGGTGGAGAAGGACGCGTTGTAGGTAAAGGTGATTTCAAGTCTTTACGGGAGGGAGGGGGGATTAGGAGGAGGGAGAAATCGGGGGAAGGGGGCGGTCTGTGTGGGGTAACGTAATAAAGGTGGGGAAAGAATTAGAGATGACAGGGTTAAACTTTGGATCCTCGTTTGGCAAAGAGGTAGGGAAGGGGGACGAAACGGGCTTTTGGGTTGATAGATGGATCGGGGAAGAGCCTTTGGGGGTTAGATTTTATCAGTTATTCCATTTTGAAACAAACAAGGATGGGTCAATAGCCGAGAAGGGGGAATGGGTTGGAGATAGGTGGCATTGGAAGTAGAGTTGGAGGAGGGAGCTGAGGGGTAGAGAGGAGGGGGAGTTGGACAATCTAAAAGAGGTGCTACAAGGGTGGGAACCGAAGGTAGGAGTTCGGGATAGGACAATTTGGGTTGAAGGAGGGGAAGGGAGATTTTCGGTTCAACAGCTAAAATCCTTGATGGAGGAGAGATTGGCGGTATTAGGTGAATCATTCAAGATAGGTTACCTTGTCGGTTGGAGCTTGATAAGAGGGGTGCAGATCTAAATTTCACACTTTGTCCGAGATGCGGAAGGGAGCCGGAATCGGTTAATCATGCCTTGGTGACGTGCACGGAGACATACACGTTGTGGCAAAAGGTCCTTCGGTGGTGGAAGCATAAGGAAGAAAACCTCGATTCGTTCGAGGATTTAATGTCGGTCAACTTTTCTGCGACGGGTATGGTTTCACAACCTAATCTATGACAGGAAACAATTTGGAGCTTCTTATATCTAATATGGAGTCACCGTAACCAAGTGGTATTTAAGAACGAGAAAAGTAAACTAGAGGATCGCTTTTTTGAAATGCAAAGACGGTGTTTTGAGTGGTGTGCGACACGTTTAAAAAGGCGGAAACTCGGATGGAACGAGTGGCTGACGGACCCAAGAGCGGCGCTGTCAAGCTAGGAAGGGGTTGTTCGATTTGTAGAAACAGATAGGTCATCGTGTTCGTTTGTAGAAACAGGCTGCAGTCGGGTGGGTGCTGAATGGCAGTGCTGTATGGGATTGGTAGTGCAGACATCAGCTGAAATTCTGGCATAATGGCTAGTCTGCTTAGTCGTTTAGGAGGTGGCTAGTCTTCGGTCTTTGCTTCGTGTGAAAAATAGAGTGGACTCGGTGGCTCGCGGACCCTGTAGGGGCGTCGTAAGCTCGGCTGCAGCAACATTAGTGGGGAATAAGCAGTACTTCAGTAGCAGCTGTTCGCATTAAGCTAATGCTTTGTGATTGGCTTGGGATCTGTTACGCTGTTGTGATCGAAGGGAGTTTCGGTTCAGACCTCAAACCTCTGTGTCGTTTTAGTCTTTAGTTTTTGTCTAATTTTGGTTCAGCTGATTGCGGCTTAATAGGTGTGCTTTATAGTTTTCTGTTTGTGTTATGGTTGGCTGTAAGTGTTGTTTGGATCCTACTGTATTGTGGATTTTGGTTGGTATAAAATGCTTGCTCTTCAAAAAAAATTAATCGGAATTAGCAAATCTTTCCCATAAATGATCAACTAACGCATCCTGAAGTGCAAAGTGAGCTTCTCATGCATCTACGCCGTTTGGAGAAGAGGGTTGAACAACAACAATATCAACAAGCTCCTCATGCATCTATGCCGTTTGGAGAATATTTTAATGATCTTGGAGGATCTGGATCCTTTTTACCCAACTATTAAATTAGTATCAATGTTATTCAAAAACCGTTTTCCGCTTACGTATGTTTTTATTACGGTCGTTGTTATGCACTTTTATCTTTATCATTGTAATGCTTTTATGTTAAAATATGTGTTAATGACGTGTTTTTTATTAAATATGTTATGTTATAAATTGTTAAACTTTATTAGTTTTTAAAATTAGTTGGATAATTTTAAATTGAATTTAAAACTTAAAGATAAATATAATTCTAGTTTATTAAAACTGGTATTAAACAACAAATAACATAAAATACAATAATCTAAAAAATTGAAGAACCATTTTATAATTATCAAAAATTTAGAAAAAAATAGAGAGTATTAATAGTAGCTCTCTATATTTAGAGATTTACTATTCATTATCCTATTATAAAGAGTAAAATAGAGGATTTATTGGAGAGGTTTTCTAAGAGTAAAATAAAGGGTTCATTAGAGAAGTTTTTAGAGAGTAGAATAAAAATAGAGAGTAAAATAGAGGTTTTATTGGAGATGGTCTTAGGACCTAAAATTTAACAAACTTCAACAACTCAACCATATTTTTTTTCTATCAACAAGCATACTCTCACATCACACCAAGAAGGAATTTGCAGAAAATATAAAGGAAAAAATGAAATAGGAAGACGGTGGTGAACTGGTGATGGATTTAAATACCACCAAATTTTCAAAGGGGAACCCTATACTAAAGATAAATGACCTTTCAAACCCTCAAACTATCTCTATTTTTTACATTTTTGTTTAATTTAAATCAATTACATTTTTGTCTAATTTAATTACTTTATTAGGTTGTTTAAACATTAATTATTAATACTCTTATTATATTTAATTCATTCATTAATTTTTATTATTTTTATTAAAATTTCTATCCACGTTTTAATTTAAATAAATGATTTTTTATGAAATGTTTTTATTTAAAATACTAAAAAATAAAATACGTTAATATAAAAAAATTACAAAAATACAAATACTAATAGATAAACTTACACAAATATCAAAAAATTTATACATGGTATTTTTATGATATTATAAATTATTAAAATATGTAAATATATATTATAAAGTAGTAGACACCACTTAAGAAAAAAGTTTTATTTTCCATTGATATGGAATATATTATTATAAAGCTGATGTGACATTTAAAAAAAAAGTTTGATCTTGCATCGATGTATATGGTCTAAAAAATCTGAATTTGATCGGTTGATATAAAATAAATACTTTATACAAATCTTATCAATTAGTCGAATTCGAAAATATTAAAAAACATATTTAGGTATGGTAATTTGATTAAAACTAAATAATATGACCTTTTGTTTTGATCGGCTGAGATCGTTTTAAGTTTCCACGTGGCAATATCTGGTAGCTTCAAAGATTTTTCTACGGTAACTTTAAACTAATACCCTCAGGTTTATAACAATTTGCAAAAGATTCTTAAATGTTTATTTTGCTACAAAATTACACCTTCTCCTCAATTTCCGTTCACCATTCACCAACTTCAAACCAAACCACAATTCTACACAAACATTACAAGGAGAATTACATATACTTCAAGTTAGCAAGATAAAAATTAGGGGAATTAATTAAAATGCCCTAAGTTTGAAAATCTGTTACCAAAATGCTCAAATCTCTCTCAATTTGCTAAATTGCCCCATAATCCCACGATTGGATCCTGGATCGCGGATTCCTATATTTTACCCGCGATTTCATCCCTCTATCGCGGACTCCCTCAATTTGGGTGAAGGAGCCCCGCAATTTCCCACACTCCACAATTACTGGAGGACTCCCACTCTCTCACACAATAATGAAACTTACATTTCATACACCTATAGTTATTTAATTAGTTTACTTTATACCTTTTACTTTTCTAATTTTAATTTTACACTTCATATTAACACACATAATCGTATATTAACTAAATACGTTAAAAAATACGTTTTAATTTTAACAAGTTACACCATTATAATCGTCTCTTCGATACATTCGAAATGAGCCCAATATTGACTATTTTTGGATTTAATTATATTATTATATAGCATATATACTAAATAAAAATATTTTTAATATTTACAATTCATACCCTTATAGTTAATTATTTAATTTATGGTACATTTCTTACTTTTTCAATTTTCGTTTTACACTCTTATCACATTAACATAATAAGCATATATCAGGGTTCTAAAAGGCGCGCCATGGCACGATATATCGTGAGACGCGTCTCCGCCGTTACGATATAGGCCATAACGTTCTTGTAAGGCGTGGCTCACGCCATGGCGGCTCAAGGCGCGCCATGGCGCGCCATATCGTCCGTTTTTTATAAGGCGTCAATATTAATTTTAAAAATTTGTACTTTTTTGTGTTTTTTAAAAATTAATACATATATTATATATATATATATATATATATATATATATTAAATTGTTGGATAGAATTGTATTCATTGAATAAAAACAGAAACTTTATACATAT
This sequence comes from Saussurea involucrata, assembly GCA_033807775.1. Taxonomy (NCBI): domain Eukaryota; kingdom Viridiplantae; phylum Streptophyta; class Magnoliopsida; order Asterales; family Asteraceae; genus Saussurea; species Saussurea involucrata. Next base: position 121,179,106 of record CM066315.1, read on the forward strand.
ATATTATATAATAGTATAAAAGATATATTAATTTGCCGCCTTAGTTCACGCCTTGAAAAACGCCGCGTCCCGCCATATCTTGTAAGGCTTAAGGCTTGGCCTCGCCGCCACGCCACGCCTTACGCCTTTTAGAACCTTGGCATATATTAATTAAAATATGTTAAAAATACGTTTTAACATATCACATTAACATACATAATTACGTTAAAATATGTTAAGGAGTTCGATATATATATATATATATATATATGGTCCCCTTCTTTTGTTAACCGGTGCATATATGCACATCAGGCAATTGTAATATGTGCATATATGCAATGCCCCGATGTGCATATATGCAATACATGAAAAAGTTAACAAAAGAAGGAGACATTATATATATATATACTATCTTATAAAGCATTTAACCTAAAAGTCTTAAAGTCTTAAAAACAACTTTTCAAACATAGAGTACAACATTTTTATGCATAAAGTCTTAAAGTCTTAAAAACAACCTTCTAAATATTGTACAAGTGGTTGTTACGTAAGCGTCTATTTGTCTTCCCAAGTCGCCTCTTCCTTTACACAGTGTTCAGATTATTCAATTTGAATTCAAATTTTCTCTCTTCACGGCCTAAACCCTAAACGTCCACCGTCTACCTAAACATCCGTCGTCTACCTATCTCCCAAGAGAACACTCAAATCTGGTAATGTTACCTCTGCCGATTTTCTTCGTCTCCTTCCCAAATCTGGTAATGTTACCTTTGTATTTTGTTTTTGCTTTTTCTATGCTCTCTCAAACCTCTACTTTCATGTTTGTTGAAGGGGCTGTTCACTTCTCTTTGATGCTTCTATTTATGGGATTGAGCTCAGGTGTATATCGATAGTTAATATGTTGTTCACGTTGGTTTCAATTGATGGTCAATTTAAATGCCAATGGTTTATGTTCTTTTGCCATCCCTTTCAAGGTGCGGCGGTTCAAAATGTAACCGATTTTAAAAAATCAAAGACTCCAACTACTTCAAGATTTGAATCGTTCTTAGGATCTTCGTCTTCATTTCCTCGAGGTAATCAAGTTGTACTACTTCAAGATTTGAGTGGTTCCTTGTAAAACTCCAACGACGATTTTTAAATCCTTTTGTTTTGGATGCTTTTGCTGCAGAATATCAAGGTTTTACAGAGCCTTTCAAGATTAAAGTTTTACTTCTCAACCATCATAACTTTCGAGATTGGTTTTCTTATATATCCTTTTTTCTTTCTTTACTTTGTCTGTTTATCTTTCCGTTTTGAACTTACTGTTTTAGCCATGTTTCAAGAAGTTGTAGAACCATCTGGTTCACAGTTGGAGACAAGGGATGACGAGAAACAAGAAGCAAGAGAGTGTCGATTGCAGCTAAAACGTTTTTGACCTTGAGAGGGTACGGTTGCATCTCTTAATTCTTCATATCAGATTTATTAGGGATTAAACAAAGTTTGTTGCATATTGTCTTTTATCAGAGTAATACAATAACAGAAAAATGATAAAGTTGATCTTCTTAGTAAGGTACCATATTTTACATTAGACTATGAGTCCGTGTACAGCAAACTAAAAGTGTCAATTTTTACAGCAATCCCATGAACCAAGTATACCTTTGGTCCTAAATACGAACGATTTTGGTTTTTCTATGAGTATAGCACACGGGTGTGCTGTGATTGAACTCACTTTTAACATTAGGGTTTTCATCATCTTGATTCCGTTGTTTGGTTACTTTTATAATACAAAGGATATGAGTTCAAGATTGAACAATAAGTAGGGCCAGAGGATGCACAGGTTCAACTCAGGGTATCAACATTTTTATGTATTCACGAGGTTTTTTTAGAAACACCTCTGATTTGTGCTTCAGAACACGTTTATGTTCATCTGTACTTCTATAGGGAATATAAAATAGTTAAGGAGCAAGTGGTACTGATATATTTGCAAATGTCAAAAACAAAACTGATGTTTCTGCTATCAAGGTAATGAACTCATTTGCCATTCAGTGATCACAAAATACTTTCTGAAATCAAGGATGCTTGATGTTTCTACCATTGAGTTGTTTATAATTTGCCACACAATGCAATTTATTGGTAACAATTTTATTTGTTTTCCATCTCAATGCTTCCTTACACTTATAATTTTTTTTGTTCTTACCTTTAGATAACTGCATGTGATAAGCAGTTCGCAATCAGGTCATCTGACCTTAGAATATGTATGTTTTGGTACAGGTCAGTAAACTAAGACTTTGCAGATGAATCACTAAAGGTAATTTTTCTCTTTGCAGTCACATTAATGGCATTAGTTTATTTTAGAGTAAATTACACTTTTGGTCCTTGTGGTTTCCACCTACTATCAAATGTAGTCCCTATTTCAAACTAATTACAATTTTAGTCATTATGGTTGCTATTCTGTTTCAGATTTGGTCCCTATGGTTGCCTTTTTGTTTCTGATTTGACCAATCTTGAAAACTCGGTTTAAAAAACTCAATTAAATTAAAGGGTATTTTGGTCTTTTAGTATTTTTCATTAAAGATTTTATTTCTTATGCTACATTTTTAAATGGGTTTCAATATATGCAAGTCTCGTAACCCCAACCTCCCAATTCTGTGAACCCCTGGTGGTCACCAGACACCATCCCCTCCGGTCGTCTTCTCCGGCAACACCATCCGGTCATCTTATCGAGAAACCCAACTCTTTTCGAGCAAACCCACATTAGAACTCTAAATCAAAACCTAAATTAGAACACTGATCAAAACCCAACTTAAAAACTAAATCAAACCCAAAATATAAATGAAGATGTAAAAGAAAGCAGTAATGCACAGATTAAAAACCCACAAACAACTAACATACAAAATCAAGAATTGACGGAGACCCTCATCACTCTCCGGTGAACTTCTCCGTTAAATTTCGATCACCACCGCCCCACCCCCACGAACTGTTTACAAAAATCCAAAAGAGAGAAAGAGAAGAGATCGAGAGAGAGAGCTTCCATCTGGGTTTGGATCTGTTACTGCATCTTCCCATGCCCACCCCATCTCCGACCCCGTTGCTAGTTTTCACCATCGACCTCGGTTTTGGACCTGTTACTGCATCACCACCCGGTGCGCCTGCAAGAAAGAGAAAGAGAAGACATCGAGAGGGAGCATCCATTTTTCCTTCCACGACAGCCGTACGAGTTGCTGTTGCGATCTTTGGGAATGGGAGGGAGGGCCAGACGGTGGAGAAATAGAAGAGAGAAGAGGGGGAGAGAGGAGATAAGAGAGAGAGAGAGAGAGAGAGAGCCGTGGTGATGGAGATCGCCGGAAAAGATGGGTTGGAGGCCGGAAACGGCACCTTGCTTCTTGAGGATAGGGTTTGCTTTTGATGAATTGGTGCTGAAGTGTTGATCGTATACATAAACAATTAGGTTTTATTAAAATTTAAGTAAATTATAAAAAGACCAAATTACCCTTTAGGTTAACAGACATTTTAAAAGAGTTAGTCAAAGGGACCAAAAATGAAATAGATTGGTAACCACAATGACCAAAATCGTAATTAGTTTAAAATAGGGACTGGAGTTGATATTGAGTGGAAACCACAAGGACCAAAAGTGTAATTTACTCTTTATTTTATCTAAGTATTTATGGGATAACCAAACTCTGTTTTGTTTGTAATGCTCAGGATCTTTAGAGAAGTGATGGTTCCTTGTATCGGCTAGAGGCTTTTGATTTTGGTTGAAGAATGACAGTTGAAAAGAGAAATTTAAACAACAGAAAATGCACTATTTGATGAAAGCTCCAATGCCCCCTGGTATTAAAGTAAGAGATTAACTATTTTGTTTTGTCAAGTTAAATAAACTTGAAGATGTTATTTAGGGGCCGTTTACCAAATTCTTACCGGGTGAAGAATCTCTTATTTTACCAACAGCTAACTGTGTTAAATGCCAGCTTCACCAAAGAAGTTCATCCATCTTTTGAGCTCTGTAGACCACATAAGTTGTTTGAGTTATTTTCCTAACTTTGAAGGTTAGGACGAGGGTAGTCCAATTTAATGTTTTTTCTCATCTGCATATGATACATTTATCCAGACTGACAACATCTTGTATGATACATTTATACCACATTGACCACTTTGTGCTTTTTCAGGTTTTTAGCATCTTTCGGCCAGCAGAGATAATTGAGGTATTAATTATAATTTGCTTAATTGTTTTCTTAAAATGCTTTCTATGCGTTGTTTTCGTCTTTTGTTAAGCAAAGAAAGGTGATTCTGATCCTTCCTTTTGACACTTTTGTAGAACACCCTCTACCCTTTGGGGTAGAGGGTGGGTTTGGGGGTGGGGGTAGTGAGGTGGGAGAAAGGATACAAGTCTAAGGAGACACTAGAGGATGTGTCACTTGGTTTTATAATGTTCTACCGTATGGGTGTATATTACATGTCTGCATACATCTCACCTCCGTACTCTACTGTCGAGTGATATACCAGGTCCGTTTGGTTTGATTTTGATCGTGGAAATTGGAGAATGCTGAAATTTAGCAAACTTTACATTTTGTATGTTTGGTTTTAAGATGCGATGCATTGGATAACTTTATGAAGGGCTCATCCCATATTCCAGAAACATTGTAGCAGGACGGACAGATTGGAAAGGAGTACATTTTTGTTGGACTACACACTTAATGGGATGTCAATCATCAAACCAAATATGGGTGTTGTGGAGGACCCAGAAGATGATTCACTGGTGGGTCCAACAAAAGATTTGGCTGAAGGGCAACAACGGGTCAATGAACGAAGTAAAAAAATTCTTCAACAAACCAATTCAGGGATCAGATTCTATCAATGTTGCAGTGATTTTTGCAAAGATATGATGCATTTTCTTTTCTTCAGCCATTTTGCTAGAGCTCTAGAGTAACCAAGGGGATTTACGAAGACCGGGCAGGGTGCACTTGCACCCACTCTATCGCACGAACATGTCAGAAATTTTCTAAAGGTATGCCTGCATTAAATGGATGTGTATACCCTTAAATTAACAAAAAACAGTTTCAACCTATTATTCATGTTATTGCATGTGGTATAACCGTATAAGAGGTGCAATAGTTTATCATTGTTTGGCTTATAATTGTTAGTAGTAGGAGCATAAAATAAGGAAAAAAACTCACTTGTATGTTGCAAAATCCATTTATTTGTCATTTTTGATGAAACTGCTTTTTCTATAATTAATTTTTTTATTATATATGATATTTATTTTGTATCCTGTTTATAAATTTTACTAGATCTGCCTCCTTAAGTGCAACAGTGTGTTTGGGTAGGTGTACTGGTGACCATCGTGAGAATTTAAACGTTGGTAGGGAATGGTAGTTGATTGTAGTTAACTTCAATTCTAAATTGTATTATTAAAAACTCCAGTCAAGGTAATAATTATATGCGGCTATGACATTAGTTATAATGATCTTTTTCCCTGATGTAGTTATAATGAATGAATTTTCTCTTAAAGTGAAAAACAAAGAGAAAATTTCAGAAAAAAATTGATAGATAGTTAAAGTCATTAGACAAACTTTTGAACCAAAAAATTAAGAACTCTCATCAACCAATTAAGGGGATGTTTAGGATTGCTTATTTAAAACAACTTATGCTTATTTTTAAAAGTGTTTATCAACTTATGTCATGATAAAAAGGAGTTGGGGATAAAAATATAATTTGAACAAATAAATTATAAACACTTTCAGATAAGTTAAAATGGATTAACATATCAAAAACAACTTATTTGTGGTGTGGAAAAGTCATAAGCGTTTTTCCTTTTTTTCAATTCAAACACTCAAAATAGCTTATTTGTGGTGAGGAAAAGCAATAAGCAAATAAGTCAAAAAAATAAGCAATCCCAAACACCTCCCTAAATAGGTTTTTTGTTACCTGTAAATTGGTTAATGTCAATAAATCACGAGAGAAGTTCAAAAAACTTTCAATGGACTTTCATAGTTTGAACGATTAAGTTCTTTGATTTATTCGAACGAATAAATCTGTCTCGATGTATCAGCATATTAATAGTAAAATGAAATGAACATAAAGTCGGTTGGATTTTTCTTAACTTTGCTCTCTTTTAAAACACCAAATTCCTGTTTTTAATGACATTTAAAAAATTAGTAATTTAAAGTATGAAAATTGCAATTTTAATAATTAGACTAAACAAAATTAATTGATTTTATTGATAAATTTTCTTTTATGTTCATCCAAGAAATTTTATGTCCTTTAAAGTTTCAAATTAAAAAATGAAAAACAATTTCCAGATTGACTTACTTTTGCCGGATAATTACATATGCAATTATTTATTTGTAATCGGTATGATTGTTTACATTTATTTAAATTTCACATCCCGTCGCATTGCGCGGGTACATAACTAGTATATATGTAACACCCCGAAATTTCACGTGTTGTATACATGCATGGTTAGGGTAGCAAGGTTGGCCATGCATGGGTTCTAGAGAGGGCATGACCATGTTTTAACCGACTACACCTCGTGAGGATTGAATGAGTATATTTTCTGCCCGGAACAACCGCCAAACAGCAGATGGAGAGACGTCGGCGACTATGATCGGCGACTATGCCCGGGGCAAAGTCGCATGGTCACAGTCGCGGTTGGGGGACAAAAATCTCAAAACAAACAGAAAGTGGGTTGGCGAGGGCGACATTGCCCATGGCATAGTCGCGAGGGCATAGTCGCGGTCGGGCCATATCTTGTTGAAACAAAAGTCGATTTTGGGGGAAAGTTTGTTCACTTCTTCTCATTTCTACATATGACTGAAACATTCTCCTTTGGAGGCGATTTTTCTTCTCTCAAATCCTCTCCCCATTCACTTCAAAGCTAGTTGTTGGTTAGAACTTCCATCTCACAATCAAACCACCCTTTAAGAGTTTGGTTGAAGATCTCCTAGCAAAATGCTTATGTTCTTGGTCACTTTCATTTTCTAGGGTTTCACCAACCTTCTCCCATCTCTTTTAAGAAATGAAGTTTGAGGTTATTTTGGTAACCTAAGAGGATTTTGATGGTAAATGCAAGTGATGGAAAAAGGTAATCTTCTCTTCTCCTCACCCAAGAAATTATGGTTTTGATTTATTAGTGATTTTGGATGTTTTATGTTGGGGGAATCGCATATAAGTATTTGGGAATGATTATTTATGGTTGGAAATTTATGGATCTAGGTTTTGGAAGAATTGGCCTAAGGATTCGGGTTGCATCAAAGGAGATTACGTTTGGGGGAAAATCTAGATTTAGCCTAAATCTAGCAAGGTGAGTTCAAGTAGCTTTGTGAAAACTTTGTACATGCCAAAATGTTATTTTTTCCAAGTAATTATGTGTTTTATATGAAAATTATTAATGTTGAGTTATTTGATGGGTTTTAACTTTTGAGGTATTTATTGTGGTAAATATTGTAAAACACTTACATTGGGATTTTTGGGAAAATGTGATAGATGCATAATACATGAAAATGGGTTGTTGATTTATGTCATGAATGGAGTCTATTTGTGATGAAAATGCATTTGTGTATATTTTGGAAACATGCATTTAATACATTATGGGATGATTTGGAAATGTACGGTGTGAGTCCTTTGGAAAAGAGGGTTGTCCCAACCCAAGGTTTTATTTCGGGTTTTTAATGGAATTGAAATATTATTGGCAAAAGTGTGTATTGCTATGTTTAATCTCATATTATGACTTTTCGTGAATTATATTTTGAGACAATTGAGTTTATGGCTCGGTATTGGATTTTGTTAAGTCTTGAGGACAATTGTCCAGTTTCTAATAGCTCAAGTTGAGTTTTGGTCATGATTTACGTTATTGGGGAATTGCATGTTTTGAATGCACTTGTTTATTCTTTTGGGGTCGTGTAATGTCTTAGACCTTGTTAGCTATGGATCCATAGGCGTTTGAGTTTCCCAAGTCTCGCGGGCAAGAGATCGGGAATGATTGAGCTCAGTTTACGAGATGTTAGTTTCTCTTTTGTAGCACGGGATAGGCATCGGGTTCCATGATAAGTAAGGCGTTGACCTATATGGTCGGGCGTCGTCTCATGGACAGTAAGGTGTAATCCCAAAGTTGCTGTTGTGGATTTGGAGTGACCCAATGTATAGACCTGGAGTGGTTGAAGTTGGGGGCTCCCTAGTCTTGCGGGCAATAGATCTGGAGTGATTGAGCTCAGTTTACGAGAGTAATCCACGTGGGTGTTTTTTTTATTGCATGGTAGGTGACCCACTTTAGTGTTCCGTCACATGCAATGTATACGGGTCTCCCCCGTCACCGAAAGGTGTTATTTTGGGTATTTGTGTTTATCCATGTTTTTGGTGACGTATCATATTTATGTGAAATATTTCTCCACGTTATAGGAGTTATGGGTAATGTTTTATCCATGTTTTGGAAAGTTTGGGGTTAATGGCGAGTTGAATTGTGAATTTAATCGCTTTGAGTATCGGATGTTATTTCACATTTCACGTTGATTTTGGAAATGAGTCTATTTTGGAAATCATGTTATATTAAAGATTTCAACATGGGAATTGTGCGAGTTGGAAAATGGGTGATTTGTATTTAAAGTAAACTCTTTTGGAATCATGACTAAAAACTACATTCCACTCGATTTATGAATTTATATAGTCATGATAAAATGCTTGAACTCACTAGGCGTTAGCCTAACCCTTTTTATTTGTCGGCATGTGCAACAGGCTCAGGTTGGGAGTAGCTTTAGCTACACTGTGAAGTAACGAGTGCTAGTAGAGTGCACGAGATATAATTTTGATTAGTGAACCTTCCGCACTTATTTGGGATTAGCAACTTGTAATTGGGTTAAGTAACACCCGCCTTGAGTTGTTAGTTGTTTAATTGGTGATGTTTAAACTTTGAGGTATTTTCAAGGATGATATGTAGAAATGATTTTATCATCTTTAGTTATTTTATTGAAATTAAAGTTAGTTGCTCGTTCTAGATTTGAGGGTGTTACAAGTTGGTATCAGAGCATAAGTTTGAGAGAATTAGGTGTTGATTTTGAATACCTAGACTCAAACTAGCGATCTTTTAAGTGAGGGAAAGTGAAATTGCACTATTAGGCACGTTAAGATAGGATGTTTGAGGTTGATGGAGTCGCTAGAAACGAGAATCACGTCAAGGGTAGCAAGGATAAGCATATACAGTACGTTCATAATTGCACCTGGCCAGTGTTATGGTGAACCTACTCGTTACATGTGCTTACTTGAAATACTTTAATGTGATGACCGTTGGGGGTAGTAAAGAAGTTTCTAAGCAAATAGTTGTTGGAAAGGATTGTCGATTTTAGTATTAGTCACTTGGGGTGACAATAAGCATGATAATTGTTTTTAGTGGACCGTTTCGGGTCAAAATTTGATGGTTGGATTAGAACCATGGACTTATTGAAACGACTTTGATTCGAGGAAGAATCGTAAGGTTAATCGATGTAATTCCCAACTTTACCTTAAGAGGTTTGAGCATCCGGATGACGGTAATGTGACCGGAGAGATTTGGAGGAGCATGGGTTGAGACGTTGAGTGCCGACTAAATTCATGCACATAACTTATTTTGAAATAAATTGTATCAGTTATTTCTTGTGTTTCGATTCCTCCTGTGAAATGGGTTACAAAATCTCAGAAAATGGTTAACACACACACAAGATTTTAAATCATGGTTTTGAACATGCATGAAAGTTGTTTATTTGCGAGAGTTACAAACTCTGTCGGGACTTGCTTTGTTTTGTCGTTGACCAACGTTACTTTTGGATACAGTGATATCCATATTTTTATGATGTTAAAATATTGGGCAAATAACTACGGCTTATGACTTTAACATTGGATCTCCTCCACATATGTTAAGGTTTGGACGGAAAGTTATCTTCCATTATGTCTATGTTGAGTTTTATTGGAAAATTTTATTTAATTGAAGTTTTATCGAAAGTGTTGTTTAGATCATATTACAACAAAAGGGAATTTTGGGAGTTTTGGCATTTTGGCCATGGCTTTGCATTACGCAATTTGATTGAGTTGAGGCAATTGAGCCCGTGGAGTTTTACGGAGTTTCGTTTTACGACGTGTTGTGTCGTGTGAGTGCAATTTTGTAAGATGCATACTTTAGTTATTGCGTGTGTTAATTTTGGGATTTTATTGGGCATTTTGACTCATTCGGGTTTTGTTGAGAAGTGCTATTTAAGCCGTAAGGCCACCAAATAGAAAGTTTTGGAACTTTGGTATCGCGTGATTTCTCTTTCAAAGATTTGTGTTAGCACGTTTTGTTACAATTTATTTAATTGTACGGATTGATTTATACGTGGCGTGAGTAATGCATAAAAGAACATACTGATTGTATTTCTTAACAAATCGCTTTATGTGCTCTCGACTAGTTGATTATTTTATTGTCCTTTCTTGCAAACGCATGGTATGGATCTAAAGGTGTGCATAATTTGGTAGTCATTAACCCTCGAAAGCTTTGATAAACGTATCGTGAATGGAAATGTTTTATAAATTTATTACATAAGTACGGGTCGTTTGGTCAAGATATGTTTTAGTGTTGTGTGAATAATGCATGATTTACACTACGGAACATTTCGAAAACTCGAATGTGTGAGTCGTTGACCTTTGGTCAAATTTTGGGCTTAATAGATATTTTGGAAAATTGTAAGCCTTTTTGGTTTTGGAGAGAAATGTGTATTTCGAATATTTTAATGAGTAAAATTCAAGCGTTGACATCTCCGCGTTTTAAATTACAAGTGTAAACTTTGGAGTGAATGCTCCGTGATGAGGATTTTGGAAAGTTATTTGTCCTAACCTAGAGTGCGTGGGATTGCTTAAAGTTTTAGGACATTAATACGCATTGTTTGTACGATTCGAAATTGAAGTCGATTTAAACCCTTTTTGGTGTCAACCAATTACAAACGCTTATTTTCTCCCAAGTTTTGGGAAAACACGTTAATGTGTGGGTATGGTCAAAAATGTTTTACTCTTATGTCATCATATGACTAGATGAGAAATTTTGAGTATTGATTTAAAGAATTTCATCTTTTGAAATTTGTTACGAATGATTTGATACATGTAATTTCGTTTCAAGAAAACCACTGAGAGGGTGTTACAAGCTTGCATGCTTATTCCAAATTTGAAATTTCCTCTTGACATTTTAGTCGACATCTTTGAACGATGAAAACGTATTGAGTTTGTCTATAAACTTAGAACTGACGCAAATCATTTTATGTTTTTACCAAAGTACATTTAGGGGATTGTTTCACCGATTGTGAAATAAACTAACGTGTGCGTACTCTAGTGGTACATTTTATTTCATGCTATTCATGATTTGAAATAAGAAATTTTTGGAATCGGGTGACATTCAAACCCTTTTGAGGCACATATAGACCTTTTGGTTGCACAATATTTAATGTGGGAAAATTACCTTAAGTGCATGACATAGATCAATCCATGCTAGGACCGTATTATTCCTTTCAGAGAAGTTGTTTGTTATGCTTTTGCGCTTTGTTAACAATATAAATTTTTGGTGAAATGGTTTTCAAAATGATTTTCATATGTGGGACGAGTGTGTCCATTTTTACGCGACTACCTAACTGATAGTAGTAGTTTTTATGCGTACGGTTAACTTGATATGAAAACCTTTATGTTAAAAGTTTTTTATGAACTTTTTCGATTGGCTTATTTGTTAAACATTTCACTTGAGAAGCCTTGAACTCATAGGAACCTTGGAAAGGTTAAGTAACCCAGTTAAGAGTAAGTGTGTGTATCACTTCGTCGGTAGAAGGTTGGGTATTCCACGCGTGATAGTATTGTAGGCCGAATGGTATCGGTTGCGGGAATGATGTACTTTTGTAATTAAAGGATTTGATTCGCGGTATCTTATTTTGAGGTTGGTTGTAACCATTTTGTTGGCAATTTTGTGTTGGGTCTTGGTCAATTTTGTTTTTTGCATAATGAAGGTGTAGGACCCTGTAGACGCCATACTGATAACCTTGGTTTTGTAAGAATGCTCGACGAGTGAAACTCGGGTGTTGAGCCTATTGTGATTCAAAGTTTGGTGGTATAACTAGGTGTCAACTTTTGGGGCTTGAGGCCAAACACCGTTAGTGTAATCGGAGGAGTGTAGTCCGATTTTAAAGAAATGATGGTAATGGTTGTAGTAATCTTAAGATGTTCAATTGCGACGAGTGGATTTAGTGAGACGACTTTCCTTGTGTGGTAAGGGAATCCGTCAGTTGAATAATTGATATTTGGACCTAACTTGAGAGTTGTATAATCTCCGGATCGAGGATGACCGGTCGTTTTGGAGTCTGATTGTATCGTTATAGCTAAGTGACAACCCAGTAGCGAGAACGGTTGGGTTTGAGAATTTTATCGGTCGGTAGTGACCGTACCTGGGGTTTGGTTGGAAGAAGGGATTTGAAGGTGTGTAGATCAGGACTGACTGAGAGTCGGATTTTGTCGTTGGGAAAGTATGGATCACTTAAGGTTGGGAGGCAACTTAAAATCTTGTGGTCGGAAGCCACTCTAGTAAATTAGGCTTTCAATTTGATGTATGTGTAGTATGCCTAAGCGGGGATTCGTTGTGAGTAACACCAAGAAGCCGTTATGGGCAATTCTGTGGGAAATAAATTTGAACCTGGTTGAAACCGAGGGAACTTGGAATGTGATGGGCGCGGTAGCCATTGGTTGCGAGAGAACTAGATTTCGAGGATGAAATCTCTTTTAAGGTTGGGAGGATTGTAACACCCCGAAATTTCACGTGTTGTATACATGCATGGTTAGGGTAGCAAGGTTGGCCATGCATGGGTTATAGAGAGGGCATGACCATGTTTTAACCGACTACACCTCGTGAGGATTGAATGAGTATATTTTCTGCCCGGAACAACCGCCAAACAGCAAATGGAGAGACGTCGGCGACTATGACCGGCGACTATGCCCGGGGCATAGTCGCATGGTCACAGTCGCGGTTGGGGGACATAAATCGCAAAACAAACAGAAAGTGGGTTGGCAAGGGCGACATTGCCCATGGCATAGTCGCGGTCGGGCCATATCTTGCTGGAACAAAAGTCGATTTTGGGGGAAAGTTTGTTCACTTCTTCTCATTTCTGCATCTGACTAAAACCCTCTCCTTTGGAGGCGATTTTTCTTCTCTCAAATCCTCTCCCCTTTCACTTCAAAGCTAGTTGTTGGTTAGAACTTCCATCCCACAATCAAACCACCCTTTAAGAGTTTGGTTGAAGATCTCCTAGCAAAATGCTTATGGTTCTTGGTCACTTTCTGTAAAGCCCGTGTCCCGGTATGGTTATTTCTTGAGTAATTATTGTTTAATATTTTTTCTCGTAGCGAAATGTTTATTAACGGGGTTAACGGAATTGACAAAATATTAAAATCCTAAGTTATGTTAGGAAATGAAAATACCTTAAAAACCTAGGGACTAATTGTGTTTTTTTTATCAAGTTTGCATGAAAACGTGGTGTAGCCTAAGAGCCAATCCTTTTTGTTTTGTTTTTCCTAACTCACGGTTCCTTCTCCCTCTCGCAAACACACAATGAAACCCTAAGTCTTTTTCCCCCTTCCCTTTGTTGTCGTCGGCTGGAGAAAGAAAGCCGAGAGAAAGAGAGAGTGAGCCGAGAGTAGAGAGAGATAGAGAGTTCGCCGGAGAAGAAAGAGTTCGCCGGAGAAGAAAGAGTGACGTCGGAGAAGAAAGAGTGACGCCGTCGTTGGCTGCCGGAAGCGGGGAGAAGGAAGAGTCGCACCGAGGTAGGTTCGTTTTCTTCTTGTCGTGTCGTTTGCCAATTTTCTGCCGTGAACCGCCGCAACCACCGCCGCAGCCACGGCTGCCGGCGGTGGGGCCGCCGCTGCACGCCGCCGGGGTGGCGGCAGAGGGGTGGGTGCAGGTGTGTGCAGGCGCGGGTGTGTGCGGGGTGAGGTTGCGGGTGTGTCGTTTCGATTGATGTTGGGAGGTTCCGCCGGTGGGTGTTACCGTAACCACCGTCGCCGCCGCCAACCACCACCACTGCCGGAGGCGGCAGTGGGTAGTGCACGGTTGTGGTCCAGCGTAGTATAGACCTTTCCAGTAAGCTTGTAGGCTGTTCGTGTCTGTTTGGGTTAAGCTATGTCTTAATGGTTTTTTTAAACAATATTTGTCATTTCATGTGAAAACGTTTGTCTGCCACTGTTTTGCGACGGCCATAACTTTTCCGTCGTAGCTCGGATTGAAGCGAATCCGGTGCCCATGGTTCACATTCTGTGCCGGGCACACTTTTCATGTTTTAGCGGAAGTCCGGTTCGGCCTCTAGCTAGGCGTAATTTGGCTGTTTATACAGAAGGTCCGGATTTGTTAGTTCGCGTTCCGTTTTAAAAGTCACATTTCTGCCACTGTTTTGGGAAAGCCATAACTTTTTATAGGAACGTCGTATTGGGGTGAAACCAGTGCCAAAAGTTCCCATTCTGAGTCTAGTAAGTTTCTTATGTTTTGCGGAAAAACCAGTTCGGACCGTAGCTAGTGTCAAACTACTGTTTTATATCGAAAGGTGCTGTTTTTCGCTGTGCAGTTAACCAGTTTTGTAAAATCCATAATAAATTGTAGAAGAATCGTTAGAGCGCGTGCGATATGTCCCTGGAATCCTAAGACTTGGGACTTTGTGTTTATGGAAAAATATTTCTGGTTTAATCAGTTTTTGAGGGGTTAAACAGGTCCCGAACAGACCTGCGTGTTGAGTGTAAAAACTGGAATTGATGCGTTTTAAAGCTAGTAGTCGTGGGTTTGGGGGCGTCATTTTGATAATTGTTAACGTTCGATTAGGTGTCGGGAAGTGATCTTGGATTTGTGGAGCTTGAATTATTGTTTGTGAGCTAGGCGCGCTTACGAGGTGAGTTCTCTCACTATAACTAATGTCGGTTACTTTTTACATTACGATTTGTACGTGTGTGGTAGTTTTAATTGTTTGTGATGCGGGACTAAATAGTGGGGCGTCTAGTCGGACCTTTATTGTTATGACTACGCGGGTGGCGTAGGAGTTCGGTGGGGCCGAGGTTTATATACGCGGGTGGCGTAGTGACTCGGCGGGGCCGAGGTTTATATACGCGGGTGGCGTAGGAACCCGGGGGAGCCGGGTAATGCTTGCACGGTTATTGTGTGGTCGGGTGGACCAGCTTATGCCTTTGGGTGGGATGGTGTAGGTATGCATGTTTATAATTTGTTCGTAGACTTGTATGCTATTTATGTGCAATTAGCTGTTTAGAGGTGATGTGGAAGTAACTGTGTTATTTATGGTGTCTGAATTCACTAAGCTTCGTGCTTACCCTTTCCCAATAAAATTGTGGTTTCAGGTGCGAGTGGCTCCAAGGCGTGACGAGTACACACTGGCGCGTGGGAAGAGTTGATTACTTTTATGATTTTAATTTTAGACATTTATTCCGTTGTTTATTGTTCGTAAGAATATTAATTATGAGTTTGCAAACGAGATGATTGAATTATTAAATGATGATTGAATTATTAAATGAGTTTTTATTAATGAAATGTTTCTTTAAAAATTTTAAATTCCTTGTAATTTTTGGGACGTTACAACTTGGTACCAGAGCACGGCTTGAGTGAATCAAACGCATTTCGGTGTGTTTGATCTCAAGTTTGCGGCTATAAAATTTTCGTTAAAGTTTTTGGGAAATAAAAAGAAGGAAAAATCCGTTTGAGGAACGGTGATCGAGGGCGCAGTGTGTACAGTCAGCCGGAGCCAAAGGGGAAAGGTACGGTACTTAGTGTATTTATTGCTTTCTAGGCATAGGGTATGCATGCTAGATTGCCTATGTTGTTTACACTGTACTGTATGATGACTGCTTGCTAGTAGGAATCAATGCTAGTTATAGTAGGTTGTTAAGTGAAGGCCCTATAGGTTGTATGCAGTAAGAATCATATAGCCTTAGAATATTTGATTTAGTTCTATTGCGCAGCTCTTGTTTGAGTCCAACCGTTCTAGGATAGAATCTTGTATTCGAATGTCTATTTGATTCACGCTGCATGCGACTGGGTATTTGCGAGGCAACTCGTTATGGCTAACAGGGATTCCGTTGTAGCAAGGGTAGTGGTATGAGATGAAATTCCTAGTGAGCTGGGAATAGCGTTTACATATGAGTACGTATGCAAAATTGCTTTCTAGAACATAGGAGTATGTATGTTAGATTGCTTGGTGCTTAATACAATGTATTGTATGGTTGTTACTTGCTATTAGGAACTTATGCTAACTTTGATAGGTTGTTAAGCGGATGCACTATAGGTTGTATGCGGTAGGAACCGAATAGCCTTAGAATGTTGGATTTAGTTCTATTGTGCAGCTCTTGTTTGAGTCCAACCGTTGTAGGATAGAATCTTATATTCGAATGTCTATCTGGTTTCCACTGTATACGACTGTGCGTGCACGAGGCGACTCGTCAGGGTTAGTGGGGGTTCCGCCCTAGCAAGGGTAGTGGGGTATTATGATTATTCCTAGGGAGCTAGGAAGAGTGTGTACATATGCTGGTGCAGGCATATGTGTGTAGTTATCGGCGAGAAACTACTTGGACCCATCGGATGGAACTCGGAACGAGTGATGATAGGTGTGGAAGGTAGTAGTAGAGCTCCTACTATCGGAAACACAGGATCAATGCTCGAGTCGGAGAAAGTCACGAGGAATCCAAGGAGTTGAGCGTGAGCGTTGTTAGTGCGAGTTATTATGTGCTAATAACCCGTTATAATATCTACCCTGAATAGCTATCACAAGGAGGAACGACTATGGTAAACCTACTAGTACAGGTGGGTACTTGTTTTGCTTGAGGTGATGATCGTTGGGGTAGTGACGAAGGTTATAAATTAGTAGTCGTTGGAATAAAAGGACGATTCTAGTATTAATCACTTGGAGTGAAGATGAGGATGATGTTTGTGTCGGGCCAAGATGGATGATTGTGCTAGAATCATAGGCTTAGAGAGCCGACTTTGATTTGAGGAAAAATCGTAGGGATTATTTGACGTAATTTCCCAACTTGCCTAAGAGGCTTAAATGTCCGGATGACGTTAGTGGATCAGAGAGATTTGGAGGAGTAGGAGTCGAGGCGTAGAATGCTGACTGAGTCATGCACAAAGTTTGATTTTGAAATAGATTGCATTAACAAATTCTTGTGTTTCAAATCATTTTATGGATGGTGTTTTGGAATTTTGGGAAATGTTCAGCACACACACAAGATTTTGAAATATGGTTTTGAAAGTGTATGAAATCGTTTTATCACGGGAGTTCAAACTTTGTTAGAATTTGTCTCATTTCGTTGTTTTTCCAACGGTTCTTTCGAGTAAGATGATATCCGTGTTTTGTGGTATTTAAAATGTTGGGCAAGTGGCTACGACTTGTGACTTTAACATTGGAACTCCTCCACATATGTTAGAGTTGAGACGGAAAGTTACATTCCACGATGTCTGTATAAAGCTATTTGAGTGATTTGGTTAAAATAAGTTTGTTTTACGGCATGTTGAGTCGTGTGGGTTTAATTTCACGAGGTGCATATCTTATTTGTTTATGTGACCATTTGGGGAAATCTTGAAAATCAATTTAAAGAACCCCACCTTTTGAGATTTTATGAGATTTTAGTCGATATTTTCAAATGATGGAAACGGATTGGTTTTTATCTTTAAGTTTGAAACTTACACGAGATAGTTGTGTTTTAACAAAAATATATTTGTAAACCGTTTCATCGTTTTGTATGACTAGCCGACGTGCGTAAGATTTGTTAGTGAACCCTGTGCCACGACATTTTGGTTGAAAAAGAGGAATTTTGGGGTCAAATGTCGTGGAACTGATTTCGAAATTATGTGCACACTTTTGTCGCACCCGGTGTACGGTCGATCGGTCACTTTAAATGCATGTCATGAGTCAATTCTTACTAGAACCGTGAAGGTTCATTTTCAAAGAAATTATTTATTTCGCTTACGTTTTGTGAGTTAACTAAGCTGCAATGAAATGATTTTCAACATGATTTTCATATGTGGGACGAGCGTGTCCATTTTTGCGTAACTACCGACCTGGTGATGGTAGTTTTATTGCTTACGGTCTTTTTGAAATGAAAAATCTTGACGTTGAAAACATTTTTGTAAATGATTTTGTAAACCATTTGGGAAATGCGCTTTTAAGTGTTATGTGTCATTTTGAGAATTTTAAGGGTGTGAGTCCTTTTGGAAAACTCTTTTGTTTAACCCGTGTTGAGTTTGGGACTAATGTTGATTTTAGAGTATTGCTTGCTTAAACTTTATTTAAACGCGTTTTTGACCTATTTATGGGTCTAGCAAGCGTGGAGCGTTTTGCTCGATTTTGACTTTGAGATAGTCATGGGTCAATTGCACGGTTTTTAATGGCTCGATGTGGAGTTTTGTTGATGGGTTATTTTGTTGCACAGTTTTGCATTGGATCCTTGGTCACGTCAGTCAGTCGTTGGTAATGGCCGGTTGGGTATCTTGGGGTGGGACTCCGGTATTCATGTGTTATGACCTTGACTTTCCAGTGGGCACTGGGAGGATATAGTCTTAGGCACTTACCTGGGAGGTAGTCCCGATATGTCGGGCCTTGAGACGTACCTGGGAGGTAGACGTTAAGGTGTATCTTGATACGGTGTAACTAGGCTTCCTAGAGCGAGCGTGGGGGATAAGTAGACGATGGAGGATTGGGTATTCCACACGTGTTGTTAGTGTAGACCGAATAGTGTCGGTTAAGGGAATGATGCCCTTTGTAATTAAGAGAATAAATGCGCAGTAACATTTTTGAAGTAAGTAGTATATTTAGGTGTCGACTTTTGGGCTTGAGGCCAAACACCCTTAGTGTAATCGGAGATTTGTAGCCGATTTTGAAATAATAATGGCGATGGTAGTAGTAACCCTGAAATGCTTAATTGTGATGAATGGTTATGATGAAATGACCTTCGTGGGTGATTATAAGTTTACTGGTTTGATGATCCGCGTGAAATAAATTTTGGGAGCCTATAGAATTCGTTGAAGTAATCGGCAGTAATGGTAGGAATGATCGGATTCGAGTATCCTCTAGGGTATATTGGTGAGTACCTTTAGAATGGTTAGAGCTTGAAAGTTGAATCGGGATGTATGGAACATCTAAGGTTGGGAGGCAACCGAAGTCGTTTGGCTAGGAATGAATCCAGTTGTTGGAGTGTTCTTCCGGTCATAATTTCAGTGTCCTTGAAGGAGTTTTGGTAGTTAGAAAAGTATTCGAGGAGTTTTAGAAGGGGTTTCAAGTGGACTTGGGAACCCGAGGTTGAGATGTAGTAAAACTATCCAGAGCTGTTTGCGGACGTAGACTTCGAGGACGAAGTCTAATCCAAGTGGGGGAGAGTTGTAAAGCCCGTGTCCCAGTATGGTTATTTCTTGAGTAATTATTGTTTAATATTTTTTCCCGTAGCGAAATGTTTATTAACGGGGTTAACGGAATTGACAAAATATTAAAATCCTAAGTTATGTTAGGAAATGAAAATACCTTAAAAACCTAGGGACTAATTGTGTTTTTTTTTATCAAGTTTGCATGAAAACGTGGTGTAGCCTAAGAGCCAATCCTTTTTGTTTTGTTTTTCCTAACTCACGGTTCCTTCTCCCTCTCGCAAACACACAATGAAACCCTAAGTCTTTTTCCCCCTTCCCTTTGTTGTCGTCGGCTGGAGAAAGAAAGCCGAGAGAAAGAGAGAGTGAGCCGAGAGTAGAGAGAGATAGAGAGTTCGCCGGAGAAGAAAGAGTTCGTCGGAGAAGAAAGAGTGACGCCGTAGAAGAAAGAGTGACGTCGTCGTTGGCTGCCGGAAGCGGGGAGAAGGAAGAGTCGCACCGAGGTAGGTTCGTTTTCTTCTTGTCGTGTCGTTTGCCAATTTTCTGCCGTGAACCGCCGCCACCACCGCCGCAGCCACGGCTGCCGGCGGTGGGGCCGCCGCTGCACGCCGTCGGGGTGGCGGCAGAGGGGTGGGTGCAGGTGTGTGCAGGCGCGGGTGTGTTGTAATAACCAGGTATTTTATCTATTTTAAAATTTGAAATTTTATAAGTCTTTATGTTAGTATTTTACGGAATTAGAAATTAAGGGATAAGTTTAGTTTGAAAGAAAGGGGTATTAAGTGTCAAGTGAGATAAACCTAGGGTTTGTTTGGTCTAAATTGTCCAAACCTATCACCCCACCGCCACTTCCACCTCATGTAAAGGAGGTGTCCTCATTTAGCTATACTTAGGATTATAAGTGTGTGTGTGTTACGTGAAAGAAAGAGAGACTAGAGAGAGAATCGAAAAGAAGAAGAAGAAGGAAGAGCAAGCAGATTTGCAGCAGTAATATAAGGTTTAATCTGAAGTAATCCAGGTAATAAATCTATCCTTGTTTATGTATTAATCTCTTTAAAGTGTTCTTGAGTTTACAAGATAAGTTCTAAGTGGGTTTTGGTTGGAAATGGATGTTTTGATGAATCTAAGCTTATGTTTAGGTTATGTTATTGGTCTTAAACAATTCTGCATCTTTATAGCAACATGCATAGTATAAAAACTGCAAAATCTGGGTTTTAGGATGAAACAGTGGACTGAGACATTCATCGGAGTCGCAATAGACGACTGCGACATTCAACGAAGTCGCAACAGTTGGTTGCGACTTGGCATTGAAGTCGCAATGGTCATTTGCGACTTGGCTTGGAATCGCAGTAGTTGATTGCGATTCGGGTTTGGGAACGCAATAGTGGGTTGCGACTCCAGGGTGGAATCGCAATAGTTGATTGCGACTTAGGGTGAAGTCGCAATAGTGGGTTGCGATTTCGGGGTGAAGTCGCAATAAGAGGTTGCGACTTAGTACTGTTCATTACCGTTGCGACTTGTACTGTTCATTGCGATTTCATGTTATTTTGGGTTGCGATTTGAGTTAAGGATTTCGTAAATCTAGTTTTAAGAAGAAATATCTGTTATTTTGTGTAATTTCAGATTCTGTGAAGGGTGGAAATACGTGATATAAACTTGAGAAGGCTTTTGCTGATAAACTGATCAGGTGAGTTTTATTTAAAAGAATATTTTACTGGAATACGATATGTGAATAACGAATTGTGAATAGTGTATGAATATGTCATACGTGAGTGATTATAATGGGATATTATAATTACGTGAGTATTATATGAAAATATAATACGTGGCCGGGCTTTGGACCGGTGTGTTAAATTGGCTCGCAACCAATTGTTATTGGCCATTGGTGGAGGGATAAGGTGGAATGAGACAGGTATGTTGTGTAAATTTTAGTTGGTATTAATTTACGTGTGAAGTATATGTATTTATATGAAGGTGTGTATTTATATAAATGAATTTTAATGATTTTCAAATATCAGGGATTTACTCACTAGACCCTTAGGTCTAACCCTCATTTCTGTTTTCAAAATTTTGTATTCCAGGTGATGGTTCCAGTAAGAACAAGTAGATTGAGTACTTGTTGGCTAGCTTTTGTGAAGATTATCATTATGAAGTTAGGGATGCATTTTGTGATTATAAAATAGATGATCAGTTGTTTTTGTAATTTTATTTGAAAAAGTTTGTACCGAATTTTATATTAGTCTGACTTTGGGGACCAAATGTGTAATGTGAATTATTTTGTTGAAACCATGTTATGAATTATATGTTATATGTATGTTCGTTTTGCGGGACGTTACATGTGTGCGGGGTGAGGTTGCGGGTGTGTCGTTTCGATTGATGTTGGGAGGTTCCGCCGGTGGGTGTTACCATAACCACCGTCGCCGCCGCCAACCACCACCACCGCCGGAGGCGGCAGTGGGTAGTGCACGGTTGTGGTCCAGCATAGTATAGCCCTTTCCAGTAAGCTAGTAGGCTGTTCGGGTCTGTTTGGGTTAAGCTATGTCTTAATGGTTTTTTTAAACAATATTTGTCATTTCATGTGAAAACGTTTGTCTGCCACTGTTTTGCGACGGCCATAACTTTTCCGTCGTAGCTCGGATTGAAGCGAATCCGGTGCCCACGGTTCACATTCTGTGCCGGGCACACTTTTCATGTTTTAGTGGAAGTCCGGTTCGGCCTCTAGCTAGGAGTAATTTGTCTGTTTATACAGAAGGTCCGGATTTGTTAGTTCGCGTTCCGTTTTAAAAGTCAAAGTTTCTGCCACTGTTTTGGGAAAGCCATAACTTTTTATAGGAACGTCGTATTGGGGTGAAACCAGTGCCAAAAGTTCCCATTCTGAGTCTAGTAAGTTTCTTATGTTTTGCGGAAAAACCAGTTCGGACTGTAGCTAGTGTCAAACTACTGTTTTATATCGAAAGGTGCTGTTTTTCGCTGTGCAGTTAACCAGTTTTGTAAAATCCATAATAAATTGTAGAAGAATCGTTAGAGCGCGTGCGATATTTCCCTGGAATCCTAAGACTTGGGACTTTGTGTTTATGGAAAAATATTTCTGGTTTAATCAGTTTTTGAGGGGTTAAACAGGTCCCGAACAGACCTGCGTGTTGAGTGTAAAAACTGGAATTGATGCGTTTTAAAGCTAGTAGTCGTGGCCTTGGTTTGGGGCGTCATTTTGATAATTGTTAACGTTCGATTAGGTGTCGGGAAGTGATCTTGGATTTGTGGAGCTTGAATTATTGTTTGTGAGCTAGGCGCGCTTACGAGGTGAGTTCTCTCACTATAACTAATGTCGGTTACTTTTTACATTACGATTTGTACGTGTGTGGTAGTTTTAATTGTTTGTGATGCGGGACTAAATAGTGGGGCGTCTAGTCGGACCTTTATTGTTATGACTACGCGGGTGGCGTAGGAGTTCGGTGGGGCCGAGGTTTATATACGCAGGTGGCGTAGTGACTCGGCGGGGCCGAGGTTTATATACGCGGGTGGCGTAGTGACTCGGCGGGGCCGAGATTTATATACGCGGGTGGCGTAGTGACTCGGCGGGGCCGAGGTTTATATACGCGGGTGGCGTAGGAACCCGGGGGAGCCGGGTAATGCTTGCACGGTTATTGTGTGGTCGGGTGGACCAGCTTATGCCTTTGGGTGGGATGGTGTAGGTATGCATGTTTATAATTTGTTCGTAGACTTGTATGCTGTTTATGTGCAATTAGCTGTTTAGAGGTGATGTGGAAGTAACTGTGTTATTTATGGTGTCTGAATTCACTAAGCTTCGTGCTTACCCTTTCCCAATAAAATTGTGGTTTCAGGTGCGAGTGGCTCCAAGGCGTGACGAGTACACACTGGGGCGTGGGAAGAGTTGATTACTTTTATGATTTTAATTTTAGACATTTATTCCGCTGTTTATTGTTCGTAAGAATATTAATTATGAGTTTGCAAACGAGATGATTGAATTATTAAATGGTGATTGAATTATTAAATGAGTTTTTATTAATGAAATGTTACTTTAAAAATTTTAAATTCCTTGTAATTTTTGGGACGTTACACTTTCATTTTCTAGGGTTTCACCAACCTTCTCCCATCTCTTTCAAGAAATGAAGTTTGAGGTTGTTTTGGTAACCTAAGAGGATTTTGATGGTAAATGCAAGTGATGGAAAAAGGTAATCTTCTCTTCTCCTCATCCAAGAAATGAGGGTTTTGATTTATTAGTGATTTTGGATGTTTTATGTTGGGGGAATCGCATATAAGTATTTGGGAATGATTATTTATGGTTGGAAACTTATGGATCTAGGTTTTGGAAGAATTGGCCTAAGGATTCGGGTTGCATCAAAGGAGCTTATGTTTAGGGAAAAATCTAGATTTAGCCTAAATCTAGCAAGGTGAGTCAAGTAGCTTTGTGAAAACTTTGTACATGCCAAAATGTTATTTTTTCCAAGTAATTATGTGTTTTACATGAAAATTATCAATGTTGAGTTATTTGGTGGGTTTTAACTTTTGAGGTATTTATTGTGGTAAATATTGTAAAACACTTACATTGGGATTTTTGGGAAAATGTGATAGATGAAAAATACATGAAAATGGGTTGTTGATTTATGTCATGAATGGAGTCTATTTGTGATGAAAATGCATTTGTGTATATTTTGGAAACATGCATTAATACATTATGGGACGATTTGGAAATGTACGATGTGAGTCCTTTGGAAAAGAGGGTTGTCCCACCCCAAGGTTTTATTTCGGGTTTTTAATGGAATTGAAATATTATTGGCAAAAGTGTGTATTGCTATGTTTAATCTCATATTATGACTTTTCGTGAATTATATTTTGAGTCAGTTGAGTTTATGGCTCGGTATTGGATTTTGTTAAGTCTTGAGGACAATTGTCCAGTTTCTAATAGCTCAAGTTGAGTTTTGGTCATGATTTACGTTATTGGGGAATTGCATGTTTTGAATGCACTTGTTTATTCTTTTGGGGTCGTGTAATGTCTTAGACCTTGTTAGCTATGGATCCATAGGCGTTTGAGTTTCCCAAGTCTCGCGGGCAAGAGATCGGGAATGATTGAGCTCAGTTTACGAGATGTTAGTTTCTCTTTTGTAGCACGGGATAGGCATCGGGTTCCATGATAAGTAAGGCGTGGACCTATATGGTCGGGCGTCGTCTCATGGACAGTAAGGTGTAATCCCAAAGGTGCTGTTGTGGATTTGGAGTGACCCAATGTATAGACCTGGAGTGGTTGAAGTTGTGGGCTCCCTAGTCTTGTGGGCAATAGATCTGGAGTGATTGAGCTTAGTTTACGAGAGTAATCCACGTGGGTGTTTTTTTATTGCATAGTAGGTGACCCACTTTAGTGTTCCGTCACGTGCAATGTATACGGGTCTCCCCCGTCACCGAAAGGTGTTATTTTGGGTATTTGTGTTTATCCATGTTTTCGATGACGTATCATATTTATGTGAAATATTTCTCCACGTTATAGGAGTTATGGGTAATGTTTTATCCATGTTTTGGAAAGTTTGGGGTTAATGGCGAGTTGAATTATGAATTTAATCGCTTTGAGTATCAGATGCTATTTCACCTTTCACGTTGATTTTGGAAATGAGTCTATTTTGGAAATCATGTTATATTAAAGATTTCAGCATGAGAATTGTGCGAGTTGGAAAATGGGTGATTTGCATTTAAAGTAAACTCTTTTGGAATCATGACTAAAAACTACATTCCACTCGATTTATGAATTTATATAGTCATGATAAAATGCTTGAACTCACTAGGCGTTAGCCTAACCCTTTTTATTTGTCGGCATGTGCAACAGGCTCAGGTTGGGAGTAGCTTTAGCTACACTGTGAAGTGGCGAGTGCTAGTAGAGTGTACGAGAGACGATTTTGATTAGTGAACCTTCCGCACTTATTTGGGATTAGCAACTTGTAATTGGGTTAAGTAACACCCGCCTTGAGTTGTTAGTTGTTTAATTGGTGATGTTTAAACTTTGAGGTATTTTCAAGGATGATATGTAGAAATGATTTTATCATCTTTTGTTATTTTATTGAAATTAAAGTTAGTTGCTCGTTCCAGATTTGAGGGTGTTACAATATATATATATATATATATATATATATATATGTATGTATATATATATGTATATATATATATATATATATATATGTATATATATATAGGGAGAGGTTCAATAGAGAAGTGCAAAATTTTAGAGAAATAGAGAAGTGATCTTGGCCATTTAGTCGGTCAAGATCGACGGCTTTGACCGAGAAGCAGCGGATAAATCCTCGCGTGGTCTACACAAGATAGAGGGGTAGTTTCGTAAAAAAATACGTGTGACGAGTTTATATATGAATCTGTGTGATTCGTATATGAACCTTTGTGTTCATATATGAACCTTTGTAATTCACATATAAACTCTTTTTAACTAATTCATATATGAACCTTTGTGATTCATATATGAACCTTTGTGATTCAAATATGAATCAGTTAATTTGTTCAGATCAGAAGTAGTTAAAAAATTTCATATATGAATCACAAAGGTTCATATATGAACACAAAGGTTCATATATGAATTAGTTAAAAAAAATTCATATATGAATTAGTTAAAAAAAATTCATATATGAATCACAAAGGTGCATATATGAACACAAAGATTCATATATGAATCAGTTAATTGATTCAACTGATTCATATATGAACCTACAGTTAATTAGTTTTCATATATGAAATACAAAGGTTCATATATGAATTAGTTATAAAGACTTCATATGTGAATTACAAATGTTCATATATGAACGTATATATCATATGTGAATCACACAGATTCATATATGAACTAAACCCGTGTTTTTTGTAAAAGTTACGAAATTGCCCTTCTATTTTTGGAACAGCCGCAACTTTTGACCAATTATAACCGATCTTGACCGAATAAATGGCCAAGATCACTTCTCTATTTCTCTAAAATTTTGCACTTCTCTATTGAACCTAAGGCTATATATATATATATATATATATATATATATATAGAGGGACAATAAAATGTAAACTATTAAATCCATGTAAACTATGTAAACTAATCTTAGCCATTCATTCTTCATCAAGATCATTATCCATTTAAGGGCAGTTTTGTCCATTCACCAAATCTGTATTTTCGGCAGTTTCAATCAAATTAGGAATGGATTAGGATATTTATTGTTTCAATTAAATTAGGAATTGATCATGTTAATTAGTTATTAATATTATTGTAATCCGGTTTCAAAATCAATTGAACCTGCACAAACATAAACTGTATTCTTTTCATAGAAATTTCTTAGTTCTGCATACATACTTGCAATCATGACCAAAGTTCCGGACGAAGGAAACAATGATCAACAAAATATGAACGATAAGATGATGTGTGAAGATGTTCTTGCAGATTTCGTTATTTCACTTGCATCAGATGACGAGTGTGATGAAGATGTAATCGAAGAGCCTCGTTTATTGGATTGCCAAGATGCATTCGATGTTACACCGATCAAAAACCGTACCGTTCTCCTTTTTTTCTTATGTTTTATAAACGTGTATTTGTTTTGTTGTTGTTAGTTTCCTGTGTGTTTGTTGGCAAATTTCCCATCGTTTGTTATTCTGTTGTATAAATTTAGTTACATGTATATTGCGTATGTGGTTTTCATATATTTAGTGTTTTTGATTTTCATATACTGTTTTCATATGCTGAATATGAAAACAATCAACTTATATTCATTTTGTGATTTCATTTGGAAGTACTGTGACTGTGTTTAGATGTGAAAGTCACACATTCTTTTCATGTTTAAACATGTACTGTACTATGCATTCTTTTCATAATAAGGAATTTATATGTGAAAATGTTATTTATATGGAAATAACGATATACTTTCAATGGATCTTATAATTTTAGTTTTGACTTAATACAGTTAGTTTTCCTATATTCTTTCATATCAAATTTTCTATTAAGATGGGTGTGTTATTCATGGTTATATGTCTTACTTAATGTAGAGGTACGGCACGAGACGTATGTTTCACCGAGAGGTACGAAATATTGGATTCCGGTTGTGGAAGATAGTTTTAAGATAGGGATTGGATATGAGTTTAGGACGCTTGATCTGGCTGACATTGCATACATGAAATATGCTGAGGAAGCCGGTTTCGATGTTCGGCAGTCTAATAAGAAAAAAAACAGTCTTGGGGAGGTGCAAAATCGATACTTATTGTGTAGCAGGCAAGGTCTTCCCGCAATTAAAGATGTTGAGCAAATGACTAGGAATTCAAATGTAAAACGTACCAATTGTAGGGCGTGTATTAAGTTTCGGTTAAAAAAGGAGAGTCGTACGTACGTGGTTTATAAGTTCGAAGAAACACACAACCACGCACTATACAACTCTGTCGACAAGGGGATGTCACGCTCCAAAAGACGTTTACAGTATACCGATTTTAGGACTTTGTATAATGCATCATCAGCATGTATTGGCGGTTCGAAGTCTTATAGTATTCAGGCAGCCATGAAAGGTGGTTACGAACATGTTAATGCTACACAAGTCGACTACCAGAATGCTAGAATCGCCATGGGCACTTTCGTGGGTAGGAAAGATGCGCAAATGTTGGTTAATCTATTGTGCAAACGTAGAAGCGTGGTGCCTGATTATTTTTTTGATATGTTGGTCACTGATGGAGAGTTACAGGCTATTTTCTGGGCTGATGAGATTGCTAGGCTAAATTACAAAGAGTTTGGTGACACTATATCGTTTGATGCGACATATCGTACGAATCGGTGCGTATTAAAATTTCTTTACCTTTTTTTTAATTGCTTTAAATATTTTGATTTTTTTGGTAACCGTTTTCACACTTTTTTGTTTAACAGTCATGCTATGAATTTTGTCCCGTTCATAGCCATCGACAACCATAAGCGGTCAGTTGTTGTAGGTTCTGCACTGATTAGCCACGAGAATATAGAGAATTTTAAATGGGTGTTGTCTGCATTTTTGAAAGCACATGAGAAACAACCTACCTTTGTTATAACTGACCAATGTGCTGCCATGAAACAAGCAGTACCGGCTGTTTTCACTGAGTCCAATCATCGTCTGTGCGCGTGGCACATTATGAAGAAAGTTCCTGGCAAGGTTAGTTACATTTTTATATATGAAATGCTAAATTATTTTTGAAGTTTTAATCGTTTGTTTAATATAATAAAAGTCCATGTATTGTTTTTTTAACAATCTTTATTGTTTTTTTAGATAACTCCTGATCTTGATGCTAATGTCTCTTTTAAAAGAAGATTCAATAAATTGGTTTGGAGTACTCACATGAGCCCGGAAGAATTTGAGAATGAGTGGGCTAGCATAATTGATGACTACGAATTGCATGACAATGTTTGGTTGAGAGACATGTATGCAATTAGGCATTCTTGGACATCTGCGTATTATAGAGATGTTCCAATGTCTGCGTTAATGAGGACAACTTCTCGATCCGAGAGTGCTCATGCGTTCTTTAGGATATATGCATCATACCGCAATGATCTCGTTAAGTTCCTGCATGCTTTTGATGGTGCAATTGAGAAGCAGAGGAATAAACATCGTACTCTTGAGTTCATAACTAGAAACAGTTTCCCCCGATGCGCCACGACGTTGGTTATCGAGAGGCATGCGTCAGAGGTATATACTCGCACTTTATTTAAAGATGTGCAAAAGGAGATAAAGAAAGCCGCGTATCATTGTGGAGTTGTGTACCTCGGTGAAGATGGCGATACTCGTAGATATAGGGTTCTTCACAAAAATATCAAGAACGTTACCAAGTTTTCATATCACGTACGTTACGTCTAATGTTTATATTTCCATATAGTTCTATAATTTATAATTGTATCATGGTTTGACGATGTGTGGAACATTGACTTTTCATATTTAATTTGTTGAGCAGGTTTCACACAACTCTGACACAGACATGATGGAATGTGAGTGTAATTTTTTTCCTAGGAATGGGTTCCCGTGTCGTCACATGTTCAAGATTCTACTAAATGATGATTTTACTTCGATTCCTGAGATTCTTATATGTCGTCGATGGACTCGGGACTTGGTTCCCGTTGAAGTTCAGGCTGCCCGTGCACGGTATGGCGAGGTTGATACTGAGAAGGAGCGCCTGATTAACGGTTTGTACTCAAAGCTTGATTTGCTTGTTAGTCGAATTAGAAATGACAAAGGTAAGTTGAACGTGTTGACGGAAATGATGGACAACATGAAGTCCGAGTTTGAGGTTGACAGTATTCTTCCTTCCGTTGCCGAAGACAGAGCGGAAGCACTTAGGGAATGCTATGGCGTTGATGTTCCTAATGATGTTCAGGTGTTACCTCCTGCTGGTATTCGTAACAAAGGGTGCGGTACAGGAAAACGGTTGATAGGCGCGTTAGAGAAAGCGACCAATAAAGCTAAGAAACCAAAGCGTTTGTGTAGGAGTTGTAAGACCTTGGCGAACCATGATTCAAGAAATTGTACGTCGCGAAAAAAGGGAGTATAGTTTGGTTTTTTATTTTGCTTTAATTAGACATTGTTTTTCACTGGTTAGGTGATGTGGTGTTGCGTTGGTTTTTTTAGAACTCGTCTTAAAGCGTTTATGAATTCTCAAGTTATGAAATTATTAGTTTTTTATATGAGTGTTGTTTTCATGTGTTTGTTTGCATGATAGGTTATAATTCAAGAATCTGGTTGTTGTGATGTTATTTTATTTTTGTTTATTATTTTCAACATATCATGTCATTTCCCATCTAAACATATAAATCAATATGGAAAATTTTAGAATCTCTTTTTGTTGGGAAAATATATATTCTTTTGTCACTTCATGTAGAAAGTAGCTTTGCATATTTGTAGGTATAGGTAATGATGATACACATAACATTCTTCAAACTAGCCATCATAAGTACATTGCCCTTTCTTGCACCATAAATTGCACACAAGTCTTTATCCAGATTGCTTCAATGTAAGTGTCCTACACTTTTCTCAAATTTTCCATATTCTCAGTATACATAAATTTCATATTAATGGCTCATAGCAGTCAAGAAAACCAAACTGTTGTCATTGATGCACTTATTCGCGACAATCGTTCTCTTAATGATGAGATAAATCGTCTCCAAGAAAAACACCAACATGCGCAAGATCATTTGGAATGTATGAAAAATCAGTTGGATGACACATGCTACAAAGTTGAAGACCTGGAGGCTCAAAATATTGTGTTAAGGGAAACGGTGTGTAACTATGACAACGAAATACACGATCTTAGGGATTCATACGATGTGCTTAGGAGCAATTGCAACTGTCGTCCCCCTAGAGCGTAAGTGACAAGCCTATCATGGTATGTGTATGAAATTGCAAATGTTGTAGTGTGTTGTATCTTCAATTCTAGTGTGTTACCTTCATGTTTTGTATCATTTTATGTGTCTTATGTCTTGTGTGTTGTGTTTATTAAGTGTTGTTATAGTGGAACATCTAATTGTTATGGTGTGTGTAATGTCCGTTGTTTGTTCTAATGATATGAAATGTTTTATTTGATGGAGTTTGTTTTTTTAATTTATCCACCAGGTGTATTTGATTTTTCATATTTCGTCAATTAAATGCCACCATATTTCATATATGAACAAAATATAGTCATAAAAAGAACTTAAGAAAAAAACCATGAAATATTCAACCCATTTTATGAGTACACATCAAATGTGGAAATCCAGACATTGCAATTGTTAATAATCAGAAAAAAATAAAAAACCCCTAAACAATTAATATTTTTTCATAACATAAAACCCAGTTTGCGTCTCAGATTTTATTTAGTCGATCGTAACGAGTTGCATTTGCAGTATTCAGAATTTGTGCTTGACTTGCTTTCTCCGGTTTGTAGAACTTTGATACCTCCGCTTCCACATACCCTCGTCTTGTGTTCCCTTCGCTCAATGGTATCTTCGCCGTGTATTTTTTCCTAAGTCCCTCAATTTGTTTCGCTTGCCCCGGTCCTTCTTTGTCTAGTTGCGTGATCAAACCTCGGATACCCCCGCCCATATAGCACTCCATGTGCCTCATCAAGAAAACCCCGCAGTCTACGAAATTCTCCCTTGTTTGCCAAGGCATAGCAAGTCTAATTTTTGGGAAGTGTTTGATAAGTCCCCCCGATGGGTGACGTGTATCCGTAAGGTGTGTGGCCATCATGTATTGCTGTCAATATCAAAGAATGATTATATATTTTCAATCCAAATGAAATAAAACAAAATTTTATTATTTAATATGAAACAATTATCAATACCAACAAACTGACGTCCGCATCGCACTTTTCGTCTATTCCGCTCCCATTAGTCGACGGTAGTCTGTTGTCGAGTATCTCTATCATATTACTCTTGAGGTTGAAAACCACACAATAGTAATGTCGATCTCGCATCATTGGGAAGAATATCTGATATGAGTGAAATTTTATTCTTAATTATTACAATGAGATTTTAAAACATAGTCAACATGTCTTAATCAACCAATTACTTATTTTTCATACCAGATCAACGTTTCTCATGTTGACGTTCTCAAATTGGTTGTTCGTTGCTTCAGAGATGTTATTGATGAACCATTTGTATCGCTTGTTTTGCTGGTACAGATGTGTCAACAATACGCCACCACCCTGTATTTTGTATGAATGTTAGAATAACATATCATGTAGTAC
The DNA here is from genome assembly GCA_033807775.1 of Saussurea involucrata. Classification (NCBI taxonomy): domain Eukaryota; kingdom Viridiplantae; phylum Streptophyta; class Magnoliopsida; order Asterales; family Asteraceae; genus Saussurea; species Saussurea involucrata. The sequence goes on from CM066315.1 coordinate 121,211,141, forward strand.
TATTTAGTTTTATGAAAATATTTTATGAAACTTACGAGAACAGATGTTTTAAAGAAGAAACGTCTTGGTGAGTAGACGTTTCTGTACTTCTCTGCATGGTTCAAGATGTCTACCCATCCGTCTACGACGTGGGTGAATATATGTTCATTCCCAGCAAGGCTTTCCATTCCCGCCCGTATAATCTTTTGACCCGTGTTCGACGAGTACAACATGTCACTACATCGGTGAACATATAATTCACGGTGTTAGTAGCAATTCATGCTAAATTAGGAAACTCAAAAATATGTACTAAATTAAACTGTATACTAAAAAATATTCGTAGGATTGATTTACGTACTCGGGTCCGCCATATGCAGCCAAACAAAGCTCGTGCACCTTTTTCTCGTCGTTTGTCAAAGCCATTCGCAGCTCCACGCTCCTCTTGACGTAAGGTGATCTCATTTGATCACCAAGTTTTGTTTCTCGGTGGCTAGCCCTACGCTGAATCACATCATCGGCCATTGCACTTTTCCCTTTATCGTCAGCCGTATAACGAACCATTTGAGCAGCCTCCAAATAAGCATGTTTATCTCCAATAAACGAAGTTGGTTGTGCGTATTTTGATGCTATTTCCCCAGATCTTTTGTGTATTTCGTTGTCAATTTGATTGAATGATTGTGTGCACCATACCTGTGAAATTGGAGTCGGTGTAAGTTCAAAGTCCAACCTTGTTGGCGTAACTTCTTTTGGTTCTTGCACACCCATTTCCCCTTCAATTGTAACCGGGAATTCCTTCCAACGATCATCGGTTTTTTGCGCGCCAACACCATCATTGTCCTCATCCTCATCTGTCATCTCATCAGGCACGAAGATGGTATCGAACTTCTCCTGATAATCATCAAAGTTGCTATCTTCCGGGAACAGCTCCATTGCCTCCTTGATCAGCTTGCTGACGTCATATTTTGCGCAGCATATTTGATCCAGTGACGCATCTATCTTCTCCATGTATTCCTGGTTATCGTGACATTATGATATATTAAGTTTTTACTTTTATATAAAGTATAGGAAAATTCATATTTAGAGATAAATTAAAAAAAATCATATGTAATTTGGAGTTTTCATATCTGATATTAATAATATACGAAAATAACAGTTTAAAGAACATAACAGCTATAAACTCAGACTTTGTAATATGTGTTTTAGTAACCTTATGAAATATGTATTTTAATATTGCAGTCGTTATGTTGTTACCTTTCGCAGTTCCTCTTCGTCCTCAAAATCCTCTCCACGGTCACTCTCTTCTACAATCTCAGCTTCTGGTTCGTTTTTTTCATCTACCACAACAGATTCACCACCCACTATTGAATCATTACTGTATTATTGATTGTCGTTATCGCGTTATTCACTGCCTCAAACGCCCGCTCGACATCTTCATCGTTCAGCCCATACCAACCATCCTCATCATCCTTATGACCATCAATTTCCTGCATACACACAGATATGTGTAGTTGGTTTACGCACATATGTTATTTTCTGTTAATTTAAAAGATATAATAAGACGAACTATACATCTTTTTAAAGGTTAGTTACCTTTTCTTTTGAAATGTTTTTTCCAATTGTATTTGTTTCACTCTCAATTGATGCATCCAACGGCGTCATTTTAATCTACGTAAACGACATTACATTGTTATTTTTTTGAACACGTATACTATGGGGTAAATAGAATTTCATACCTTATCGACAGTTTCCATGCCCTCACTATGTGCTTCATCCACTCCTTCAGTTTCTCTCTCCAAGAAGACATCACCCTTTAAGAGTAGTCACATTCAATCAAATCCAGTACCCATAACAAAGCACATATTTAGTTAGTAATACATTATCACATTTCACATGAAACTCCTTTTCATCAAATTTACTGTAATACCTTTTCCAATGTGTCTATTTCCGCGACCCGTTCTTCATCCATTTCTGCTTTTTCTGGTGCCATGATGGCACCCCCCCTATGATAGTTGCATTATCGTTATCATATCAAATAAAATCCAGTACCCAATAATCAACCACTTATTTATATAGTAATACGTTACCATATCTTTTGAAACGGTCGCTTCATTATTGTTTACACAAACATTTCCCTTCTCCTTTGTTTCGGATTTCGCGTCATTCTATGAAGTTGGCATCACACAATTAAATTTTAGAATATCAAATTATTATATTACGTAGCATAAATTTATATGTAACGACAGTATACCTTTTTTTTCAAATCCGACTTAGCAGATTTTGCCCTTTTTCTACCACTTGAAATTGTCCTTACTACTGATCTATTATCTTCTGGAATGGCCTTGTGCAACCCCCCCTCATTAAACCCGTATTTGGTTCTGTCGCGAAGTGTTTCCATTGTCCATGTGTGCAATGGTAGAAGTTTTCTGTTAATCTCAACAGATGGACACGCAGTCATATGAACAAAAAGTAGCTGCATAACAAATTATACAGTTGTTTAATTATTTTAAAAGTTTGATATTATTAATAACAATTGTAGAACAATAAAGCAATACCGTTAGGAATGTTAGTGGTCCCGAGTAGAAGCTGTCGTACGTGTCTCGCCTCCATTTACGTTTGCTTCGTCGGACCGACTCCACAATGTATCGGCACCAATTTATCTTGGGAATCATGTCCGTACTGCTAATTTTGTTCAAAAATAGCGTGTGACAATTGCCTGACGGGCTGCACTCCGCCATGGTATTCACAAATAGGACCAAAAAATCTAGCTGGAACATTTCCCCCGCGTCACCTTTTTCGATGATGTTGTTTGACACGTCGCAAGGTCGCGGCCTATCTTTTTTGTATGAGCCTGACCACCTTTTTGCCAACTCGATACTCTTTGGGTCAACCTCCAGCTCGTCAAGGTTTATTCCTTTGCATGGGAGCCCTAGTATTTTATGCCCCACTTGATCGCTTATACTAATTGACCATCCTTCTAAATGCAGCTCCATCTTATCTGTATCCAAGTTGTCAACAACGTAGTATCCCAGTTTCGATGGGATCCCATCAACTGTCATTTTCAGAAGAGGCTCAAGCCCCATTTTTTCCACCGCCTTCTTCTGTTCAGCTCGTAAAACTGTACACGTGTTATGTAACGTTATAGGGGATGTCCGTGTTCTAATCCCGTTCACCTTTGATGCAATTTTATGTTTTATTTCTTCCTTTTGCCCTTTCCTTTTCTTCTTCCCATCCACTGGTTTAGTATTCCTGATGGCTGCAATTTCTGTAAGATTTATATATGTTATAATCTAATCAAAAGTTCATACAATTGCATTATTTCTTGTAAGTTTGTCATACGTACCTTTTTTTTTTCAGTTTCACACGGGGTATGCAGAAGTCATCGTCGTATAAGTAAGACATAACTGGGGTCCTGTGTGACCTGATAAAATGACAAATCTGCCATGTTAATCTAACTAGAGTACCGCTTGATCCATATTTTACAATAGTAATATTCATTCATTTCGGTTTTTGTCGCGTGTGAACATTACTTGGCACTTCAATAACGCTTGCAGGTTCTTTTTCATCATGTTGTTTACGATCTGCAGTTTTTAACATGGTAATAACAAAAAATGTCATTTTATCTCTAAAGAAATACCGTTGAATGAAATATTAAGAATCATTAAAAGTAATGTGGTTTCAAAGTTTCATACCTCTCTTTCTTGACTTACTAGACATTGTACGTCCGCGACTTGGGATGTCAATAATCTCTGGGTTGTTTCTTATGATGGGTGTTGTGGTTTCAACTTTTCACAAGGCGTGTACACAAATTAAAACCCAAACATCTTATATTATTTTACCACAAAATTAAAATCAAATATTCATACGATATTCAAACATTAAACCAATAATTTAAATCAACCAGTTGGTTTAAACATACACATACCTAAGTTTTCATATATGTTTTTTTATAACCACTTTTTCACATACCTAAGTTTTCATATATTTTTTTTGTTACATCAACGTACACATTCTATCACAACTCAAAATTTCATAATTCCTATTTCAACAACCTGTGTAACAAATTTAATACGCCATTTAATCTTCAATGTAACAATGTAATCTGAAGTGTAACAATGTTTTAAACTAAATTTCATAACCCCTTAATTTTATATCCTTGTTCTGTTGGTTTCATATAATCTCCCCATAAACCCCTTTGGAAAACTTGAAACATATTCATTAAGAATCCAAGAGTTCGTAAACCCTAATACAATGTTTTTCATACTTGGTGTAATTTAAACTGTTTTATCATCTAACATTTCATACCTTCAGTTCACATATTCTAGTACATTTTAAATGAATCACACACCATACTTTACATTCAACAGACCATAAACCCAATGTTACTAGAAATTTCATACCTTGTTCGTTCGTCTCACTTACAGGAACGATTTCCATGTCAATTTCAACTGGATTATCTCGTGTGTTCTTGAATTTAGAAAACGATGTTTTCACCTTTATTCTGTCACTCTTCCTCCTTGCTGCATACACAAACAATCAATTTTATTAATGTGAAACACAAATCTCCTTATTTCATAGTTATACAAGAACCCTAACCTCGATTTCGCCTTGGTTCTTCTTCCATTGTCTCCTAGACGCTTTCGATTTTTTACTGTATCATGAAAATATATGGACGATTTAACGGAATCTTTGATTCAATATCAAAAAGATTTTCACTGATTCTTTGATTCCATCTTTGACTCTTGTTTCGTATATCTTGAACGTGGATTAGGGAGTTATCCCTAATTTCACGGTTTCCTTTTTCAATTGATGCTCTTTCCGTCGCCTTCTTCCAATTTTGCCCCTTTTCATACTTTCCATTTCCCCTATATGCCATCGCTTTCATAGAATATTACGAGTTTGCCACCGCCCAAATCTTCACCATTGATTTCAATGATCAATGGTCTAGATTTGTTTACATAGTTTATACTTTTTTCATAGTTTACATATTAGTGGGACTCTATATATATATATATATATATATATATATATATATATATATACTAGTTATTTATCTGCTGCAATGCAGCGAGACATATAATCCAAATAATTTGACGATTTAATCAATTAAATCAAAACATATTTTATATTGGGCTCATTTCGAAGGTATCGTCTCTTCGATACCTTCGAAATGACGATACCTTCGAAATGAGCTCAATATTGGATATTTTTTGATTTAATTATTTTATTATATATCATATCTACTACATAAAAATATTTTTAATATTTACAATTCATACCCTTATAGTTAATTATTTAATTTATGGTACATCTCTTACTTTTTCAATTTTTGTTTTACACTCTTATCACATTAACATAATAATCATATATTAACTAAATGAAAAATAAAAAACTAAAAGGTATAAAGTAAATTAACTAAATAAGTATAATATAATTAAATCAAAAAATATTCAATATTTGACTCATTTCGAAGGTATCGACTAGACGATTATAATGGTGTAACTTGTTAAAATTAAAACGTATTTTAGTTAATATACGATTATATGTGTTAATATGATGAAGGTGTAAAATTAAAATTAAAAAAGTAAAAGATATAAAGTAAACTAAGTAAATAATTATAGTGGTATGAAATGTAACTTTCAAATGGAATCTTGAGTCTGGATCGCGGGCTCCCATCGCGAGCCAATTGGGCCCGGTCCACGATACTACGATAGAGGGCACAATCGCGGGATTATGGGGCATTTTGGCAAATTGAGAGAGATTTAGAGCATTTTGGTAACTGGTTTTCCAACTTGGGGTATTTTAATTAATTTCCCTAAAAATTATAAATTATGCATATATATATATATAATAAAATTTAGAGCATATTTAAAGATATTCTCTAAAAATGAAGAATATTAATAATTCAAAGAGTATAGAAATGTTTATATTTGAAAATATCTCAAAAATTTATTGTAAAGAGAGAAAAATGTATTTTTTTTTAATTTTTTTCATCTATAAATTATAATACATTATCATTTCATATAAAATCCATTTAAAAGTTTTTTTTTTGGGAATAGTAGATCTTTTTCCAACATGGAAAAATGAATATATATATATATATATATATATAGAGAGAGAGAGAGAGAGGTGGGTTCAAACGAGAACGCTAACTATTTACGAGAACGGCCGTCCATGTACAAAATCACATGTGATTCACGTACAAAAGCACATGTGATTTTACACTACCTGAAAATCTGGACGTGAATCATATGTGATTTTGTACAAAATCCAGGTAGTGTAAAATCACATGTGCTTTTGTACGTGAATCACATGTGATTTTGTACAAGGACGGCCGTTCTCGTGTTCTCGTAAATAGTTAGCGTTCTCGTTTGAACCTTTCTATATATATATATATATATATATATATATATATATATTGGGTGGGGGTGGGGGGGGTTGTGTGAGGGGTTGGGACTAGGGCTGTAAACGAACCGAACGTTCACCGAACCGTTCGTGAACCGTTCGGCGGGAAGTTCGTTTATGTTCGTTCATTTAATAAACGAACGAGCACGAACAAATTTTTTTGTTCGTTTAGTTAAACGAACGAACATGAACAAATGCCTCGTTCGTTCATTTACGTTCGTGAACGTTCGTTCATTTACGTTCGTTCATTTATGTTCGTTTATGTTCGTTTATGTCCATTTATTTTATAGTTTTACATTAATATATTCTATAATCTATATATATATATTATATAACTTATATAAGTATAACTAGTCAATTATAAAATTATGGGCCTTATTCCAATAATATATAACATGGGCCTTATTCCTTTAATCCAATGTAGTTAGTCTTCTACAACCCTAGTTAACAAACCCTACAAACACATCACATATGTCACAGGATCGACATCAGTTATCATCGCCTCCATCCTCCATTTCTTCACAGGATCAACATCCCCACCATCCTCCTCCGTCTTCTCCACTCGACATCACCACCATCCTCCATCTTCTCTACTCGACATCACCACCATCCTCCATCTTCTCTGTTCGATATTCTCCTTCACGATCGATTTGTTCAACAAACGATCCTGCTCTCGAAAATCGCAGGTATATCTTTCATTTGGTGTTTATTATTGCTGTGCTCTCGAAAAATTTGTTATAATTTTAAGAACGGGTGTGCTCTCGAAAAATATCAATTTGGTGTTTATTGGTGTGCTCTCAAAAAATTTGGTGTTGTGTTTAACAACCAGATTTGGTGCTGTGCTCTCGAAAAATTCTTAAAATTTTAAGAATCTGATTTGCTATTTGTTACTAATTTTAAGAATTGGTGTTGTTTGTTTAAGAATCTGCCCTCTGTTTTGCACGATTTTTTGTTGCTGTATTTGCTCGACCTAAACCCTAAACTCTTCGATTTTACTTCATGTATTTGCTGCTGTTTTGCACGATTTTTCGCTGCTGTTTTGCACGATTTTTTGCTGCTGTTTTGCACCATTTTTTTATGCTGTTTTGGACGATTTTTTGATGCTGTTTTACACGATTTTTTGTTGCTGTTTTGCACCATTTTTTGCTGCTGTTTTGCACCATTTTTGCTGCTGTTTTACACCATTTTTTGATGTTGTCTTGCACCATTTTTTGCTGCTGTTTTGCACCATTTTTTATGCTGTTTTACACGATTTTTGCTGCTGTTTTGCACCATTTTTTGTTGATGTATATTACTTCATGGAACAGATTTTACTTCATGTATTTTTTGCTGTTGTATCTGCTGTATTACTTCATGGAACAGATTTTACTTCATGTATTTCCTGTTGTATCTGCTGTTATGGATTTGTTGTTGTGAATTTCTCGATTTTCTCTTGTTATTTGTTGTTGTGATGTTAATGTGACGTTGAAAACGTTTAAATTGGTATTATTACGTTTAAACCAGTTTCAACTACATTGCAAATCAGTTGTTTATAATTCAATGGACTTGATTGTATAGAGATTTAGGGGCTGTTCTTTTGTGGCTTAATGGGCTGATAAATGGATATGGCTTATTCGGTCAGCCATATCCATGTGTTCGGTATGGGCTTATTCGCTCAACAATGGACTGATTCGCTCAGCTAGGAAAAGGGTGTCCTTTGGATTCAGCCTTCATTATTCCCCACCTACCCCTCTTCCCACCTACCCCATTAAACATCTACACCCTAAAAATTAAAAGACAAGGCTGACCATCTACACTGCTTTCTTCTACATTCACTTTTTTTTTGATTTCCAGTTACTCCATTGTGAACCTCTTGATTTCTCACTCTCTCTTTTTTCGATTTGTTGCTTTTGTACGTGATTCTGCACCGCCTGATTTGTCGATTTGTTGCTGTTGATTTCCAGTTTTTTTTCGAGCTGTTGCAAATCGTTAACCTCTCGATCTGTCACTGTTTGTTGTTCAATTTCCTGCTGCAAAATCGTGAAAACTTATCTGATTTGTCTTCTTTTTTTCCAATTTCTGCTGCAAATCGTGAAAACCTCTCAATTTGTCTTTTTTTGTTCGATTTTTCTGCTGCAAATCGTGAACCTCTCGATTTCTCACTCTGCTCATTTGTTTACATATTTCACTCTTTTTTTGTTCGATTTCTTGCTGCTCAAACAGTGTTTTAAAGATTGGGGGGTAAAATGGTCATTTTTGACATTCAGATTGTTTATTCAGCCCAACAACAGAACAACAACTTATCTGTTAACACTCAGACAACCATATCCACTCAGACAGTCATATGGATTCAGGTCTTAACAGAAAATGAACAGAACAACACCTTACTTGATTAACAAGTCAATTACTAATAATTATTTTGTTTGTTTTATTTAGGAAATTGATGATATGATATATGTTCATCTTCCATGAGGATTGAAAATAGATGGTGTTTTTGTTACCAAGGTAATTTCTTAATATGATCGATTCTAATACTTTTTTTACAATAAGTCAATTACTAATAATTATTTTGTTTTTTTTGTAGGAAATTGATGATATGAAGATAGATGGCGTTTTTGTTACGTTTTCCTCGTGTAGTCGTGTAACGGTGTAATGAAGATAGACAAATTGATGATGTTTTTTTGTTCAAAATGGTTGATGAATGGTGATTGTTTTGTGTACGTTTAAACTATGGATAATTGGTGTGTAATAGTTAACGGAATGACCGAATGACAACTAATGGTGTTCGTTTGTGTTCGTTTATATTCGTTTCGGCTTGTTCGTTTAGGGTTTGTTCGTTTATGTTCGTTTAGGGTTTGTTCGTTTATGTTCGTTCGTTTATGTTCGTTTAGGGCTGTTTGTTTATGTTCGTTTAGGGCTGTTCGTTTATGTTCGTTTAGCTTGTTCGTTTATGTTCATTTAGTCTGTTCGTTCGTTTGCGTTCGTTCGTTTAGCACTTAAGCGAACGAACATGAACGAACACGAACACACCTGAATTCTAAACGAACGAACACGAACACAAAAAAATTTGTTCGTTTACTGTTCGTGTTCGTTCGTTTGTTCGGTTAACTTAAACGAACGAACATGAACAGACCTCCGTTCGTGTTCGTTCGGTTCGTTTACAGCCCTAGTTGGGACTAACTTTTTTGCTTCAATATATTTTTCCAAAAACTTTATTCAAATCTGAGATTGTAAATATTCTACGTATTTGGAGAAACTCCTAAAGATAATTTTTATTATTGACAGGTCAGCAGTAAATATTAATTAAATTAAATACTAAATAATAATACTTTATTAAATATATTAATATTTTAATAAAATATAATTAATATTATAATTTTTAAATAGAAAAGATAAATTGAATATAATGTTTTAAAGATTTTGCTATTAATTCTCCGTATAAAGAATTATTGGAGATATGTTCAATACTTTAATAATATAATTAATATTCAAATACTTAAAATATAAAAACGTTGAAGTTTAATATAATTCCTTTTAAGATTTTAACTTTTATTTTTCAATTATAAAAAATCAATTTAAACTGCAATATCTATAATACATTGCATGGCTTCCCAATGTGAAACCAATACCCGATTGAAATAAAAACCAAAAAAAACATTGTCAACGAACAAAACATGAAACAATTCTGGTATATATCATGCGTCACAATAAGATGGCGGGTCGCACTTTATTAAAAGAAATTATTATAAAAAAAAATTATTAAATATATTGTTTTCATTTTTAAATACGTTATTTTATTTTGATCATCGTCATCGATATTGCTATATTTTATTTTATTAAAGTTACTGCAAAAACTACGCATTTGAATATTTCAAAAAACTAGTTGATATGATACTATAAAATAAATAAATAAACTTAGTTTATTGTTTTAATTTGATATTTCTTTATCTTTTCTGTTAAATTAGTTTGATCTTTATCTAATAAAAATACTTTAGCAAAAAAGATTTTTAAAATCAAAAGAATTATATAATCATATATAAGCTTAATTATTTGAGAACCCCAAAACTTGTGAGATTTGTGAGAAATTCTAACTTAAGGTTTTGTTTTACAAGATCTTTTTCCATATAAGTATAATATTTAATATACTGATTAACATATATTTACTTTGTAATGTAAAACTCTTTCACGTGTATTTTTTGCTTCATAAACACGTAAAAAAAATCTCACATTGTTAACCAAAACATGTGAAACAAATAAATGTTAGGGGCCGTTTACTAAACGCTTACTCGGGTAAGCGCTTATCAAGTCACATTATCTTACCGGATCAATATGACAAGAACCAAAAATCTTGTCTGGTAAGAGTTAAGGCAAGGACCGAGAGTCTGAGAGTCTTACCCCGGTAGGTGATGGTGAAGACTCTTACCACGGTTAGCGATTACCAGAAAAATTGTAGTGTAGGATACCGTTTTGGTGGACCAAATCTTACCCGATAAGTAAATTATAGTGTTAATTTACCGGTAAACACTTATCCGAATAAACGTTTGGTAAACGGCTATTTAGTCACTACTATAAATTCTAGCTATAAATGAAAATAAAAAATCATATGAAACATTAACAACACATATTACTATAGTTTTAAGAGAAAAGTTACGGTCTGTTTATGTTAAATAGCATAAACTTCAGGGTCCATTTTTGTAATTACAAAATTTATAATTGAGTTAACTACAATTTCCGTCCCTGTGGTTTAATGTTTATAACTATTTTCGTCCCTGGTCTTTAAAAACTGCTTTTTTCGTCCTTATGGTTTTAATTGGTTACTCTTTTCGTCCTTGATTCCACCATCTGTTAAAAACTAACGTTAACCCATCACATGTGCCTATCATGTGATGGGCAATTTTGTCTTTCTCCTCAAATGTACCCTTATTCCTTTCTATTCCATTTTACCCTAATACCTTCACCATTATTTTGACAGACCCTCATTCATCTCTTCTTCCCCACCATTTTTGTTTAACCCTCTGTTAAAAATTAGGGTTTTTTTTACCATCATCAATCTGTTCACGTGAATCTACCTTTCTGATGTGGCAACTTCGACAACCATATGAAGTGGTCCACCCATACGAAGTTTACAGTAAGAGTTACTTACTGTTGTTTTGTATTTTTCAAGTTCCCAATGAATTTCATATATGATTTGTCGTTTTGTCTTTAATAATAGTGATCTATTTATGGTTTTTTTTGCAGAAAATCACCCCACCTTTTTTTCTTTGAAGATTAACCATGGTGGGTTTTTTTCCAACTTTCCTGGAAGAAGATATCTCAATGGAAAGGTAACTCATGCGGACCTAATAGATGGAGATGAATTTTCAGTACATGATATTGATGCAATGATGCAACAGTTAGGGTATGGTGATGATGGTGAAAAGCTATATTACCATTTTATGAAGCCTTTGAATCGACAAGGGTTTTGGATCGAAGAAGCCTTTGAATCGACAAGGGTTTTGGGGCTGCTTGAAATTAAGCACGTAAAAGCTTCATCTGTGTGGGGAAATAAGGGTTAGAGAACTTTAAAGCAGTAAAAGTATTTAGATTTGAAAAGACAAAATTGCCCGTCACATGATAGGCACATGTGATGGGTTAACGTTAGTTTTTAACAGATAGTGGAATCAAGGACGAAAAGAGCAACCAATTAAAACCATAAGGACGAAAAAAGCAGTTTTTAAAGACCAGGGACGAAAATAGTTATAAACATTAAACCACAGGGACGAAAATAGTAGTTAACTCTTTATAATTTATGCATCCGTATCAACAATCCAACTAAAGATTTGTTGCTTGCGATTCCATCGAGGTGAAGGCCGGTGTCCCTGGCCCACACTCTCTCTCTCTCTCTGTTATTCATCTGCAAGAATCAAACCCATAAATCACACCATTCGCAACATCCTTTTTGTTCATGACCATGATCCTCTTTCAGTTGCCACGTCATGGTATCATCGGAAAATGAATCTCTCCGCCACCACCGACATCGCCACCGCCATTGTTGTTTAAAGAAACACACTCATCAACCATGAAGAAGAAACCCCACCACCACCACCACAGCAACGCTGTTTATATAGTCATCGGTATATTACAAAGTGCAATACTCTACAATCGCCGCCGTCGCATCCACCTCCTCCCTTTCATCTCCGCCGTCGCCGGATGTATATTGTTCCTCTTTGCCGTTTTATCGTTTCTATCTCCACCGATCAGCCACCACCATAGCCGAAACTCGGTAAACCCATCTCAGAATCTCTCGTTTTGACCTAATCATTCATTATTCAATCAAATTTATAAAATACTCTTTGTTTACAGTACGATCAAGAAATCGAGGTGCAGTCAAATGCCGGAAAGCCGACAGCTTTTCTTGTTCCGGTAAGCGTTACATTGGACTTGTTCTGTTTTATGTATATTTTTATTCACAATTGGATGCTTTTTTATTTCATTTGACTCATTATAATAAGTATTATTATTATTATTATTATTATTATTTAATTTGTTTTCAATTTGAAGCCGTCAAGAGCAGAATGGAGTTTTCGCCAGAATCTATGGAGGTCAGGTCAATCGGAATTCTACTCCGGTTGCTCGGAAAAAAATCAAAAGTTTTTAGGTAGTATATATATATATATATTAAAACCCATAATGAATTGTTTCGATTTTGATTAATCTAATTTTATTCGAATTTTGCAGAAAGTAAGATGAAAACTAATCCCCATCGGTTTTTATTGATTGCTACGAGTGGTGGTTTAAATCAACAACGAACCGGGGTACGTATCGCCATCTTCGCCACTCGTTGAATTGTTGTTTCAATCAACTAAATGCCGGTGAAATTGCAGATAACCGATGCCGTGGTTGCCGCTTATATACTAAACGCCACTCTCGTCGTCCCAAAACTCGACCAGAAATCGTACTGGAAGGACCAAAGGTCAGTCAGTAATCGCCGATAAACTAGTTGTTAGCTAGTAACCGATAAACTAGATGACAATGTAAAATACCTGTTAGCTGATAACTTATAAACCAGATGAAACCGTAAATAATTGTTAAAATTGAGTAGAAAACTCTTCAAACTCTATGAAAGCGATTGGATTCTTTACTTTCCCAAGGTTATTTATGGGGTCCATTTTGTGCAGTAATTTTTCTGAAATCTTTGATGTGGACTGGTTCATATCGTATCTCTCAAAAGACGTTAAGATTATAAAAGAGCTTCCCTCGATCAACGGGAGAGTTGTACATCCGTATCGAACCCGAGTTCCCCGAAAGTGTAATCAAGGGTGCTATCAGTCTCGAATGGTGCCTCTGCTCGACAAAAAAAAGGTACATTTTGACTTTTGAGATCATTGATTTGGCTTCTAGAAATTGATTTTGGTTCGTTTTGTTGCAGGCTGTTATGCTTACCAAGTTCGATTACAGGCTATCGAATCGGTTGGCTACGAATCTCCAAAAGTTGAGATGCCGAGCCAACTATCATGCATTGAGGTTTACCGACCCGATTCTTGAAATGGGGAAGATATTAGTCGAACGAATGAGGAAGAAAAGCAACCGTTTCATTGCTTTGCATTTGAGGTACACTTCAAATTTCTTTTAGGTTGTTAACGAGTTAAAGCACCTTATTGGGACTCGTAGCTTATTTGGTTTGCTATATTTGGTATTGACTAAATATTATAAAAATTGTCTTATTCATTAAGCTTCTAGGGAGAGTTTTATACAGAAAACCATGTTTTTTCCAATCTTGCATCTTCCAATTAAAAAAATGGTCATTCCATATATGAAAAAAAAAACCTCCCAAACAAAAACCCTCTTTATCTACATAGACAGATTAATCCACACAGTCAACTTTATCCATACAGAACCAAACAACCCCTTAGTTCCCTTAGTGCTAGCTGGATTACCGGTAGATCCCAACCTTCCAGAATGTCAAAAGTTCAGACTGTTGTTTGAGTTTTCCCGTATATAAATATTATATTATATACTTCAAAAAAAATCTCTTAATTCTATAACGTTTTTCTTGCTGAATCCTCAAATGTATAGATTCGAATCTGATATGCTTGCGTTCTCCGGGTGCTATTACGGTGGCGGAGATCAAGAAAGACGAGAATTACAACAAATTCGGAGACGGTGGAAAACTTTACATGTAAGCACATTCGTTTGTAGAGTTTCATAACATGGATAGTTATATGTTTCATTACCCGTTATTATAAACAGATAGAATAACAGAATAACCCTTATCCAACACATACCATACACGTTGCCGGCCCTAAGAATAACCGATGAAAGTTGATTTTTGAAATGCAGAAAAGGAACCCGGATAGGGAACGGAGGCAAGGGAGATGTCCATTGACTCCCGAAGAAGTCGGGCTTATGCTACGAGCGTTAGGGTACGGGAGCGACGTTCACATATACGTGGCCTCCGGCGAAGTTTACGGAGGTGAAGAGACGTTAGCCCCGTTGAAAGCTCTGTTTCCGAACATTCACTCAAAGGACACCATCACAAGCAAAGACGAAATGGCGCCGTTTCTATCGTATTCTTCACGTATGGCCGCTCTAGATTTCATAGTTTGTGACGAGAGTGACGTTTTCGTCACAAACAACAACGGTAACATGGCCAAAATGTTAGCCGGGAGAAGGTAAGATACCATAAAACCAAACCAAACCAAACCAAACCAGCCAGGGGTCGAAGTCAGGTTTACATACACCCCGCCCCCATAACGATATATTGGGCCGCCCCCGTAACAATATATGGGCTTGTTTGGTTTGGTTACTCTTGAAATTAGTTTAAATCTTTTGATATAAATACTTATTTCGAGTTTTGATTGATTTAGGAGGTATTTTGGGCATAAGCCAACAATCCGACCGAACGCCAAAAAGCTTTGGCGTTTGTTTGTAGATCGGAACAATATGACGTGGGAAGAATTCGAGACCACAACTCAAGCTTATCAGATCGGATTTATGGGTCAACCGAACGAGGTCAAACCAGGCCGGGGAGAGTTCCATGAAAACCCCGTGGCGTGCATTTGCGAAAATTCTGAGGCAAAGTCGAAATCGATGATGCATTCAAATCCTGAAGTCGAGCTTGATGAGAAAAACGATGTAGCGGATGATGAACATGACGTGCTTTACGAGGAAGATGTCGAGATCGAAAACAAGAGTCGGGTTCGAAGGTTGGGTACAAAAAATGAGACGGATTCGGGTCGGATCGGTACATTGGAAAGTGGTGAACTTGAAGAGATTTTTTCCGACTAAGTATGAAATCTCTTAATTTTTGATACAAATGCTATTTTATATTGGGACGGATTGGTTTGGTTTGGTTATTTGAATAGAATTTTGGAAAATGGTATACTAAAGAAAATTGTATATAGAGGCTTTATACTTTCTTGAAATATTATTGGTCGCTTGTATTTATTTATTTATTTATTTTTATTAATCATTTTAGAGTAAATGACACTTTTGGTCCCTGTGGTTGCCAGCTACTATCAAGACTGGTCCCTATTTCAAAGTAATTACAAAACCAGTCATTAGGGTTTCTGTTTTGTTTCAATGTTGGTCCCTGTGTGGTTGCCAGCTATTCACGGATATGATTTTAAAAAAACGTCGTGAAGTATCCAGGGGCAAAATGGTCCAAACCCATTTAACCCCTTTCACCTCTATTTACCCCATACGCATCATCTGAGCATCTAATTTCAATTAAGTTTTCATCGTCTCCTACATTCTCTGCCCTACGATTAATGAAGATTATATGGTAAAATCGATCCTGTGGTAAAATCGATCCAACATTGAAGACGAAATCAGTAAGCTCTCTCAGGGTTAAAATCAAATTTCGATCGTTTGGTCGTATTATGTGGCACATCAGACAACGGGATGAACAGTTTGCTGAAGAGATTTATGGTAAGTTTTGTATTTCAGATTTCTTTTAAGGTGTTTAGAGTTGTTTATGTTGTGTGATTGTTTATATTTACTCATCCAGTCTTTTTTTTTCACCTCACATAACTATATCCCACCTTAATGTCTATGAAGATGCATCATGGTGGATTCTTTACGAAGGGTGATGGTAGGAAATACTTGAACGGTAAAATTACTTATGTAGATTTAATAGACACCGGTTCTTTATCGCTTCATGATCTTGTTTCTGTTACACAAGAGTTAGGTTACGCAGACCACGAAGTAATTTATTACCACTTCATGAGACCCGATAGTGATCTGTGTTTTGGTTTGCAAGCATTACGGAACGAGGAAGATCTACTTATGTTGCTGAATTACTTTCCTAAGTTCAAGCTAATTGATGTATACACTGAATATTGTGAAACCAATCTGGATAACTATTCAAAGACTCGACAGGAATATGATGTTGAAATTCAGGAATTACCATACGATAAATTACTTTTGGAATGGCATCCAGACAATATAGGCGAAGGTAGTGGGTTGGGTCAAGATGGCATAGATGTGGGGATGGATGAACCCCAAATGAGTGATGATTTTGATCATTTCCTTAGTCAAAGCATGGATGAGGAGGAATCCGAAAACAATGAAAGTATGGAAGATTTGGTAGATGATGGGAATATGATAGATGATATTGAATTTGACATGACCAATCTTGAAGATTTTGATAGTCAAACAGACGACTCTGATATCGAATCAACAAGAAAAAAATGTTTAAGAAAGGTACAAAAGGAGAAAGAAGTTGTGGTTTCATCATATCCCAATTTTTATGTTGGTCAAACATTTGGTAGCAAGGCTGATGTGAAGAAACTGATAAAGCTTCATGCAATAGAAACTAGGAGGAATATAGTGATAATAAAAAATGATCGGACAAGGTTGAGGGCAATTTGTAAGGGCAAGTTACCAATCTTTACTAGCGGGCCAAGTGAGACAATAAAGGAGGAAACATCAAGTGAAAAATGTACTTGGGTGTTGCATGTCTCAACAAGTAAAGATGATCAAACTTGGATGGTGAAGACATATACTGAGACCCATAAGTGTTTGCAAACCAGAAATGTAAATGCTTGCACTGCATCTTTTCTCTCACAACACATTGCAGAGACCATTGCACCAAATCCAGATATCCCTATCATAGCCATTCAAGAGCAACTCGAAAGGACATATTCAGTTAATGTTTCTGTTTTGAAAAGTTTTAGAGCAAAGGCCATGGCTTTAAATAAACTAAGGGGAGATTATGCTGAACAATATGGTAAGATAAGGGATTACGTTTTAGAGCTGCAAAGAACCAATGATGACACTACGGTGAAGATACATGTCGAGAATGCACCAGACCCATCTTCCAATACAAGGCAGTTTAGTAGGATTTACATATGTTTTGGTGCATTGAAGAAGGGGTTTAAAGCATGTATGAGAGATCTGTTGGGGCTTGATGGTTGCTTTATGAAGGGACCATATCCTGGTCAAATACTAACTGCTGTTGGTGTTGACCCGAACAATGGCACTTACCCCCTAGCATATGCTATAGTTGAGGCGGAGTCAAAAAGGTATGTTAATTGTATACTAATCTGTTAAATTACATTTATGCTTAACGTACTTTAATTGTATACTAATCTATTTTTCACTTATGTACTTTAGTTCATGGACTTGGTTCTTGGAATGTGTTGGCGATGATCTTGATTTATCAAGAAATTCCAATTTCACTTTTATTAGTGATAGACAGAAGGTGTGTGAAAATATTATTTATATTTCTTTACTATTGTACACATTTCAATTTTGTTGTATACTTATGTTTATTCTTTATGTTTAAAGGGGATTGCTCCAGCCATAGCTTCTTTATTCCCATGTGCTGAGCATAGGTTTTGCTTGAGACATATACACGAGAATATGAAACTATACTGGAAGGGGAAAGCATTTAAGGATCATTTGTGGAAATGTGCAACTGCCTCCAATGTCTCAATGTTCAATAAAGCTATGGATGATTTCAGAAATTTCCATGATGAAGCACATAAATGGTTGAAACTGATTCCCCCAGAACATTGGTCGAGAGCTTATTTCACTGGTAATCCATCTGTAAATATGAGATATAGTCACTATTGAGTTTTCATGTGATACATATTCTTTTAATGTTGTAACAGGTAGATGTCACTCTGACATTCTCTTGAACAATATATGTGAAATTTTCAACCGACAACTGGTAAATGGTCGGGACAAGCCTATAATCACGACATTGGAGTTCATCGGACAATATTTGATGAAAAAAATTGTCAACGTTCAAAAGGTTATTGCCAAGTCTATTGGACCACTCACTCCGACAACTACAAAGTTGTTTACCACCATCAAGACGGAAGCTGTTCACTACACTGTCCAGTGGAATGGGAGAAGCAAATATGAGGTGACTGGACCATGGCAGGATAAGTGTATTGTGGATGTTCAAGAGAGGAGTTGTTCGTGTAGGCGTTGGGAGTTAACAGGGATGCCATGCAAGCATGTAGTGGCCACAAATTGGTACATGGCATTAAATGGGGAAGATGTACGCCAACCTGAGAATTGGGTGCACCCTTGCTATTTGCTAAATACTTGGAAGAATGTGTACAGTTTCAAGATGACTCCCATCAACGGACCAACGCTTTGGCCTAAATCTAATTGTCCAACTACCCTAACTCCCCCTAAGCATCATGTACAAGTTGGAAGGCCGAAAAAGAAACGAAAGAGGACCAAAGATGAGCTAAGTCAATCGATTGTTAAAGGAAGTAAAATATCGAGGGCTGGAACAACCGTCACTTGTGCAAAATGCCGTAAGAAGGGTCATAACTCTAGGACTTGTAGAGGACAAGGTGTTTAGATGAAATGGGTATGCTCTTTTGGTTTCATTTGATCTTTTGGTTGTAAGTAAGAAGGGTCATAACTCTGTATTGTTCTTTTGGTATGTTTGGCCTTTGCCTTTTGGGTGTAAGTAAGAAGGGTCATAACTCTGTATTGCCTTTTGGTTGTAAGTAACAGCTTAGTGCAGTTGGTATGTAGTTGTATAGTTGTCCTTTTGCTTTGTAAACAACTATTGGTAAATACATTAAGCATCTGCTGTTACATTAAGCATCTGCTGGAATTTTAATTGTGCATCAAATCTGTCCATTTTATTGTTATATTAAATCTGCCATTTTTTGCATCAAATCTGCCATTTTAGATAATAAAATCTGCCCATTTTGTGTTATATTGAATCTGCAATTTTAGTGCAGCAAATGTGCAATTTTAGTGCAGCAAATCTGCAATTTTAGTGCAGCAAATGTGCACTTTTAGTGCAGCAAATGTGCAATTTTAAGTGCAGCAAATGTGCAATTTTAGTGCAGCAAATCTGCTATTTTAGTGCAGCAAATGTGCAATTTTAGTGCAGCAAATCTGCAATTTTAAGTGCATCATATGCTGCCAATGTAGAGCTTAATTACTACCAAACCAAATGACATGAAAATGAGATAAAAATGGTAGCAAATCTGCTGCAATTACCAAACCAAAAGACATAACATTGATTGAACTTTTCATCGTACATAAATCAAAACAGTTACAACCATGACACAAGTCTTCGTCCGTACTAAAAACAACTACAAATCATAACAATTACAATGATGGATCACTACTCTCATCAGTCAACGGAAAAAACATAAAAGATGGCAAATGCCACCCAACTTATACAAAACCCGAACTTCCATTTACGTGTTTCCTTTTTACTTGTTTCCAAAGCATCTTCCAGCTTGTTCATTGACCTCAATAAACCGGGTATGATCTGAACAGCTCGTGGACACAAAAACTAGAAGCAGTATTAACCTTAGTAGAAGTACTAACAGAGTCAGCAGCACTAACAGAGTCAGCAGCACTAACAGAGTCAGCAGCACTAACAGAGTCAGCAGCACTAACAGAGTCAGCAGCACTAACAGAGTCAGCAGCACTAACAGAGTCAGCAGCACTAACAGAGTCAGCAGCACTAACACTGCTAGCAGCAGCATTCTCTTTAAAAGAAGTACTAACAGTGTTAGCAGCACTAACACTGCTAGCAGCAGTATTGGCAGTAGTATTTCTTCTAGCAGCACTATCCTTGTCAGCAGTACTATCTGAGGTAGCAGTACTAACATTAGTGCTTTTGGGGACCCACATATTGACACATTCCTTTTCAGTCTGTTTTCTCATGTGGCTTTTGGATTCAGCTTGTTTCTTAGCAGTACTAATTATGCTCTGGCAGTATTAACTTTGATCCAACAGTATTAATTGTTGCTTGCAGTACTAACATTGACCTGGCAGCACTAATGTTGTTCTGGCAGTACTATCCATACTTAGCAAATCTTTAGTTCCCAACAAACGTGTACCCGGTAAGAGTTTGGTAAACGGCCCCTAAGTCGTATGACGAGAGCAGGTGAATGCACATATGTGATATATAAACTGGCCTCAAACTAAGTTTCCTGCAATGAGTAAATGAGTCTCTATAAAACAAAGCATCTTCCAGCTTGTTCATTGACCTCAATAAACCGGGTATGATCTGAACAGCTCGTGGACACAATGGGTCGTCAACCAACCAAGAAACCTACATCTTGCACCCTGTATCAAAATAAGCCACAAAATAACCCATTGTAAGAAATTGAGAAAAAATTAAGCCACTGTAATCAACCCACTGTAAGAAGTTAAACCACTGTAAAATTAAGCTACATGAGTAAAAAAAGCCACAAAAATCACTATCCCAAATTAAGCCACATTGAGTAATAAAACTCTATTGTATCCAATTAAGCCACAAAATAAGCCACTGTCCCAAATTAAGCCACATTGAGTAAAAAAACTTTACTATATCAATTTAAGCCACAAAATAAGCCACTATTCCAAATTAAGCCACATTGGGTCAAAAAACTCTACTGTATCAAATTAAGCCCCAAAATAAGTCACTTCCAAAAAATTCAGCAACTTACTTCTCAAATCGCAAATAAAAAAAAACCATTTTTGCTTACATTTCTTGAACAAGAGAAGAACCTTCGTCCTGGATTATTGGAGGTCCAGGAGGTTCGTACCACACCTGTTGCACCACAATCGCATATCACCATGGAACTTTGAGGAGACGAAAATCTAAGGAGAAGAAGTACTAATAGTGGATTCAAAATCAGAGATGGGGATCGATTTTGTGTTAATCGTAATCAGATTCAACCTGAGAGAAGAAATCAAAGAGGATGAAACTCGATTTCATGTTAATCGATTTGCTGAGAATCGCAGAGAATTTTGGGGTCGATGGTTTTTTTGAAATCAGGTGCGTAGTAATAGAATTGGGTCAATAGGATTTTTTGAAAGGGTTAAATGGGAATGGACAATTTTGCCCTTTAATTGATTTAACACTTCACGGTATATGGATGGCGTGAATAGCTGGCAACCACACAGGGACCAACATTGAAACAAAACAGAAACCCTAATGACTGGTTTTGTAATTACTTTGAAATATGGACCAGTCTTGATAGTAGCTGGCAACCACAGGGACCAAAAGTGTAATTTACTCATCATTTTATGTAGAAAATTTGAAGTTTTTTGATCCGCTTATTTTGTGCAATTTGAAATTAGATTCCATCATAATCTTGGAACTAAAATCCAGTAGTTGGTATTCTATATGATTTTATAATATTTATATTTATAGGAATATTTTAAAATATATTAAAAGATACTCGTTTTATAATAATCAATCCATAAACAACAAAACTTGGCCTAGTCACTACGTAATTTTAAACGACATTTAAAATAACTGCATATCTCAGAATTTTTAATTTAAAATTGTGATGGTTGTCAATATAACTTTTTAATAAAAAATTGGTTTTTAACGGTTGTTAATGTTAAATTAATATTTTGTTTAACTTAACAGTGAATATTGAGTAATATAAGAAATTGTAGGGTATAATTTCTAAGTTATAAATTGATTTATGTCAGGTCATGCTTTAAAATGTTTTATGAAATATGTTTATAAAAGAATGTATTAATAATTTTCTTTTTGTTATGAAAAATATAAATAGTCCGATAGTTAATTAATATTGATATAATATTTATTAAATTATATATTTATTATGTGTTTTTTATGAATTTAAAGAGGTTTTAGATAGGATGGGGATGGGGATGGATATTCCATCAATCCTTTGTCCAAGATGCGAGAAAGCGATAGAGTCGGCTAATCATGCTTTGGCTCAATGCGAAGAGGTAGCAATGATTTGGGAATAGGGATGGCAAAAAACCGAAATCGGCGGTGAAAACCGAAAACCGAACGTTTCGGGTCGGGTTCGGGGACCTCTTAACGGGGACGGGGCGGGGATCGGGGATGTTTTTGGGGATTTTAACGGGAGCAGGGACGGGGACCATCCTCACCGGCCCGGCCCGGCCCGGCCCGATATTATATATATATTATATATATACACACACAATTTTTGTTTGGCTACAAAATAAATATATATGTACTTAAAGTCTAAGCCTAATTCAAATCATATTGGATATTTGGGGGAATCTGTGCTGACAAAGGAAATCGAATAGAGAGGAAAGGCGCCTCTCGTTTGAAAGAAGAAAAAGAAAACAAAATCTTCAAAGAAAGATGATGATCGGGTTTCAGTTCTTAGGAGAGGGATAGCAACTATTTAGAAAGAAAATTGTGTTTTTTTTATGTTTGAGAAACATGTGTTTTTTTTTTGGTTCGGATTCGGTTCGGGTTCGGGGAAAACAAATGAGTAACGGTGCATTTTTTTCTTAACGGGTTCTCCAATGGTATCGGGGAAACCGCGGGGACCCGATGGGGATCCCCGATAAGATCCCCGACGGGGATCGGTACGGTTACGGGGACGGGGATGCTTATCGGTTTCGGGGACGGGGACCTTAAAAACCGTCCCGAAACCGGCCCGTTGCCATTCCTATTTGGGAAGGAGTGCTCCAGTGGTGGAAGGTAGACAACGAAATAATTGAATCATTTAACGACATTATTGGAAACAACGATCGACCAAGGTTTTGGGACGAGATGGCGTGGAGCTTCCTCTATCTAATTTGGAATCACTGGAATCGGGGGATGTTTAAAGAAGACAAAAGGAAACTGGAGGATCTTTTCTTCGAATTCCAACGCAAAAGCTTCGAGTGGATTATGAGTAGGTGTCACATCAGGAAACTAGAGTGGAACCGGTGGCTCGTAGATCCCGCAAGGGTGGTGTAAAGTCTATTCTGGTTACTATTGGTAGTGTAGGTTTATCGCTGGCAAACCTCACCACTTTGCTTTAACCTGGCTAATGTGGTTTGTTTTGTTATCGATTGAGTTGTAACAAACAGTGTATTCTTGTATGGTGGTAATAAATTGGATGCTTCTCAAAAAAAATTAGAATACAATAAATTAAGTTACTTAATAAAAATATAAACTTAACACATATAAGTAATCGGAGAAATAATGAGAGCATGTATAATCATGCACAACATGGTTGTCGAAGATGAACGTAATATTTATATTCGTCAATTTGATGATATAGACGATTATGTTAATTTTACTATAACTATGTGTCGGGTCACCGGATTTGAAGATGACCTCCCGATCTCCCTTATAAATTCTTTAGAATACATCATTTATACTTAGATAAATTTGGTTCTTTGTAATAGCCTAGTCATACTTAAAATGTTCGGCAAAATCGAAGACTAGCCGAAATCAGCAAGAAGTGAGTCTATCGATGCGGATCAAAGATGAACTTCCCAAATCAACTAAGTTATTCCTGCCGATTTTTCCATGACAAATCGGAGGATTCTCCCTTTGTCTTTTTGTTGGGGAAATCTTCACCAACTTTGTACCTAATAGAGACATTCCCTGTTTTCTGAGGAAAATACATTTGTCCTTTCCAACTTTTCAGATATTGTCTACAACAAGGTCTACATATCAACCTTGTCCCATGATAAGACAAAAAGGACATTGTGTCCTTATCAAAGACAAGTCTGAATTTTAATCCTATCATGACAAGTGCATTTAATGCACATGGTAATATTTAAGGGCGGCGTTCTGAGAATCCTCGGATGAGGAAAAATCGCCTACTAAGATAAGTATTGTAAAGGGGGGTTGAATACAATACACAAAAAATTTACTTTACTTTAATTATTTATTGATATAAAATCAAGAATTACACATAAACTCTTTCAGATTGTTACGGAAAAGAACATATAAAATCTATTCTAACAATATTTCACTAAGAGAACAGGAAATAAAACACAACTTTAAGAACACTGAGATCAAAGCTATGAATTTCTTGGAGAAAGAGATGTTGCCAATTTCTTATGAGCACTTAGGATTTCTTCAAAAATGCGTAACCTTTCATGAGAGGAGTCTTCACCATTTTATACTACCATGTACATTACATGCATGTTGACACTTGTCACTACAGGATTGAGAGTCAAACTTTTCCTTTAAAAAGGACAAGATGTCCTAGTCATGGGACAAGGTTGACCTGCAGACTTGTTGTAGACAGTTCCTGAAAATATTATAAAGTCCAAACTTACTTTTTTCTGAACTTTCAGAGAATGTCTCCATCACTTGTGATTTGGTGAAGACCTTCTCAACAAGGGGACAAGGAAGGAACCACCGATTTTTCTAGATGTTCCTACCAATTTGTCCAATCACTTAATCGATAGAGATAGCTTAGTAAGGAGTAGAGAGGTTCATCTTCAATCTACATTGGTAGATGCACTTCTTCTTGATTTCGGCTGATCTTTGACTTCAGCGAACTGTTAAAGCATGACTAAGCTATTGTAAAGAACCTAGAAAATATTCTAAGTATGAAATAAACTTTTCAAGGATTATACATGACATCGGAGGTCATCTTCAAATCTTTGGTGACCCAACAATCTCCCCTATTTGAGGATGACATCTATACTTAGAAAAATAGGAGAGTAAGGTAATAAATAATGCATTGTGACCCTGGTTTACTCTTTTTGGGTTCTTTTTCACATAGGCCATTCTTTTTGTTCTTTTTGGGATTTGTTAAGTTTATTCGACATTTACAAAAGAATGAAAGAAACAAAATTTACAATATGGACAAAAATCAAAGTACTTGAATTAAGTTTAAGGTAATGATTACAAAAATAAGGAAGAAAGTATAGACCAAAGATAAATACAACTAGGATTGTTCTCTTTTCTTCAGTTCGACAAGAATCTCCTTGAAAAAAGGAGCCCCTTCAGGTGTGTTGGAATGATAGAGATAATGCCTTCAAGAAATACATTGTCGGCAATAGGGATCTGACTGGCTCTAAAGAAAGAAGATTCCTCGAACCGACAGAAGAATCACAATGATAGAAGGATGGATCATGATCGTCGGCACTTATAAGTCCAAATTGTCGACGTTTATGGCTTTTCCTTGAGCTGCCAAATCCTTGAACTCGGACTCATTCACCGATTTTGAAACACCCTGAAATTCAGAATAAATTTAAACCTTAAATTTATCAAAATTTACCATCACCATTTCAAACTTTCATTTACACCGGAGAATTTGTGACAAGTTTCAAACCTACGAAAGTTTATCATGACAACCAGCTAATCTAATCCATGATCAACAAATTAGATTATAACCATTGTTCACAACATATTTCAAAATATCTCCTACAATACTAAATTCTCCATCACCAATCAAAAAGCACAACTCTGGTACTCCTCGACACTCATCCCTTTGTATCCCTTCCCGAGTTAGTACCTGGTAAGAAAATTTAATTTGAAAAGATTAGGCTTACGCCTAGTGAGAACATCAATTTTCAAATCAAAAACCTTTATAAGCTTTGAAAAAACCAAAATTGTAAACAAAGCGTATAAATTAATTTGTTCCCAACTTTCTTACCATACACGTAACATCTTTCGATAACGGGAATCATACCCGATTCCCTGAATATGATAACACTAAGTATGTCATAGTATCATGTTCGAAAGCATCACTACAAATCACCATGGATACTAGTTTACAGCTCATGTCCAAGAGATTACAATTAGGCGCATTCCTTTTCTTGGAATGGAAATAGAAATAGCAATTATATTTTGCCTATTCCTCATCTACCAATAGAAAGCAGTAATAACAATTATACTTTGTCTATTTCATGTTTCCATGTCACAATTACGAATAGCAATTATACCTTGCCTATTCCACGTTTCAATATGAATAGCAATTCTACTTTGCCTATTCCACTTCTCAACATGAATAGCAATTATACATTGCCTATTCCATTGTTTCAATATGAATAGCAATTCTACTTTGCCTGTTCATTACATTTCAATATGAATAGCAATTCTACTTTTCCTGTTCATTACATTTCGATATGAATAGCAATTCTACTTTGCCAATTCATTACATTTCAATATGAATAACAATTCTACTTTGCCTATTCATTACATTTCCTAGTATATGTGAGTATCAACTCAAAGCATATAACAACTCTCATACTCCCAATCGAGTTGTAATTGTGTTTGTACTGTTAAATGGTTAAGATCCTTTTCAGAATCGGAAAATACTTAATTATGAAAATTTCATACAGTAAGTTATTCCGGATCAATCTATCCGGTAAACTAATAATATCTCATTAAATTAAAATTTTACCTAGAACTACACTACCCGGATATCCTCCTCCGGAGATATAACTTCTAGGTATCCCCCTTCGGGGATATAACTTCTGGGTATCCCCCTCCGGGAATATAACTTCCGGATATCCCCCTCCGGGAATACAACTTCCGAGAATATCTCCCTCCGGGGATATAACTTCATCCGGTAAACTCAATCCGGGAAACCCCGATTTCGGGAAACCCAATCCGAGACTGTCCGGGACCGGGACTGTAGTCCGGGAGATGGTATCGGGAAACAATCCGGGAGACTTAATTTCGGGAAAACAACACTTCCGAACTGTTCGATAATTCGACCTGATTTGTACCAAAAATCGTATTTCCACAGTCCTTCAAATCGATTCAACCATACTTTATGGATACATATAAACCTAATTCGAAGTTTGATTCCATTCCCAACTAATAATTTCAACATATTCATAGTTCTTAGAAGAAAGATGAACTCACCTGTAAATCGATTCTTGAATAATAACACTTCAGTTCCAAATCCAAATCCTATTTCAACAACGATTGATTCAATCTCTTACTTTGAATCTTGAAATTACAAAAACAAAGAAGCTAAATCAATACTTACCAAATCAACTGAGTATCTATTTCCCTTTTCTCTTTTCTGGATAGCAACACCGACTCACCCTAATATCAAATTGAGATAGATCTCAGCTCTCCAGCCGACTCATTCTCTTTATACCAAATCAATTATTCTTAAAAGACCAAACTAACCCCAAAGTTTCATAAATCCAAAATTTAGCTTAAACTTTGGTCAATTGCACTTTCAACCCTTTCCACATTTCGTTTAAAATAATATTTTCTCATTATTTTAAACATTTTTCCAAAATAAAAGTACAATGATTATGGAAATTTCGAGGTGTTACAGATTTGGATTTGGTAGAGGAGAGAACACGAACATGGGTATCTTTGAGGTTTTAAAGACGGGCATCTTTAGTAGGGGTAAGTTTGATTTTTTAATCGTTTTAGCAGCCCATCTATATACCGAAGTGCATCATCCTTATGAGGACTTTTGGAATTATTCAAAAGCTCCACCATTTCGAACCACTCAGTTACCCCATACTAGTCTAGATTGTAAAATCTGATGTTGCGCATTGTCCCTTCTTGTCTGGTTACCACCAGCCGAATATCATTTTTGAAGCTTTGGTGGTGCCGACTTTGACACTGACAACTTTTGAGGGAGAGATCGGTGAGTGTTTGGATCGGCACGGGGATAGGGTAGATTTAAGAGAGAATCATCACCATGAATCGGCGATGCATGAGGTGAAGGGTTCGGTGAGGATCCATCAGGGGAGGATCGAGGTGAGGATTTTGAAGACGTGTGTGAGGGTGAGTGATGGGTTTCGGTGGAGATGGGATTATCGGTGGTGTAGATTTCAGTGGAGTGGTCGGTGGTGTATTCTTCGGTGGAGAGGACTTCTGTGGAGAGTGTGTAATCGATGAGGGAGATTGGCGAGGAGATCTTGGAGAGGACCGAGGGTGAGTGTCCTGCATTGAGTATTCCAGAAACGATCCAATACCATATGGACCGACCTATGGACCGACCGATCCTTCATATGGTTGTGCAGATGCATCGACTGGAGACTGATCGGGTAAAAGGTTGTGCAGTGTAAAATCGACACCTTGGACTGGGGAGACGTTCAAGTCATCTTCATATTGATGAAGGAATGTTGGGGGTCCAAGATTGGTCAACTGTAGTCCGTCGGGAGACTTCGTAGGAGATGGCAATGGATATATCAGATTCCCGTGGCTCAGAAGGGACACTTTCAATAGCCCCCGATTTTGAGAATCGGTGGCTGGGTGAGAGGGATCGACCAAGTGAGGTTTCCAAAGCCTTTATAAAGAAGACTTAGAAAGGGCGGGGGGGGGGGGGGGGGGGGGGGAAGAAGAGTGCCTCCGCGTTTGAGAAGAGATGTTGACTTGGGTAGCCATCGAAGGTTATTTCGATGGTGGGGTCATAGAAAGTAGTGCGGAGGTACCGGGAGTCTTAGATTTCTTTTTCTTGCCCCCCGATTTCACTTAGGTAGAAAGGGAAGGGGGCACTGTAGCAAGAGACACTGAGGGCACCTCCGAGTGAACGAAGGAAGGATCCTTAGCATCTCCCCACTTCAGATCGGGAGAGTTAATGAAAGAAAGCATACCTGGTCGCAAAGGACGATCAATGGGGATGGGCCCTTGTTGAGAACCAGCTTCCCAACGATCGGTGAAGAGAAGTTATAGACAAACTTCAGGTTGGCCGATTGTTTATCGGCAACAAGAGCACCGACCATTTCTGATTTATGATCATGGAGATGAATCGGGGATAAGCTACCTAAGGTCTTTTCGGTGGAATGATGACAATTACAAGTTTGGTGAAAACATATTGCGCAAAATCAATCTTGCATTGGAAGATCATTGCATGGGCAAGTTGAGTGATGTAGGAGGGGATTGGTCATGGCCACCAGTTTTGCGGCTTAAACACATGATGACATGAGAGAATAGGAAGTTCCATACACCACCCATGTGTTTACGAAGGAGGATTCTAGGGCTTCTATCCTTGTCATCGTGAATGTCATGTTCAGTTCCAAGAGGGAATTGATCATAAGGAGAAAAAGTGAGAAGATGAAGAGCAGAGTGAATGTCTTCTACCCTAAAGGTGAGGTCGTGATCATCTCCATCAGTGAGAATGGAGCCATGAATGGATTCGTTGGAGGGATCGTAGATGAAAGTGTGCCAGAAGTTGCCAATAAGCAACTTGCTTATCTTAGGGTTGTGAGTGGATTCATGTTGAAGAGGAGATTGTTGAAGAAAGAATGAGAAATGGTTGAACACTTTGTGGTTTGGGTCAACTTCAAACCTTGCTATATGGTTGCATTGATTGAATGCAAGGTTTTCGTGTGAAGTGTGAACAACCTTGACAGACTTATGGATCTTGGAAGCATTCACTGGAGTGGAGGAGGCCATTGGTGAGGAAGGATGAATATTGTCGTAAGTTGCAGGTCGTAAAGAGAAAGAAGAGTGCTTAGAGGTTGAAGATGCAGGTAAAAGGAAAAAGGAAGGTAAGAAAAGGTTTAAATACTCGGGGAATTCAAAGAGGTAAGATTAGGGTTTGTTTAAAAGGTAATGATGACAAATTAAAAAAATGAGAGGTAAGAAAACGGTTTGGTTACATGGATAAGTGGAAAAGTCACGTCGTGTAACTGACACACGACGTGGGGTGACGTGAGCATAAGATTTCGAGATAGATAAGTTCAAAATAGATCGGTGAAAAGAGGAGAAAAAGTCGATAACAGAAGAAATCGGTGGGAATCAAGCTTACCGATGTACAAATTGGTAGGAATGACCGATTAATGACATCGATGAGAAACTCCGGTTATTGAATTGGTGGGGTCTTTCGATTTCAAAATCGGCGGTGACTTCCGATATCAAAATCGGTGGGAGCCTCCGATCTTGAAATAGGTGAAGCCTTCCGATTTGAAATCGGAGAGACACCAGATCGGAGAGAAATCAAATCGGTGACCTTTTTTTAATTTAAACTTCTAAATATAACATTCCTTGTTCTCCAATAAGAAACTTGAACCTTGCTTAATCTAAGGGTTTGGTGAAGAGATCTACCAGCTGAAGATCGGTAGGAATAAAATGCAGCTCTACATCACCTTTGGAGATATGATACCCGATGAAGTGATATCTTATGTCTATGTGCTTTTGATCTGGAGTGAAGCACAAGATTATTTGCAATGGCAATTACACTAGAGTTGTCACATAGAATCAATACATGAGTGTAGATCTGATTGTAATCCTTAGTTGATTTTTCATCTACAAAATTTGAGCACAACAACTACCAGTAGGAACATATTCAACTTCAACAGTGGAGGTGGAGACTGAGTTTTGCTTCTTGCTAGACCAGCTAATTAGTTTACCACCAAGAAGTTGGCAGCTCCTAGTAGTGCTTTTTCTATCAACTTTTGATCCTGCAAAATCAGAATCTGAATACCCAATTAGATCAAAACCTAAGTCTTTAGGATACCAAAGACCCAGATACATGGTACCCTTGAGATACCTGAAGATGCGTTTAACTGCAGCCAGATGAGATGAAACTCATTGTTTATTTTGTTATATTTTCTTTTTGAGTAAATTACAT
This sequence comes from Saussurea involucrata, assembly GCA_033807775.1. Classification (NCBI taxonomy): domain Eukaryota; kingdom Viridiplantae; phylum Streptophyta; class Magnoliopsida; order Asterales; family Asteraceae; genus Saussurea; species Saussurea involucrata. Next base: position 121,242,199 of record CM066315.1, read on the forward strand.
TTTTTTTGCTTGTGGTTTGTTAAAAAATATGGATTTCATTCTCTATCATTTTATAATTGCGGTGTTATTCCTATGATTTACAATTCATTTCTTGTTTCGTTCTAGAAACTAAATACCATTTTTATGTATAAGAGACTAAAATAGAAATGAATTGTAAACAACAAGGACACAAAAAGAAATAAAGTTTAAATCATAATGACAAAAACCATGATGAAAATCAAAATTTCAAAATTACAAGGACTAAAAATCGAAATTTTAACAAACCACAGGACTAAAAATGTAATTTACTTTTTTTTAATGAATAACTTTAACAGAAGAACGTTAACAAACAAAACTGGGCTGACTTATAATTGGGCCAAAATAGAACCGGGTTTGATGGATTTATAGGTGACGTGGCAACGTCAGCAAATCGTAATCCAAACATGGATGGGTGAAGAAAAAAGTAACGACGTGGAATCACTCACATCTCACTGTCCATTTGTCCCCCTCCATTCAACCACCACCACCATCATCCTCCTTCTCTCTCTAAGATTTTCTCACACATCCGTAGTTATGGCATCCACCACATTTCATTCACGGTTATCTACCACACAGTCGCCGGCAGCAGTGACTCGGAGTAGTTCCTCTCTTCGTCAGATCACCGGCAATTCGCTGACATGGAGCCGCGCGTTCGCTCCCGACCGCCTTCTTTCCGCTGTCTCTCATTCTTCTCTTAGAGGTAGTATTCAGTATTTAATGGCGCTGATTCATTTATTAGTTAATTGTTACTGCAATAATGTAGCGCAGTTTCTCATTTTCTGAAAATAGTTGATTTAATATGAATTCTTATTTATTTCAGGATATATTGTTCATTGTTGTGCATTTGTGCTGGTAGTTCCGGTGTAAATAGCAAGTAGAGTTGTTAATAGCTTGTAGCAATTTTACTCTGCATACGGTTTTCTGTATGGTATTGATATTAGTTAATTGTTACTGCAATAATGGAGCGGAATTTCTCATTTTCTGACATTATTTGATTTACTGTTGTCTCTACCGGTTGTTTTGTAGAATTGTGTTTATGAATTCTGATTTATTTCTATTTGTTATAACATTGTAGGATATACTGTTCATTATTGTGCGTTTGTGCTGGTAGTTCCGGTGTAATTTATGTAAATAGCAAGTAGAGTTGTTAATAGTTTGTAGCAATTTTACTCTGCATTACGTTTTCTGTATCGTATTGAGTAGCTTCTTCCCAAGAAGAGATACAATCTGACCTTTGAGGTCTATAGGACAAATTTTCAACTTTAAATGTGAATTCACATACATGTATAATCTCCTTGTATGTATTAATGTATACATGTACATAATGTGTGTAGTGTGTATACACCTGTATGCGTGTGTCTGTATTTTTTTCCATATGTCTTTTACATTGAATTGTTGACTACGTTAGACTTTCAAAACAATATTTTGAATTGGAAAAGATATGTCCCAAAGTCTGTAAAAGAAACTCTATAGAATTTAATTGACAAGTATTTGGTTTCAGGCTGTGTAAGTAGAAGGGTTTATAACTTTATGGTAGACTGGGGGTTCCAGAGTTACAAATGTATTTTGACATTTGTGGTATGTGGTCAAACGCATCTTCTATAGAATCTAAAAACATGTACATTTGTTTAGTTTTCGGGGATAAATGGATTAAATACTTTTGGATTGAGGTTCAGCTTACTCTAAAAGAAAAAAATGCCTCCTTAATTTCGCATGAAGGTAATGTATCTATATATGTATATGTGTGCAAGTATCTTAAAATGTTGACTTGCAAATGCAGTTATATTAATCTGTGATGAATCCGTATTCTAGTATTGCCCTTGATTGTATGAGTATGAGATTTATATATCTGAAAGGAGTCTGTACCCTTCAAATTTCTTGGAACTACGATTCATGGTTTGCCGTATATGGACTGGAGTTCAAGCATAATCCATTTCAAAATTTAAACTAACCAAGCTCTAATTCCAATTCTAAAACCTTGAGTTTCATAACTGAGCTCTAATTCCAATGATAAAACCTTGAGTTTCATGCTCTCATACCTTCTATATTGAATGTGCTGATTTCCAAGTTCAGGATTGGCACTAAGAACTATTTTTCGTGATTTTAGGAGTTGGAGTGTCTGTGAAGCCACTAATAACATGTGCCGCTGGGACAACACCTGTAGCAGCAGCTAATTTGGCACCAGGAACCCCAGTGAGACCAACCAGCATAATGGTTATTGGAGCTACCGGAACTTTAGGAAGGCAGGTGGTGAGGAGGGCACTAGACGAGGGATATGATGTGCGATGCCTTGTCAGACCTAGACCTGCCCCTGCTGATTTTCTTCGTGATTGGGGTGCCATTGTTGTCAATGTAAGCCTCTACTGCCATCTTTATTTTAGCTGCCTCAATTATTTTTACACTTTTACCTGAACCCATTTGACAATACTTATTTGATGTTTTACTAATCTGTATATGTATAACCTTATATGTGGAAGTATTAGCTGTGAAGTTTATGTGCAGGGAGACTTGACCAAACCTGAAACCATACCAGCAACACTGGTTGGTGTCCACACAATCATCGATTGTGCCACAGGGCGTCCAGAGGAGCCCATAAAAACCGTAAGCATCATTACTTGCAGTCCTATTTGTTTCATGATCATAGAGTTCATTAAAAACCCTTACTAATATCCAACGTTCAAACCACAAGGGTTGTGGCGTACTGGTTATGCCAGCCCCTGGGGGATGTGGTGGAATATCTGCCCAGGGTTCTAATCCAGGTGTACACAACAATTGTGGCCACTGAGATTTAATCATGGCTGATGTCTTATGATAGGGATCGTGATAAAATAGTTAAAGGGGAGAAAGTGTTAAAAGTATATACTAGGAGGGCTAAAAAGGGGCAATCTGGAAGTGGCTAATTCTGTTGGAGGAGAGAGACTATTTGTTGGAAGGGAGGCAGCGTATGGGTCCATTCTAGTTTTTCTTTTTACGTATTACGATTGGGGCTCTAGCCTTTGGCTGAGAGAAGGGATGATTTCCCTGGATTGAAATTGTTCTTCACTTACGTTGAGTATTAATCTAATAACTTCCTCTTCCAATCTAATTTTTCTGTATTAATTCCTGTTCTCTATTTCTATTCCTCATCATTGGTCCGACCTGCTTGTGATTTTTCAATGCCTCCAATGGAGACACGTTCTCAACAAAATCGTGTGGATCAGCATGAGGAACAGATTATGAAACTTCAATCAGATGTGGTGGAAATCAAGACAGCGGTGCTGGCGATCGAAACAGAGTTGCAGAGTGAGGCGGAATTTCGTAAGTTCCTTATGGCTTGGGTTGCGAAACAGGATAAACAATCTTCATCAGACGAGGGTGGGGTTTCCGGCGTCTCTGCGGGTTCGGCTAATACTCTGACGCCGTCATCCAAGGGTCCTGCGGGATCGGCGGGTGAAATTCCGATTCCTCTGTCCATGCCTCAACAACGAATGGAAACTTTTCCGTGGGCGGTGAAGAAGGTGAAGATGCCAGAGTTTTCAGGATTTGATCCACAGGGATGGATTCAAAAGGCTGAGTTGTACTTTGAGATCAACAACACGCCTCTGGATTTGCGTATCAGATTAGCGCAATTGAGCATGACGGGGGTTGCTGTTCATTGGTTTACCATTGTGAAACAAGTGTACGACTCTCTCACATGGGAACAATTAACAACCGAGCTTCTGCAACGTTTTAGCGGGCTGGAAATTCAAAATCCGTTTGAGAAATTGGCAACCATCAAACAGGTATCCTCTATTCATGATTACATCGATGACTTTGAATATTTACTGTCCCTGGTTCCCCGATTACCGGAGGAACAATCGTTGGGATATTTTTTGGCCGGTTTGCGTGATGAAGTCAAGCAGTGGGTCCGACTACATCGGCCTAAATCGCGCTTAGACGCGATGTATTTGGCAAAGGATGTGGAGGAAATGCTCCGTCCGTCGTCTGGTAGCAATTCTCAATTCCGTTTCCGGTACCATACGGGTCCGGGGCCTGGAATGAATTTCACAGGGGTGGAGCGGGCTGCGTATACGAGCCATTCGGAGTCTCGAGGAGCCCAAATTAGTTCTGCTACTAATAAAACACCTACTACTCAAATCGGTCAAACAAAATCGTTCCCTAATTCTCGGCCTCCGGTGAGTGCTTCCACCGAGTTTGGGAACCTGTTTAATCGTAACCGTGGGGTCCGTTCTCTTACCCGTTCCGAATGGGATGAACGACGAAAGAAGGGTTTATGTTTTCGGTGTGGGCAGCAATTTGGACCAGGTCATAAATGCCCGGAAGGCAAATTACGGATCTTACTTTTGGGGGACGATGAACTGCGGGAAGAGGAAGGGACAATTCACAATATGGAATATGTTGAAGATCAAGGGGTAGCTGAGGAGGAGACCGGCCTTACTGGAAGTTGTAACTCATTGGAGTTGTTGGGAATTCCTGGGGCGACGAATTCGGGTGGTAAGACTCTTAAGCTCGAGGGGTCCATTTCGGGCATTCCGCTGATTATCTTAGTCGACAGCGGCGCTACACATAACTTCATATCTCTAAAATTGGTGATGGCTTTGGGGCTCCCTATTCGACTTATTCCAGGTATTTCTATTCAAGTTGGAGATGGATATAAGGTCATGGTTACTCAAATGTGTCCGAATCTCAAAGTGTCTATTGGAGAATGTGAATTCACAGTCAATGTCTTGTTATTCGACATGGGACATCTAGATTTGGTGTTGGGAATAGAATGGCTTAAGTCGTTGGGAGAGGTGGTGCATAATTGGGAAACTCAGTCTATGCGGTTCGTGTATCGTGGAGTTTCCGTATTTTTTCAAGGAATATCTGGGCCGTTGGTTGCACAGTCCTCTTTGCATAGTTGGCTACCTTTAGACGATTATGCTGATAATTTTAATGTCGCTTCTGCTGAGTCGGGGAAGTCGCAGATTGAGCCACTCCTGTCCGCTCTGCAATCTCGTGAATTACAGGAGGTGTTTGATCGATTCAAACCCGTGTTTGAGGAGCCGAAAGGATTACCACCGAGTCGGAATCATGATCACAGTATCACTCTCATATCACCTCATGAACCCATCTGTGTGAGACCGTACAGATACCCTCACATTCAGAAGGAAGAAATCGAGCGTCAGGTACGAGAATTATTAGCGTTGGGAATGATCCGACCCAGCAAAAGTGCGTTTTCGAGTCCTGTTATTTTGGTTAAGAAGAAGGATAATTCTTGGCGTATGTGTGTAGATTATCGAGCCCTTAACAAAGCCACGATTCCGGATAAATTTCCCATTCCTGTTGTTGAGGAATTGTTAGATGAATTGAAAGGGGCTCGATTCTTTTCTAAGCTGGATTTAAAATCCGGTTATAATCAAATCCGGATGAAGACCGATAGTGTGGAAAAAACGGCTTTCCGCACTCACGACGGGCATTACGAGTATTTGGTAATGCCGTTTGGCTTAACAAATGCTCCGGCGACCAATCAAGCGGTGATGAATGAGATATTCCGACCTATTCTTCGTAAGGTGGTAGTTGTTTTTTTTTGATGACATTCTGGTATACAGCTCCTCGTGGTCTCAACATCTCGAGGATTTGTCTCATGTGCTGCAAATTCTGATGACCAATCAGTTCGTTGTCAACCATAAAAAATGTTCGTTCGGTCAACGGTCGATCAATTATCTGGGCCACATAATTTCGGGTGACGGGGTGGCTATGGATCCCGAGAAAATAACTGCCATTCTCGATTGGCCACCTCCTAAGAAGATAAAAGGATTAAGGGGATTTCTAGGCCTTACGGGATACTACAGAAAATTTATTCGAAACTATGGAAGTATAGCGAAACCATTGACCGAGCTAACCAAAAAGGATGCTTTCCTTTGGAGTGGGGATGCTCAAGTGGCTTTCGAAGAGCTCAAACAGGCTATGGTTTCTGCCCCGGTGTTAGCTTTACCTGATTTTAAATTACCTTTTGTGGTAGAATGTGATGCGTCGGGTAGAGGCATTGGCGCTGTTTTGATGCAGCAACAGAAACCCATCGCGTTCTTCAGTAAGGCCCTTAGTGAACAAAATTTGAGTAAATCGGCGTATGAACGCGAAATTATGGCCTTGGTGTTAGCCGTGCAACATTGGAGAGCATACTTGTTGGGTACACATTTCGTGGTGTACACAGATCAAAAAAGTTTGAAGTTCCTATTGCAGCAACGAATTTCGAATCCAGGCCAACAAAATTGGATTGCGAAATTGTTAGGATACAATTTCGATATTTGCTACAAGCCGGGCAAAGAAAACAGGGTTGCAGATGCTCTTTCTCGACGTAGTGATGATGGAGAGCTGTCGCAACTAGTGTCAACACCAATCTGGGTTCAAGGATCCCAATTAATTGAAGAAGCAAAAGCAGATGCGGACCTTCAAAAGATCGTTCGGGGATGGGGTCGCAATCCAGCTGATTTCCCCTGTTATGAGGTGAAAAATGGTATCCTTTACTATAAGGATAGACTAGTCATCCCCCGCACCTCGAAGTTTATTCCGGCATTGTTATCAGAGTTTCATGTTACTGCTTCGGGGGGACACTCAGGATATTTGCGCACTTATAGGTGATTGGCTGCAAACCTCTATTGGTCTGGGATGGTTGATCGGGTACAACAATTCGTGCGGGCTTGTGACATTTGTCAGCGTTGCAAAGCCAGCTCTACGGTTTCAGGGGGTCTGTTACAGCCTCTAAACGTTCCAGAAGCTATCTGGGAACACCTTTCTATTTTGGGTCTTCCAAAGTCTAAAGGTTTTGATGCAGTATTGGTGGTGGTTGATAGGCTTTCAAAGTATAGCCATTTCATTTTGTTGAAACATCCTTATTCGGCTCGATCAGTGGCCGAAATTTTTGTTCGGGAAGTCATCCGGCATCATGGTATTCCGAAGTCGATTGTCAGTGACCGAGACCCACTTTTTCTCAGCCACTTTTGGCAGGAAATTTTTCGGCTACAAGGAACGAAATTGCACATGAGCTCTGCTTACCATCCTGAATCTGATGGGCAAACAGAGGTCATTAATCGCTGCCTGGAATCTTATCTACGGTGTTTTGCGACCGATCAACCACGGACTTGGGCTTCTTGGGTGCCGTGGGCAGAATTCTGGTACAACTCGTCTTACCATGTGTCGACAGGGAAATCCCCATTTGAAATTGTATATGGAAGAAAGCCTCCTTCAATCGTGCAGTTTATTCCAGGTGAAGTACGGGTAGAAGCAGTTGGGCAGGAACTTCGAGACCGGGATGAAGCACTCAAGCAGCTCCGGGCTCACCTAATTAACTCTCAAATGGTTATGAAGGAGCAAGCAGATAGAAAAAGGAAGGATGTTAATTTTGACGTTGGGCAATGGGTGTATGTCAAGCTTAAACCATACCGACAGATGTCAGTAAACCAACGGATTCACCAGAAATTGGCGGCACGATTTTTCGGACCTTTTCAGGTTTTGGAGCGCATTGGTCCGGTGGCTTATAAAATCCAACTTCCACCCGAATCACGGATTCATCCCGTGTTTCATGTGTCGTTATTAAAGAAGGTGGTGCCATCCGGTAAGACTGATATGAGTTTACCTCCTGAATTAGAGCTCACCGCAGTCGATGTGGCGATCCCTGAGAGTGTTTTGGCTGAACGCAATGTTCTGGTGCAGCATGAGTCCGTACTGCAATGGCTCATCAAATGGAAGGGGCGTCCAGGGGAAGAAGCGACGTGGGAAGACGCGGTAACAATTCAGAACCAGTTTCCGGATGTCAATCTTGAGGACAAGATTGGTTTGGAAGGGGGGAGTAATGATAGGGATCGTGATAAAATAGTTAAAGGGGAGAAAGTGTTAAAAGTATATACTAGGAGGGCTAAAAAGGGGCAATCTGGAAGTGGCTAATTCTGTTAGAGGAGAGAGACTATTTGTTGGAAGGGAGGCAGCGTATGGGTCCATTCTAGTTTTTCTTTTTACGTATTACGATTGGGGCTCTAGCCTTTGGCTGAGAGAAGGGATGATTTCCCTCGATTGAAATTGTTCTTCACTTACGTTGAGTATTAATCTAATAACCTCCTCTTCCAATCTAATTTTTCTGTATTAATTCCTGTTCTCTATTTCTATTCCTCATCATCTTACAGTCATAATTTGCCAAGGGATTAGTCTAGGCATAGCCTAGGACACCCTTCCCAAAATAAAATAAAAAAATAAAATATCCAACGTTCATCTACATTTTGCATGTATGTTATGTCATATCTATTTAATTTACACATTCATTTTAGGTAGATTGGGAAGGAAAGGTTGCTCTTATACAGTGTGCAAAAGCAATGGGAATCCAAAAGTATGTATTCTTTTCGATTCACAACTGTGACAAGCATCCAGAAGTTCCATTGATGGAGATCAAGTATTGTACTGAGAAGTTCCTTAAGGACTCTGGCATAAACCATGTTGTCATCCGGTTATGTGGTTTTATGCAGGTATACTGCTCAAGTAGATTGAAATTATAGGCATGCTTCCAATGATCTAACTTTCACAACTTCAGTTTCTCATTCCTTAGCTCCATCTATAAATGTGAAGTCTGCATCTATACTATATTATAAAGCATTTGGTTCAAAGTATTTAAAACAACTTTTTAAGCATTATGTACTACTATTTAATGCTTAATTACTTAATTTTCAACTTTACAAGTAAATGATGCATAACTTTTTAAAGCTGCATGTTTGAATTCATAACTAACTGATAAACATAATCAAACACAAGATAAATATCACATTTTAAATATAAAGAATCTACAATATAATTACGATAATCATTGAATTTTAACAATATACTTGATTATTTTTTTATATTATTAAACCTAAAATAAATTACATCAGTATTAACCTAAAAATTAAAATAAAAAAATAAATTAAACAAATCTATAAAAAAACATTATCACTTTCTCAAAACCACACAAAACCTTATAAAATAGACAAAGACAAAAAATAAAATGAAACATTTGAATCGAGATGCATTGCGCGAGTACAGTACACTTCGAGTAATCAATTAATGGGTCGCCATGGCTTTCAAATGGACAGCTTTGAAATCATCCTATGTGATCTCTTTTGTTGACTGTCTCTAAAACATGGAAGAGAAGGTGATATACTGTTTTTTCATTCTTTCAGGGGCTCATTGGGCAGTATGCTGTGCCTATATTAGAAGAAAAATCTGTATGGGGAACGGATGCCCCAACGCGAATAGCTTATATGGACACCCAGGTAATTTCAAGTACTTTTAATCTTATTTAAGCCACCCAATAGTATTTTAAACCAATTGGTGCCCTCTTCCAGGATATAGCTCGTTTAACGTTTATTGCTATACGAAGTGAAAAAGTTGGTGAGAAACTTCTTACATTTGCTGGGCCTCGTGCATGGACAACCCAAGAGGTAAAGAACTTCCTGCTTTTTATTTCCAAGGGTTCAGTTCGGTTTCATTCATAAATCAGATCATATTTATGGGAGAAAAAATATATTCCATTTTGCAGTTTCTGTCATTTAGAAATTTCAGTGCTAATGAGTTCATTTGTCACCAGGTGATAACATTGTGTGAAAGGCTAGCTGGACAAGATGCAAATGTGACTACAGTTCCGGTCTCAGTTCTGAAATTCACTCGGCAATTAACTCGTTGTTTTGAGTGGACAAATGACGTTGCAGACAGATTGGCATTTTCAGAGGTAAGTTAACCTATCACATTGTAGGTAAACGACAAGTTTCTTATTTTTATTTTATTTTGAGATATCTGCTTCCATTGCTGCACTTTGGATATTTCTACCCAAAATTGACTTAGAGGGTGTTTGGTCAGAGGTATTAAGCAGTAATCAACGGGATTGAAAATAAAAGGAAGTGTTTGATTTTATGTAACATAAAGGGACCATCCCCCGTAAGCCCAAATTTTCATTCTCTAGCTTGACCAAACGGCCTGTGGCATTTATAAATAATACACACCGGTATCTCTCCTATGCACATGAGCAATTGGAGTATATCTTTAAGTTGAACAATGCAATGCACTTCCTTTGGGAACCATTTGAATGAATGATCATGCAAAAGGCGAGAATTTACAAATAATACATGATTCATTAAGGCCTTTTTCATTTCAATATTTTTATTTCATTCGGTATGGTTTTGACTTTGGAGAGGAGAATTGAGATTGTTAGAGTGCATGTCGGTTAGACTTAGGATCATTTCTCTTCAATATATGTTGAAAACCCCCTTCTCTCCTCAATTGCTCTTTCGCAGAGCAATCTCACGGGTTTTTGCATATTCTCACATGGTATTCGACACTTAGGGGCTATCTATACTCGTCTAGACACCCTACCCTATCTAGCCCGTCTGAACACTCTGGGATAATCTAGGACCGTGTATGTAAGTATGTTGGGCAGAAAAAGTCTTGTAATAAGATTGGGAAACTGATCAGAGGTATAAAAACTGTTTGATTTCTGTCTCTTCTACTCTATTTTCGCTGAGCAACAATGTAGCTTCCGTGGTGTTAGAGTCCCACATCGACTAGATACATGTTGGAACCTCTTTGTTTTCATCAAGGACTCTTTTATTGAGTAATCTAATGGGGTTCCACGTATAAGAGATGAATTCACAAAAAAGGAGTCAAGAGAATGGTGGGAGTAAATACCCAACACTACCATTCTCAGTAACTTTGTGATGTAATGAAGCGTATAACAACGGCTTTTTGAGTATGCATCAAATTATAGTTTTGGCAACCAAATGGAGAAAGAGGATGAGGTTTTTTGTTGGTAGCTCAAGTGTTTTGTTATAATAGAGAGCTCGTACTTTTTATTTTATTTTATATGTCGTATTATCCTCAAGATTTTCTCATGTTTTGTTGTAGATTCTCACGAGCGATACCGTATTCTCGGTACCAATGAACGAGACATATCAACTTCTTGGTGTAGACCAGAAAGATATCATTACATTGGAGAAGTATTTGCAGGATTACTTCACAAACATCTTGAAAAAGTTGAAGGACCTCAAGGCACAATCCAAACAAAGCGATTTCTACATTTAAAAAAAAAGGCAAGCATCTTTGTGTGTACATGCTGTGTTATTATTTCAAAGACCACATATTACTTTGTAACCAACGTTAAAAAGAGTTAATTTTTTTGGTAAATTTTACTTTCGGTTATGAACACTTATTTTGTAAATGGAAGGTAAAAATGTGTTCAAAATTCAAAATTCATAGGGCAGGAATGGACTGTACTAGATATGTGGAGTCAAGCAGGGGGATGGAAGATTTTTGAAATGTTTTAAGGTTTTAATTTGACATAGTTTAATAATTTATCATATCATGTTCAGGTCTAATGCCGGGTCAAACGTAAACGACAAGTTTTTATCTTCTCATTCTCATGTGCTCCTTAATTAACAAACGAACCCTAAATAAGCTTATCCATGCATATGTCCAACATGAGCTTAAAGTAACCACCAACAGAACCAAAAGACTCGAAATACTGTAAAATAATTGGAGAATGATATATATAGTATTGTAGGACTTTGATGTATCTTATTATACATGTAGGCGTAGCCATGTGTATTAGCACATAAAAAGTTCATGCAACCTAGAAGAGTCCTAAAATAGAAAGGTTTTCCCCATTTCTAGCATTCAGTGTTAAAGAAGCTGTTTATAGTTTATTTATTTATTTATTTAAAAAAACAAGAAAATAAGACATTAAAAACGTAAAAAAAATCGAATATCACGTCACAAAAGACCGCACACTAGGCCATGGCGTGCCACAGACATAGCGTGGCGTGAGACCCAATGAAAAAAAAACTTATATAAATCCATAAGTTATGTAAATCATTTAAAATACGTAAGTTTTTTCTAGCATAAAATAAGACGTAAAAGACATCAATGTATATAACATATGAAAAAAATAGTTTCACAATATATGGAACATGGACATTTTCGTTCTAATGGTTTATCAACTTTCAAAGTCATGGTTTTTTCATTATAGAAATATTTATCTATCTAATACTTCATGATCGATATTCTAGACGTTCTATATAACATAACACATTATATATATATATATATATGGTTGGGTTCACGTGAGACGAACATGTTTTCGTGAGACCACAAAATAACACTAAACCTTCACAGCAATTCATTGTGAACTAAAGTATAGAATGACAGTTTCGTAACTTTTACAAAAACACGGGACAAGTTCATATATGAAATTGTGTGATTCATATATGAATTTTTTTTAAGTAATTCATATATAAACCTTTGTGATTCATATATGAACCTTTGTGTTTCATATATGAAACTAATTAATTGTAGGTTCATATATGAATCAGTGAACCAATTAACTGATTCATATATGAACCTTTGTGTTTCATATATGAAACTAATTAACGGTAGGTTCGTATATGAATCAATTGAACCAATTAACTGATTCATATATGAACCAATTAACTGATTCATATATGAACCTTTGTGAGTCATATATGAAACTTTTTTTAACTAATTCTTATATGAACTAATTACTTAATTCATATATGAATCACAAAGGTTCATATATGAATTAGTTAAAAAAGAGTTCATATGTGAATTACAAAGGCTCATATATGAACGTATAGTTTATATGTGAATCACACAGATTCATATATGAACGTGTCCCGCGTATTTTTACGAAACTACCCATCTATCTTGTGCAGACCACACGCAGACCATGCGAGGAATTATCCGCTGCTTCTCGATCAAAGCCGCCGATCTTGACCGAACGAATGGCTAAGATCACTTCTTTACTTCTCATATATTTAGCACTTCTCATTTGAACATCTCCCTATATATATATATATATATATATATATATATATATATATATATATAGGGAGAGGTTCAAATGAGAAATGCTAAGTGTGTGAGAAATAGAGAAATGATCCTAACCTTCATCTGGTCTGCACCAGATAATTCCTCGCATGGTCTGCACAAGATAGAGGGGTAGTTTCGTAAAATACACGGGACGAGTTCATATGTGAACCAGTTAATTAGTTCATATGTGAATCTGTTAATTAGTTCAACTGATTTACATATGAACCTACAGTTAATTAGTTCATACGTGAATCAGTTCATATATGAATCACAAAGGTTCATATGTGAATTAGTTAAAAAGAGTTCATATGTGAATTACACGGGTTCACATATGAACTCGTCCCGCGTATTTGTAAAAGTTACGAAATTGTCCTTCTATTTTTGGAATAGTCGTAACTTTTGACCAGTCAAAGCCGCAACTTTTGACGAGTCAAATCCGATCTTGATTTATTGAATGTCTAGGATTACTCTCTATTTCTCACACACTTAGCATTTTTCATTTGAACCTATGGCTATATATATATATATTTGGGTGATGGTGGATACTTAATAGAGGGAATCCAACCCAAAATCATTTCTAAAACTTTTTAATGAAAATCAATTAATTATTAATTATATATAAAGTTTAATCAACTACAATAATATAACGGGCTAGGCTGGCTTGTCCAATTTTTTTTTCATTGTCCAAGCCCGTCCATTAATTTTAGCGGTTCAGCCCGAGCCCACACATTTTTTTGAGAATGATTGTCCAAGCCCGTTTTTCTCACAGGCTGAGCGAGTCGGGTCTAGCAGGCCGTACCACCCGTGAACAACTCTAATATACATATATAAGGGGCTATTCAAGGAAGAACTCGGTTGTTTGTGATAACCGTAAGATCTAATCTCAACACATTATTAATAATAAATGGTTATTATTAAAAATAATATTATTAGTAATAATCCAATAATTTTCAAAAAATAAATAAAGTTTATCAATATACTTAGGGGTAAAATAATGTTTTTGTAAATCTCTCTCTCTCTCTCTCTCCCCCCCTCTCTCCTCTTTCCGACTAATCTTACTCCGACAAATTTATTTTGGTGTACACTATTGTGATACGGGTTGTGATATCCATGAACTTTCTGTGATACCACATTACCCGTTGTGATACCAACCATCAAACTACCACTGCCATCCAATTCATCATAAATTCAACCAATTTGGAGAATCGTTGTGTTGTCTTCGAAACCACCACTGTGATACCAAGTGTGATACCTAATGTGACACCTAAGAAATTATGTGATACCAAGTGTGATACCTATTGTGACAACCAAGAACTTCTTTGATACAGATACCCAATGCGATACTACTATAGTCGACCTGCGGGTGTTGTATTAGGTTCTTTTTTTTGTTCTTGTGGTAATGATATCTTCATTGCACATTCAGGGACAAAAGTAGCAATAGCATAAGGGAAAGTAAGAAAATGTTTGAAAAACCATGGAAGATAATCATCTTCATTATTTAAGAGATGAAATTGTATAGTAATAAAAAGTTGAGTGTAACATAAAAATAGAAAAGAAAAGTGAAAGTAATAAAGAAGAAATAGATAGATAAACAAGGCAAATAAATGTGAGTAGGTCAAGTAGAGGGTGCTTTTTGGGCTAAAAGTTGTAACGATAATAAGTTTTGTAGGCCCATAAATAGGTAATTGACTATGACTAGACCCTTGGCCCAAATGTCCCCACAATACCCTTGATTGGATGCTTGCATTGCAACATTTATAAAAAACAACCACTTCCTTCAAAAGCAAAAATAACCTTTACAAAAATCAAACACAAAATTTGAAAATCACGAGGATATCTCCAATTTAAGTTCTCAAAAGAAAAAACTATCAAGACTTTCCATGCAACTAGTTAAAAGTTAAAACCAAACCATTTATTGTATTTATTACTTTATGTTGGTACTTTATAGTTTGCAATAGACTTAAAATTACAATTTTGTTGTGTGAATTGTTAAAAAAATTTAAAAAAGTTGACATTGGGTACCCGGAACCGTCGGTTCCGGGTCCAAAATATAAGCGGTTCCGGTTCCTTCATTCTAGGAACCGCCGGTTCCGGTTCCATGAATTTTAGCCGGGTACCCGGTTATGCTCACCCTTATATATATATATATATATATATATATATGAAATTTAATTAGTATATCTTTTTCTTATGTTTAAAAAAGAGTACACCCATTTTTATTTTAAGTTACCTTTGTAGAATGCAACATGTTTTTTACGTCACTCTACGTTAACGTTATGCCATTAAAAAGTTATTCTTTTACAAGTTTTGTCGTTTGTTAAAAATTGACTATATATATTATTGAAATTCAATAATAGTAGCCAATAGCTTCTGGCGTGTAGCTCAGTTGGTAAAAAGGTGAAGTAACTTTACCCAAATAATAGTAGCCAATAATATTGTAATTTATATGATTGTGTGTTGCTGATAAGCTAGCTTATGACTTATAAGCTAGCTGGTAGCTGATAAGCTAGCTGTTGACTTATAAGCTAGCTGGTAGCTGATGAAAAAGTCACGTTTGGCAAAAAGTAGCTTATAAGTATTTAAATAACCAAAAAGAACATATTAAAAAAATAGTTAATAAATAATAATTAATATTAATGAGGGTATTTTTGAAAGAAAAAAAATCAAAAGCTCCATAAGCTCATGAAACGCTACTCTCACTAACGTTTTGAAAAGGGTCATCCAAACATGTACCTAGCTTATAAGTTAGTTTTTTTTGGCCAAATAATGCCTAAATTGCATTAAGATTCGGCGATAACGATTTAATTGATATAATTAAGATCATATAAGTTTCTGATTAAACAAATTTTCACTTAAATATAATTTAAAATTAACAATTGTTTTTATTTATTTATTTTGTCTTCTTTTTTGACGATATATATTCAACAAAATATATGCATGTGTTCGAACTTTCAAAAGGAAAAAAAAATATTATATATTATTGCATGGTCGTGGAAAGAATTAATTATAAAAAGCAATTGGTTTTGATGTATAATTCTTTTTATATACTTTTTGGAAATAATTGAAATGGGATCTAAAATATTGAGATTATAAAGAATAAAGCATGGTTATGACGATTGTATCCGTCAACAAATGTTAGGTTAGGTGATAATTAATTAATTAATTAAAATGGTTTTGACCCAATATAAAAATAGACATGTGATAACGTGAGAAGCCTCATTTTGTGTGTGTGTGTGTGTGTGTGTGTGTGTGTGTGTGTGTGTGTGTGTGTGTGTGTGTGTGTGTGTGTGTGTGTGTGTGTGTGTGTGTGTGTGTGTGTGTGTGTGTGTGTGTGTGTGTGTGTGTGTGTGTGTGTGTGTGTGTGAAGTGTTTTTAAACCATTGACCGTCTTTAATCAAATATCTTTTCATGAATTGTGATTTAAAAGAGAATTGATCCGATGCATGTTATCTCGGTGCATCTCATCTTAATATTCGTTCATTTCTCATCAAACGGTTGATAACCACTTTTTACCAAGTTTAACACTTTTCATTGGAACACAACCCTAAAAAACTTATTCCAACTTTTTTGTTTGGTTGAATAATCAATCCGTTATTTTTGTTTTTACAAATGATAATCCATTTTAATGTTAGAGAACTCCACAATTTATAACACCTATTCAAAACTATTAATTTAAAATAATTCACTACTACAGAAATGCCTTTTTTAAACGTACTTTTTTAAACGGTTTTAAAAAATTTCCGAAAAAACCGTTTAAAAAAGTAGCCGTATTTTTTTAAGTACATTTTTAAACGGTTTTGTGAGTTTGAAACTGTTTGAAAAAGTAAGGGGCTTTTTTATACGGTTGTTTACAGAAAACCGTATAAAAAGACCTATGAATTTTACACGGTTCCACGAAAACTACCGTATAAAAATCTGCCAAACATTTGTACACGGTTTTTTTAAGCAACCGTGTAAAATTCATAGGTCATTTTATACGGTTTTCTGTAAACAACCGTATAAAAAAATCTCTTACTTTTTCAAACGGTTTCAAACTCAAAAAACCGTTTAAAAATGTACTTAAAATCTTTAAACTTAAAAAAAGAGTTAATATATGTAAACCAAAAGGACCAAAAATAGGGAGGGAAATATAGGCCAAAAATATAGGGAGGGAAATACAAATTATTGACTTCCCACGTCTTCTCCATCTCTCCACGTACGACTTCTCCATCTCTTCATCTTTTCTTCACCTTTTCTCAGCAGCGATTCAGCAGCCACTCATACAAATTCGTCTAAACTTATTCAGCAACGATGGATGATGGACTTGGCAATGGCGAGGATGAACTTTTCTTTGTTGATGCACTTGACAACGGGGTAGAACTTGGCAATGACGATGATGGACGTACGGCTTCTCCATCTTCTCCACCAGGTTCGATTCTAGGGTTTATTTGAAGTTGTTTAATGTTCTAGGGTTTATTTCTAGGGTTTATTTGAAGTTATTTGGCCTTTTGTTTTGATATAGGGTTTAATTCTAGGGTTTATTTGAAGTCATTATTGGTTTCGATTTTATTGGGTTTGAATCGTGTTGGTTTGCATCTCGATTTTAGGCGTCTATTTTATCATCCTTCTGATGTGGGTTCGATTGGTTCCATTTTCACGAGCACAAATTGACAAACATAAGAATGAATGGCTCTGTTCGTATTGCCCATTTTCACCCATTACTCATGTCCATTTATCACCTCTCCTTTCTGTTGGTCTTACGTTACGTTCGGGTAACAGCTGCAGTTAATTGGGAGCAGCAACGGTTTTTTAAAAGATGGTCGTGTAAGCGTCGTTATAACAGGCCTTACACGGCATGTTTAATTCTCGCAAACCTGCTGTGTAACAGGGCTGTTTTGGCCTATTTATGGCTGTTTGTACTGGTGTTTGTTGCTAACCAGAGTTGTCTCCTTTCATTTTCAGCTTCTGTTGAGGTTTTGTTGTGGTGTTTGAGGCTTTGTGCTGTTAGTAGTTGGGTCTCTTTGTGGTTGTATCTTTGGTTTTGATGAGGTTGGTAATAAAAGTATTGCTGTTAAAAAAAAAAACTCTCATTTATGTTGTATATGAAGTTGGGAAAACAAAATATGCTAAGATCACCATCTTGTGTTATTTGGGTTGGTATCCTTAATTCTTTTGGGTTGTTTCTGTATCTTCCAAAAAGTTTAAGTAGGCTTTTGTATCCATTTTGTGAGTTTTTTACTCTAAAAAGTGAAAAGAAAAAGATTTGTGTGCTGCATATGCAAACAAATCCGTGAATGAAAACAAACCATTAATTTAGAATAAACATGTTGCTAAAACATTGTTGTTGGTTTCTGTTTTGCTTTTGTAAGCATGTGTAGATAAACATAAACAGGGTAACATCATCTATAACAGAAAATAATATCATTTTCAGTCTCTACCTTTGCTCACAATTGTGGCTATCTTGTAGTGAGAGAAACAAAATATATGGTATTCAACTATCAAGTGGCAGCAAAAAGCATACAGAGGTGTGGTTAAAACTAACACATGACCACTTGTTTTTATGATCTTGACCACTTGATACAGTTAGGGCACCACTGAAAAGGATATTGTAATCTTGCAGATAAACCACTGTTTGCTAAGAACCAAAGCATTATCCAACAACCTATTTGATCAAATTAATTTACTGAACATAATTTGCTTAACAGGGACATTTCATCAAAAAGATAGAATGCATTTCATGTAGGCGGCATTTTGTGACCTGCTGTAATTTTGTGTTGTTATTGATTATAGTTTATTATGCTAAAAAATAATAATTGATAAAGAGGTTGCAGTCCAATGATAACAAAGCCATATTCTTGAGTTGGGTATTTTTCCTTTCTGAAAGTTATATATATGATTGCATAATTAGTTTTCATCTTTCATTAAACTATTTAACCACTTTTATATGATTGCATAATTAGTTATTACTTATATATGTTTACTTATTACTGTGTCTATAAATATTCACAATATTCAGTTTAATCATATTGTAATTTTTTAGGGATCTATATACGATAATATCAAAAAATTCGAAGAACCGTTGTGCATTTATTGCCCCGGGAGCAATTGATGAACCCGCGATTGAACGAGATGGTTCATACGTCATGGAGACAATATTTGAATCGATGATGCACAACACAGAAAAGGATTTCTTTTTGGCACCGTACATACAAGGGTGAGTTATATATATATATATATAGTGTATGCTTTAAGTTTACTAACATTATTGTTTAAACCTTTTTGAGGCATCATTGGTCGTTGCTAATCATACGACCTAGACATCGCACATCGCTTAGTATATATACTGGATTCAAAGATGTCGGAAGGAAAGACATCGAAAACTTATCGGATCAAAGGGATGATGGAAATGTAAGTAATGTATTACATTGATATAAAATTGACGTTTATTTTTATTGTTAATTAATTATTGACACAAAGTTATTTATTGTTTCTTTTTACGGCAATTACAAAGTATAATCAATGTGAAAGGTCTTGTCATGCCGTAATTTCCGCTCCTGTCACTTGGAAATTAAACATGGTAGAATTTACATATCCCGACAATCTATTTCATACTTTAGTTTTTCTAATTATTACATCCCTCCTTATAATTTAGTGTAATCAACAAAAGGAGGATTGGGAATGTGGATATTATGTCATCAAGCAAATGTTCCAATATGCAATGTACGAGCAGTATCATTCCCCTCACAAGGTACTTATTTGTTAAATTTCAGTCATTTATATGTTGTACAAAACACTTTTTTAGATTACCCATCTTTTATAAATTTTTGTATAGGACATATGGACGACCACCGCTTCTTTTTCTATTGAACAAATAGATCAAATAGCTTGTCACGTGGCCAAATCATTTAGTTTAAACCGTATGAAGGACGGTAAAATGTGGTAAGGTATGTGTCTTATGCACTTCACTACAAGTGGCCGATGTATTTATGTGTATAAATAACATAGTTATTCATGTTGTTATGTATTTGCAATATAAACTCCTATTATATGTTCATAAAACGTGGAGTTCTTATATATAGAGCCCTTATTTATTTTCAGGATAAGAGATCGATGAATTGAAGTGCGCGGAAGAATATTGAGCTAGTTCTAGAAAGAAAGTCATGTTGGATGTAACAAACAATTGAGAGGTAGAATATTGTTGATGATGTCTTTGAAGAAACAAGTTTGTGGATATTTTTGTAATGACTTTTGGTTTATATATACTATATTGATGAAGAAATTTAATGGATATGGTAGTTTTAATGTCCATTGACTTTTAATAGAATTTGGAGTTCTATATGTGAATGGATGAAAAAAGTTTGTACATTTGGTATGTAATGGCATTTTAAGTATATATATATACATATATATAGTACATATTTTTACACGGTTTTAAGAAATGCAAAAAAACCGTGTAAAATTGTAAACCTTTTTACACGGTTTTTTAAAAAAATCCGTTTAAAATGTATACCTTTTTACACGGTTCTTTTAGCATTACCATGTAAAATTATGCACATTTTACACGGTTGTTTTTCAAAACCGTTTAAAAAGGATTGCATTTTACCCGTTTTTTTTGGCTTTTTTAAACGGTTTAAGAACCGTGTAAAAATGTGTCTTTTTTACACGGTTCCAAAACCGTGTAAAAAAGCCCATGACTTTTTCAAACGGTGCCCTTTCAAACGGTTGTAATCCGTTTAAAAATGTCAAAAACAACCGTTTAAAATACCTATTTCTGTAGTAGTGATTAATGTTATAATTAATCAATTTTTAGAAAGAAAAATATTAAATATCATAAATATCACCATTTTAAATGACATGACACGTGAGGCGTGGCGACGAGACCAAACCTCAAGCTTTAGGAGTCACGACAAAACTATGACGTTTTCAAGGTGCGACTTATGACAATTCATATATAATATTATATATAAAAACATATGTTTTGTTGTGTTACTCAATGGTCAATAGTAATAATCAAGTTAAATTACGTTGTATATTAAAAAAGTTACAAATAAGGCATTATAAACGTGGAGAAAAAACAAATATCACATTACGAAAACTGCGCATTAGGCTATGGCGTGCCACGAGCATAAGTATAACTTGGCGTGAGACACAAGAGAAAAAGAGAAACAAGCTCGAAAAGGAAAACGAGCTCGAAAGAGACTCGAAGTTTGGGATCGAAAAAGGAGCAAGCATAAAGCACCAAATATAAGGAGGGTACGATACAGATCGAAAGCCAAGTTGGAAACACAAGAAAATCGTCGGCGCTAGAAGCGGCGCTGGCCAGGCCGCACCAAGAGCCGCGCCAGGGACTGTTTGAGCATGCCGCGCGCATGCCTTAGTGAGTTCAAACGCGGCGCCCACCTGACCCACGTGACCCTCCTTCTCCTTATCCAATTCCTTTCACGTGACCGTCTTTCCATTTGTTTACAATTCCTTTATCATCTAGCTTTATTTTATTATTCTTTCTTATTAGGATTATCTTAGGTTATCTTTTAATTATTATAAGTTTAGGATTATCTTAAGCCATACTTATCGTTTTCAATTGTTAGTTATAAATAGGGTTGTTAGGTTTCTTTGTTAATGAAGTTATCAATTAATAAAAGTTTGTTTCTTTTAAGAGTTTTCTCTTAATTTCTGAGTTTACATTTAATAATCTCGTTACCAAAAACGGTTTAGACGCTTGTCGATCCTTCCGCAAACCGACGCTGCGTCAAGTGGTATTAGAGCAAGATTCACCTGTCTTTTCACCATCAATGGCAGATCAACAACCCTCTACCAAAGCAGACTTGGCTGAGTCGGATGTGGCTTTATCCACAACACTTGCTAATCTGAGAGCGCTTGTTAATAGGCTTCAACCTAACATCATCAACGACCAACGTCAGAGAAGAGACAGGTTTGAAGGACCGGTTGGGGTTCTACGCAATGGCAACCGTAACCGGGTTAATTTTTCATATTCTGAATCCGAAGAGGAGGAAGAAAAAGAGCCGAAGAATCCGAGAAGCAACAAACACGATTATCGTATGAAAACGAACATTCCATTTTTCTACGGAACTATGGGAGTCGAAGAATTCTTAGATTGGCAAATCGAAGTCGATCGATTATTTCACATTGTAGCGGTGCCCGAAGACAAACAGGTAAAGTTTGTTGCTTCTCGTCTAAAGAGCGCATCCGCCATTTGGTGGGATAAACTGATCATGCAAAGACAACGACAACGAAAGAGACCAATTCCATCTTGGAAGAGAATGAAGCAGCTTATGATGGAGCGATTCTTACCGGTAGATTATGGACGGATTCTTAACAAACGCGCAAACTCAACAACGACGACCACCAGAGAAGGGATAGGCACGAGGAACGCGTCAACGTTTTGTGCGAAAACAACTACGTCGTATTATGCAACCAGTTTCTTCCATGGTCAAACAACCACCCATTCCGGAAAAGCCACTTGAAAAGGATAAAGTATTGTCGAACAAATTCGAAGAGAAAGTCATCTCCGTCGTGACCGAGCCACAAAAGGATGAATTATTGGCGGACAAATTCGATGAGAAAGTCATCCCCGTCGTAATCGAGCCACAACAAGAAATCTTTATCGAGACCAAAATACTCGAACCAGATCTCGAACCAACCATCGAAGAAACCGAAAGTGAACCGGTTAATGACATTCCCGAGCCAACGAAACCTTTGTTGCAAGAAGTCAAGCAGATTAATCCCGAAGATTTTTCCGTTGTTCCCGCGCCCAAAACTCCGGATCAAGCCGAAACAATTTCCGGTAAAGTTACTCTAGTCTCTTACCCTTTTGAGTTTGATAAAATATCGCTCGTATGGAAACAACTGCGACAACCTCCGTTGGAATTTAAAGACTCGTCAAACTTCTATAATTTTGGAGGCCAAGTTGTGAATCCAAACATTTTGAAGAAACGGATGTTCAACGACTTGGGTGAAGTTGTTTTTCATGTGAACTCGAGGACGAGTTCTTTTCAAGTGAGAGTGACTGATACAGGGAGAATTCGAGAGTTAATAATCGTTTTTGCAAATAATTGGGAAAAAGAGAAACGAGCTCGAAAAGGAAAACAAGCTCGAAAGAGACTCGAAATTTGGGATCGGAAAAGGAGAAGCATAAAGCACCGAATATAAGGAGGGTACGATACAGATCGAAAGCCAAGTCGGAAAACGAAAACACAAGAAAATCATCGGCGCTAGAAGCGGCGCTGGCCAGGCCGCGCCAGGGACTGTTTGAGCATGCCCCATCGAGTTCAAACGCGACGTCCCACCTGACCCTCCTTCTCCTTATCCAATTCCTTTCACGTGACCAGTCTTTCCATTTGTTTACAATTCCTTTATCATCTAGCTTTATTTTATTATTCTTTCTTATTAGGATTATCTTTTAATTATTACTAAAGTTTAGGATTATCTTAAGCCATACTTATCGTTTTCAATTGTTAGTTATAAATAGGGTTGTTAGGTTTCTTTGTTAATGAAGTTATCAATTAATAAAAGTTTGTTTTCTTTTAAGAGTTTTCTCTTAATTTCTGAGTTTACATTTAGTAATCTCGTTACAAAAAAGGGTTTAGACGCTTGTCGATTCTTCCGCAAACCGACATTGCGTCAAATATAAACCATATAATCTATCATCTAAAGATACACCATAAATAAAAAAACAGATTTTTTGTTTTTAAAAATTAGGATAATTACCATTTTGAATTGTATTAGATATTCTGTTAAAAATATTATTGTAACAAAACACAATTTACATCTTTTAAAAATATCATTATATGTCAATCAGGTTGTAGTGCAGTGGTTGATCGTCCTGGGTGATGTGGTGGAATATCCCATCCACCCAGGGTTCGATCCTAGGCATCTTCAACATTGATAAGGCATCTTTAAGTTTCAAATTTGTCAGGGATTAGTCCGGGCTGTGTCTGGGATACCCTTCCCAAAAAAAATATCATTACATCTTTTAGATTTATTTATTTTCTAATTTTTATTAACTCACAGTTTTTATCAAGTTTTATATAATTTTTTTCTAGACACACTTTTGGAAAAAAAATATTACAATTTTCATCAAATACCACATGTGATATCCACAATCAATTCATCACCTTTTTCATAACCATTTTCTCTATTTTTTGGATTCACGTTTTAAATCAAATGTGATTAGTTTCGTTTAACATATGATCTACCATGTAAATTTTTATACATATCACATATGATAATATAGTCTCATCAGTAAAAGTGATGTACTATCACATGTGATATTATTTACATCACAAAAAGATCTATAAATGCAAATATACATAATCACATATAATTAACAAATATCTACAAATTGATATGATCATCAAACAAATTATCATATGTGATAAAACTTATAATCAAGTTGTTACAGATTTATTTTTGAGATGAAATTGATTTATTAAGGATTATTAGAAATCGTATTGAAAACAAACTCAATCCCAGTTTATTAGGGATTATCACCATGGTTACATGATAACGGAAAATCATATAGTTCCACACAGTGGCCACAGTGTTTCCACAGTGGGGGCGCAAGTATACACCTCAACTATGATCGCTACAAGTAATAAAGTGGTAAGTATTTACCAAGTATCGTATCCACAGGTAAGGCTGACAATGGGTAAGGGTAAACCCGTTACCCGTTATGTTTTGACCCGTTGGATAAGGGTATGGATAAAGAAAATCTTATCCATTTATCCACTTATCCGTACCCGTTTACCCGAAATTTTAGTGGGTAGGGTATGGATAAACGTTTTTCGTTATCCATTTATCCGTTACCCGTTACGATAT
Source organism: Saussurea involucrata (assembly GCA_033807775.1). Classification (NCBI taxonomy): domain Eukaryota; kingdom Viridiplantae; phylum Streptophyta; class Magnoliopsida; order Asterales; family Asteraceae; genus Saussurea; species Saussurea involucrata. The sequence continues at coordinate 121,266,895 of CM066315.1, forward strand.
TATATATATATATATATGCATGTATGTATAATTATATAAAGTAGAATATTAATATATATACACATAATTATATTAAGTTAATTAATTAATATATATATATATATATTTATAACGGTGTCATATATTAATTTTTTATATTTATCGAAAAAAGAGTTTATGACGATTAAATAAGAAATAAATTGGGTTAAATTATAATAAAATAAATACTTTTTTATAAAATAAAAATATCATTAGAGCGTTTTCATCAAAACCATTAAAATGCCATGAAAATAAAGTTTATGTAGTTTCTAATTTATATTTTTATATGTTGTATATCATTTTATTATTATTATTAATATTTAATAACAAAAACAAAAAAATTGTATAAAAACAATATTTTTAGGACAATAAATGAAAGTTTAAAAAACATTAAACAAATAAAATAAAATTTAAAGAATGATAAAATGTAAGGAGGAACGTGTATTTGATGTTTAGAAGATAATTATGTTTTATTTTGACGTTGTATTAGTAAAATAGAGGCATGTTCCATCTTGTTCCACTCTGTTCCATGGGATGGGGGTGGAGCATGTCTTTTCCATCTTGTTCTACTTTGTTCATGTTTGTTCCACATAAAAGTGCTGTCAAACATGAGACTATGATCTTTGTTTTGTTCTATTCTGTCATGTTCAATGTACCAAACGCATCCTACAGGTTCATCCAATTATCATTATATTATATTAATTATTTAACAAAATAAAAATATTTATATATTTTTTAATAAATAAAAATAAGATAAATAATAAAAATAAAAATTCATATCATTCATTAAAAAATTAAAAATTACAAAATATTAAAAATCTACTCGTCGTCATTGTTTGGAACTTGGATACGCCAAATATGTTCGACCAAATCCGACCGAAGGTTATTATGAGTGTCCCGGTTTTTGACTTCTCGAACATTTGCCGCGCGTTGTTCCTCACTAATTTGTGTTTCGATATCATCCGTGAAAAGGTTAATATGTTCTCGGCCCTCGGTTCTCTTCTTGACGATGAGGCGGTGCTACCATAAATTAATTTTGCAGCTTCTCGAACCAACCCTACAAAAATTTCCCTTTGATGATGCAAGTACTCGTCGGTGTCTATGGATGATGATGATGCGGTCGATGAAGCGGGTTGTGGCGAATCCATATTGTCTAAAATTAAAGAAATAAATGGAAGAAAGTATAGATAATGGAAGAAAGTATAGAGTTGTTTGGTGTGAAAAAATGAAGATAGTATAGGTTAATATATATAGTGATTAATTTGAAAAAAAAAATTTAATTTTTTTTTTCTAAAATAGCCGTTTAGCAACGGTATTATTTCAAAAAAATTAAAAAAATAAAAATAAAAAATAAATCAGCAACGGGTTGATCGGGTTGGGGAACCCGGTAGCCGAACCCGCTTGCTACCCGGGACCCCCCCGTACCGCTGCCCACTTGAACCCTCTCGAACTCGAAGCCAACTCAGCCGAACCCGCACCCCTTACCCGAGGGCGGTACGGGTAGTCTAACATAATATTATATTAAACTCGAATTAATTATCGTCTTCTTATATATAACTAATATGCATGATGGTTATCTTATTAAATGGCATTTTGATAATTTATAAGTAAATTGTAAACAGACCTTTAATTTATTCTAACCCAAAAAATAAAAAAGTTGTCTAACTACTCGTAGTTACCAATCAAATGGTTTTACTTTTTACCTCGTAAACCAGAAGATACGTAAACCATACTAGTACTTGTGCAATTAATAAGGGGCTGTTTGTTTAGTTTCATTAATAGCCAATCTTTGAATCGCGAAAAGGTAAATCCTGTTTGGTAAAAAAAAATGTATGTCTCTTAATGGTTCTAAAACCCTCTAAATGATTTAGCATCATGGGTCTCTCTTAACCATTCAGCTCCATGATTTCATTCTAAACAATTACCAAACAACCATATTTCATTTTGCATTATATCATAAAAGCCTCTTAATTAAATCATTCTGTAATAAACCATTCAACAACTGCCTAGGTGTCATTTTCACCTCTTTCAATTTGGGTTATGTAATACAAAAAAGAAGCACGTACGTTACCATCAGTTCAATAACAGCAATATTAAAGAAGAAGAAAAAAGTCTTCTATTTGTGATGCTACTTAATTACAGAGACTTGATGAATCAATGCATCGTAAAAAGTATAAATAAAAAAGAAGCATTAAAATATAATTAACGTTTTAATATTAAAATCAACGGTTTAAGGTTGTTAGTTTTCACATTCTTCTAGAAGTCTAATGGGGGCGAAAGATGTTAAAGGTAAAATATTTCAAAATTCTAGAAGAAATAAGATAAGTCGTAATTAATGGTTGATAATTAATAATTAATGATATTTTTGGAGTTATGGGCTGTTTGTTTACCTCTTAATAACTTCATTAAGAGACAATCTCTAAATCACTAAGAGGTGAGTCTTGTTTGAAAAAAAAAAGGTTGTTCTAAAACCCTCTGAATGATTTTGTATATTGGATCTCCCTTAACCATTCAGCCCCTTAATTTCATTATGAACAATTACCAAACAACCATATTTCATTTTGCACTGTATCATAAGAGTCTCTTAATCATTTTGACCACTTAATCATCCTACACCAAACCATTCAGCAGCTGCCAAACAACCCCTTAGTGATCATGTATAATTGTTGGTTAGTTAATCTGGTTGCGAAATCCATGATGCACCTCTGGAATAATTAATAATAATTAAAGTTTTCATTGTGAACTATAATCAACAAAATGGTACTCACAAGAACTTAATTAATTTCTAAATAAAAAATATATAATTATGGTTGGTAACGGTTGTCGATTTTAAATTTTATTTGGTTATAACATACACACCTACCTAACATGCATCAACATTAGTTGTATAGCTAAGTGTTCTATAATAACTATTTTCAAACTAATTAAATCCTTTTGCCACTTCATAGAAAAGGATGTAAGTTAGGTAGGTGTCAAGATCGATGGGGATGTAAATGCATAGCATCTCCAACAGCTTTCCCATTTTGGAGAATATGGAGATTTTGGTCCTAAAATATGCTCCAACAGCTTCTCCAAAACCATCCCCATTTTGGAGAAAGTAGGAGAGAGAATGTCATTTTCTCCAAATATGGAGATTACCCCATGTTAGGACACTGAAGTTGTCCTTTATAATAGAAAGTTTTGTAAAACAATAACTGTGTTAAAGGGCTTATGCTTAATTGTTGTAGCAAGTGATGAAGACTATAAATAGGTCTTTACTTGTAGTTTGTCAAAAGTGAATTCATTAATACAAGATGTAGATCTCTAATCACTTTGTGTTCTCTCTAGGTTAGATTTCCTTTTCAATAATGTTCTTCATCTTCTTGTTACACAATACTTGGATTGTATGAAGATCATGGACCTAACAAGATTTCACGGAAAAGAAAATTCTCTTTGAAAAGGAAAGTAAAACCCTTAAAAAGAAAAATATGGAAATTTTCAAAGAGATTACTGATAAAAGAAAGTTTTTGGAAAAAGATTTTGAATCGGAACGCATATATTTTGAAGATGTGATTCTTAATCTTACCAAAAGATTATCTGGTTTATCAGCGGATATTATGAAGAATCAATTGATAAAATCTGATCTCCAAAAGAAAATTGATCTAATTTCTAAAGAGAAAAATGTTTTGATAAACAAAGTTAAGGAACTTGAAGACATCATTTTTAAATTTGATGTCTCAAAGCAGGTAAGTCCTGAAAGTATCTTTCAGACTCCATTTGTTAATTCAAATGATTCTGAATGCTCTTTTAAAACTGCTTCAAGTTCGAGTTTTAAAAACATTCCTTCTAAACATATTAATAGATCAACTGGTTTCTCAAAAGACCAGATTCGTTCAACAAATCTCTTATATAATCCTCTGTTTGATAAATCAGATAACAAAACAAATGTGCCTAAATTTAATACTTCCAAACCTGAAGAAGTTCCAGTCTTCAAGAGGGTGAAGATGGAATGGAGAATCAAAGGCACAACAGTTCCAAAGAAAGAGGTGCCAAAATCATCTATTTCCACTCCAAATGCTAAGAAGAGCAATACATTTCAAGGTAAATCTTTTGTCAAACCTGATTTGGTTTACTTTGTAAATCAATTAATCAGGTTAGCTCAAAAGAAAATTTGTTGTTCTTACTATGAAACAAATGATTTTGTGCATAAAAATTATACTTCTTTTTGGTACGGTACTTATAGTATTCCTTCAAAGAGATCTACACCTAACCCACTAGGACCCAAGTGCCATTGGGTACCAAAATCTGCTTAATCTGTTTTGCAGGTTTATCATGTGTTGTACTGATTTGTAAATACATACCACACACATGACTGAAAACAGAAGAGAAGCGGTGGATTTGTTTTTTGAAGAATATTTGTACCATTAAGGGGGAGACAAAAGGATTATGGTTTCTAAACATATCAGTTTAGGACCCGCACTTAAAAGAGATTTTGGTTTCTGAATACATCAATTCAGGACCCGTGCTTCAATGTTTTTGGCTTTTGAACATATCAGTTCAAAACCCGTGCTTCAACGACAATGGCTTCTGAACAATTCAGTTTAGGACCCGTACTTCAAAGACTAAGACTTCTAAACAAATCAGTTTAGAACTCACACTTCTCAGGTAATATCCTTAAATGTTATATCTTTTTACTTCAAGGAACAAGTGATGAAAGGTAACATTGGATTATATTTGTTTCTACTGCTTTGAAAACTTGAATCTTTACAAATTTAATTCAATGAGATGAAATTTTCAATTCTCATTCAATGAATTAAATGCGTGCTAAAAGATGATTTTTCAAGAATCTTTGTATTATCTGAGTTAGATTTGCTTCAACTTTCACCTCTGAAATAAATCGAAAGGTAAGCAAAACATGAATGAAATTATGCTGAATGCTCAAAGTTATGTAAATTCGGACTTATATAGAATATAATGCTCAAAAAGCCTATTTGTCAGAATGATGAATGGAAACGAAAATATGGGGGAAGCACTATGTTTTAGAACCAAGTGATTGAGATATCATTCATATTTTGTGATGGAAATCCGAACTTATATAGAATATCATTTAGTTTGAAAGTTTGTACCTGTGGCCTTTCTGGTTTGGGAGAGTAAGTCCTAAGGGGTGCTCGACACCTAGACCCTAAGATCAACTGGTCTGGGATCGGCTGACCCAAATCCTGCAATAGAACCAGATAGAAAGCCATGTTCTACTGGTACAAATGGGTTTAAGATATATCGATGTGACCTTTCTGGTTTGGGAAATTAAGTTCTAAGGGGTGCTCGACACCTAGCACCTAAGGCCAACTGGTCTGGGATCTGCTAACCCAAATCCTGCTATAGAACCAGATAGAAAGTCATGTTTAACGATGTATCTTATTCTTACTAAACTTTTTGATCAAAAGATGCCAATGAGCACAAAATCAAAAGATGCCAATGAGCACAAAAGAAAAGATGCCAATGAGCACACATCTTTTGATACTTGGGAAAAATACAAAGTTGCGATAAACCCGTAAATTTGTGAAATTCTGATTTTGGACAAATAGTGTGACTTGAGCAAAGTATTCTTACATGTTTTAGAATTGCATATGCTTGAAGCTAATCATATTTCGCATGCTAGCACACCAAATAGATTTAATAAAGGGGTTGAAACTGAACATTTTTAACTTGATATACAATGATGACTTGTTCTTGAATCCAAACACATGCATTTGATCTCATTTGATTGAAAAATCTGTAAAATTTCATTAAGCTGAATTTCTTTTGTCCAGTTTTCAAATGATCAAATGTTAGTAGTTACAAAATGTAGTTCACTGAATTTTATTTTCCTTGTATAAATGTTTTCTTTAATGAACTGTATTTGAAATGAATATTTTCAGGGGGAGAAAACAAATTGCTCCAGAATTCTTACTTTGAGGGGGAGCAAGATTATTCTCTAAGGAGGAGATTGTTAGCAATACTCAAAAACACGACTGAAATTGAAAATGGTTTTCGATGATTATGATGCTCACCATCATCGAAAAAGGGGGAGAAATGTTTAATTCAATTTCATGTCAAAAAGCTTTCAAGTCAAAGATATTTCATGTCAAAGAGCTTTTAAGTCAAAGATTCGTGAACAAAGACTGAAGATCAGGGGGAGAAGGATCCTTTAAAGTCTGAAATGTTGCTGAATTTGGTCATCTTAGTTCTGAGCGTTTCGGAATATGCTTACACCTAAAAGTTCAACAATATAGATGATTTCACATCCTTCTTGGTCCGAGATCTGATGGTTTCGCATCCTTTTTGTTCCAAGTTTGTCAAAGGCTGATAAAGTTGCAAAGATCAGTTTTTCATATACAAGACTTGAAGATGGTTTGACAAAGTGTATGTTGGAGAAGATTGACTTTACAAAGAGCTGAAGACTGCTGTCATATTTTTTTAAGTCTTGAATCCAAAGGGGGAGATTGTTAGAGCATTATTGTATTCAAGATTTTCTGTAAAGTCAATGTACTGTATTTGTTAGCTTTGTCTTTATACCTTGTATGTTATGGGTATAAATAGGCATGTCTAGTTCTTAGTTAAAAGGGAATCTAGATCCCTTCGTGAACTTCTTGATCATTTGTCATTTACACTTTAGAGATCAATATATGGATGACAAGTTCTCTCTAGATTCTCTCTCTACATCATTCTTGATTTCTTGCTAGATTTGGGATTTCACACCCCAAAAATCATTATCAAGTGAGAGAAATAATATTTTATTATTTTCCTTCTAAAAATTTGTTGGAGGTAATAATGTTTTGAATATTTTAATAATATATTTAAAGTTGAATTCTCTAAAATGAGGAATCTGTTGGAGATAGATGTAATTTTTTTTGGAGATTTTGACTTTTGCTTCCCCATTTTGAAGAAATTTTAGGGAAGCTGTTGAAGATGCTCTAACATGGCCACAAACCATTTGATAAAAGCAAGAAACTACCACCTATCTCTTTACAAAAATATCCAAGAATCATTGTGAAAATACAATTGTGGGTCTCAACATTAATAGCATGAGAAAAGAATGTTGAATAATTTCATATAGAAGAACATCTAGAAATTTGAACAAAAGGTTGATTACCGGCAATCTCGACATGCCTTATACGAAACCTACCCCCTAGGAACCATGTTAGTCTCAACCATCGGTTTTGTGAATAATACAAATAAACATCCGACTTTAAAACATTTAGAAATATATTCTTATCCCTTGCCCCAAAAAGATCATATCCAATAAACTCCTTCTATCGGATTCAAACAAAGCCTCATCTGAAGACATCAAAAGGAAACAATCAAGTGTCATCGGATTAGGCTCACTGGATTGATAACCCAAAATATTTCAAGAAATCTATTTCATTGAAATCCGATATAAGATTCTATCTTCTGTAGGATTCTCAACACACCTTTGAAATATTCTAAGTGTTTGAAATCTGATAGACTTTACGTCATAAATGTCTATGTAAAACCCATGGCAGTTTTGAAGAAAATATAAATTGGTTGGGGGAAATGTTGAGATGTTGTTCTTAAGGGCCAAAAGTGTAACTTGGGAGGAGAGTATAAAACTCTCAATTTTGGGCACAAAACCCTAGGTAAATGTTATTTCTTCTTGTGGCGGCTTGGGAGTGAGAGCAGAGCAGGAGAAAACAAGTTCAATATGCAATTGTGAAGGAGAGGAGAAGATTTTCAAATCAATCCAAGGTAATAATCTGAATCCATTTCTTCTCACATTCTATCGTTTTAGTTTTGGGATAAATGAGGTTTTTGAGAATTGAGACTTCTGGGAAAATTTTGGAAAGGATGAGCTGCTCATTGGTGTCTAATTGATGTAGTATGTTATGCCTTGTAAAAGTAATTTCATGTAGAGGTTTATTTGATTTGAGAAAGCTTGTTTGTGGTAGAACTCGTTCGAAGCCGATTGCTAGATATCACGTCTTTCCGGAATTTAAGTCTCGATGTCGTAAGTCCCGGTTTTGTTGAGATCTGGTATAGGAACCGGAAGTTGGGACCGGAATAGGAAGTTGGGATCGGATCCGGAATGGACCGGAACCGGAAGTTGGGACCGGATCCGAAAAGGACCGGAATCAGAGTTTCGATCGGAACCGGATTTGGATCAGGTATTGAACCAGGATCGAGATTGAATCCGGATCAGAAGTGGAGTCCGGGACGACTCTGTTGAGTAAAGTTTCGGGGATATATTCCGGTTATTACGAGAGATATGTTAAGCCTTATTATTCTTAATCTTTTCAACCGCTTAGGTGTTCCAAGTTAGAAACCGGAAGCTACGTGAGAAGTATTGTGCAAGTCATCAGGTGAGTTTTTCTAACTAAAATACGTGTTTTAAAACGTGTTTTCCGAAGTAAGTAAATGAGTAGAAATGCCATGTTTTATCACATGATTATGTTTGTATGAAAGTTTATTTGAGATGTATGCATACATTGTTGTTAGATGTAAATCAGCTAAGTCGGGGGGTGTGGCCCGCCAGTGCTCATACCTGGGAGTGTGTCCCGTTTATGCCATGGGAGGTGTGACCCAGTAAGGCAGTGTAAGACTGACACGTTGTCACTTCCGAGTGACTTCAGTGTGCAATTTACATGAGTAGTGTTATCTGAAAGTTTTGTTTAAAGTTGTTATATATGAAAGTTACGAACTGCTTTAAATATATGATATCGAACTGTTGTAAATTGAGGGAGCTCACTAGACCTCATGGTCTAACCCTCGCATTTTCCAAATTAAACCTTTTCAGGGAAGCAAGTAGTAGGAAGTTCCGGTAAGAGCCAAGCGAAGAATTAGAGGATGGACGCTTCTAGAGTTAGTGTTTCACTTTCTCTTTATAGACTTTATTTTATTCTCAGTTGTGAATAGGTTGTTTCCGCCAACCTAGTTTTGAGACAGATGTATTGAGATTTTGAGACCGATTTTGGGATGTTTATTATTTTATGAATGCTATGCTTTAAATTTTGTTGGGTTGTTACAATTGGTATCAGAGCCGTAGTTTAAGGGATTTAGGTGACCGGACGGGCCTAGACTTAAACTGTGGAAGTAGAAATCACAACTGAGAATCAAGAATGCGCTAGGAGGGCACTATGATAGGGATAAGACTAATAGGGTAGAGAGGACAGTCATGTAAGGTAGATTCGGGATTACACATGGCCAGTGTAATTGCGAATTTACAGGTACATGTATGTGCTTAAATTGCCTTATTATTCTTGAGAAGTAGTCTTAAGTAATTTATTTTGGTATGTTTCAGTAATCCAGTATGTCTGAAAGAACCTTGAGGAGTAGATCCGTGCCAGTGGTGGGTACAAATCCAGTTGTAGGAGAGATTCGTGTGGAGGAAATCCTGGAGGAGGAACCGGTGAATCCTCCGAGGCGAGCGGCCACCCGTGGGAGGGGCGGAGGCCGAGGAAGAGGACGAGGTAGACCGCCGTTGCGAGCTGCCTCTCAGGCAGTTGGAGCTGGTGTGGAGGGAAGAAGACGCCAACCACCCGTCGAGCTAAGAGTGTGGGAGCGCCTGAAGTGCGTGAGCCCCTACACAAAGAAAGTACCGCTTCGGTAGGCGGAGGGAGTCAGTCGGACAACCCAAGAAGAAACCAGAATCAAGCTTTTGTGACTGAGGAAAAGTTTACGGCTGAGATGGGTAAATTACAGGAGACCTTGCAAGCGTTGTTGGAAAATCAGATCAAGACTACGTCAGAGGGACGTACTAAGAGGGGAAATGAGACAAAGACTGAGGCGTCTAGCCTACCTCCGACCGTAGTGGGAGATCATTCTTTATCAACTCCAATTGTGGCTAATGAATCGAAGGCAGCGAAGGGATGTACCTTTAAGACTTTTGCATCGTGCAAGCCTCTGACTTTCAGCGGAGAGCGCAATCCAGTTTTAGCTCTGGGATGGATACGGGAGATGGAGTTGGCTTTCGACACGAGCAAGTGTGCCGAGGAAGACAAGGTGTTGTTTGCCATGTCTATGCTGAAGGCCGATGCCATTTTCTGGTGGGATATCGAGACGGCAGGTAAGGGTTCTGAGATTGCAAAAACAACTACCTGGGAACTGTTCACTAAGAGATTCAAAGCTCAGTTTTTCACAGTGGCGGCCGTTAAGAAGCTCGAGGAAGAATTTCTGGGGATGGAGCAAGGGACAATGTCAGTCCAGGAGTATACATCGAAGTTCATTGAGAAAGCTCGGTTTGCTGAACTGTATGTGCCTACCGAGGAGAGGCGCATAGAGAGATACATCTGGGGGCTGAAGAGCAACGTGAGGGAGTTGGTGCAGGTGAAAGATCCAGTTACTTTTCAGGCTGCGGTAGATACTGCTGAGCTCACAGAAAAGGAGATGAATAGGCAGATGACGGAGAGAGCTGGAGACAAACAAAAATGGGAAGGACCGAATCGCGATGTTAAGAGGCCGAGTGCGCCTAAACCCGAGCTGCGGGCGGGGTTCAGATCAGGAGTGAGACCGTGTGGCAAGTGTAATCGAATTCATAAGGGGGAGTGTTTGGTGGATAAGGAAGGATGTTTCAAGTGTGGGAAGACAGGGCATATGGCACGAGACTGTCGTAGTTCGAGGTCATGTTATCAGTGTGGTTCGCCAGACCATGTCAAGATGGATTGGCCACCGTTAAGAAGAGGATTTGCTGGGGGTTATGGCAGTAGTGGTGGAGGAAGAGATGGAGATAGAAAGGTGGATCCTGCTCGCGCGAAGGCGAAGGCTTTCCACATGTCGGCAGAGGAGGCGGTGAACACGCCTGATGTGGTGACAGGTACCTTCCCTATTGACTCGACTTTTACTAAAGTGTTGTTTGATTTGGGCGCCAATCGTTCGTTTTTGTCGCCTAATTTTATTTGAAAATTGCAAGTGAAACCCAAGAGGTGTAACTTTGGATTTGAGGTAGAAGTAGCAGATGATAGTCGAGTCTGGGTGAAAGAGGTCTATGAGGGGTGTAGCATTGATGTAGACGGTCACTTGTTCCCTTTGCGTCTGTATCCTATGGGAATGGGGGAGTTTGATGTGGTTCTAGGAATGAATTGGTTAGCGGAGAACGACGCTAACATAGTGTGTAATAAGAAGTCAATTTGTATCGCCTTGCTGGACAAGAGGGGTGTAGTAATCTATGGGGATCGTCGAGATAGGAAGTCGTGTTTGATATCTATGGTGAAAGCTAGACGATGTTTGGGGAAGGGATGTTTGGGGTATTTAGCTTATGTGCTAGATGCTAAGAAAGAGAAGAAGGGAGTAGAGGATGTACCCATAGTAAACGAGTACCCGAAAGTGCTTCCAGATGACTTGACGAGTCTGCCACCAGATCGTCAAGTGGAGTTTAGAATAGATTTAATGCCTGGGGCGGCACCGATTGCACGTGCGCCCTACCGTCTGGCACCAGCAGAAATGAAGGAGATGATGACACAACCGCAAGAGCTACTCAACAAGGGTTTCATTCGTCCAAGCTCATCGCCTTGGGGAGTGCCGGTGCTATTTGTTAAGAAGAAGGACGGATCTATGTGAATGTGCATAGATTTCCGTGAGCTCAACAAGGTAACAGTGAAGAACAAGTACCCGCTTCCGAGGATTGATGACCTCTTCGACCAGTTACAAGGTGCGAGCTATTTCTCGAAGATAGATTTGAGGTCGGGTTACCATCAGTTGAAGGTGAGAGAGGAGGACGTGCCCAAGACAGCCTTTCGTACAAGATACGGACACTACGAGTTCTTAGTCATGCCCTTTGGCTTGACTAATGCCCCAACAGTGTTCGTAGATTTGATGAACAGGGTGTGTAGTTCGTTGCTAGACAAGTGTGTGATCGTCTTCATCGATGATATCCTGATCTACTCTCGAACCCGTAAAGATCGCGAGGAACATCTTCGGGCGGCGTTGGAATTGCTGAAACGCGAGAAGTTGTACGCAAAGTTCTCAAAGTGCGAGTTCTGGTAAAGGAAAGTTCAGTTTCTAAGTCACGTGGTGCCGGCGGACGGTATCAAAGTGGACCTCGCTAAGATCGAAGCTATTAAAGATTGGGAGTCGCCAAAGTCGCCATCGGAAGTGAGAAGTTTTCTTGGGTTAGCGGGCTACTACAGGAAGTTCATCCAGGACTTCTCTCGTATAGCCACACCGTTGACCGCATTGACGAGGAAGAACGTCAAGTTCGTTTGGACTGAAGCCCAAGAGGCCGCATTTGGGAGGTTAGAGAAGAGTATGAACATCGCTCCAATTTTGTCATTACCAGCCGGATCAGAAGGTTTTGTAATCTACAACGGTGCTTCTAAGCTTGGGTTAGGTTGTGTACTGATGCAGAATGGGAAGGTGATTGCCTACGCATCTCGACAGTTGAAGGATCACGAGAAGAACTACCCTACTCACGACATGGAACTAGCAACAGTGGTGTTCACTTTGAAAATATGGCGACACTACTTGTATGGAGTGAAGTGCCAGATCTACACCGATCAAAAGAGTCTTAAGCATCTTTTCGATCAGAAGGAATTAAACATGAGGCAGAGGAGATGGATGGAACTGCTGAACGATTACGACTGCGAAATCCTTTACCACCCGGGTAAGGCAAATGTGGTAGCTGATACTTTGAGTCGGAAAGAGCGAGAATAATCGATCAAAGTGGTGGCCTTCAGGGTCGAGGCGACATCGAACCTCCTGGACGAGGTCAAGAAGTCCCAAAAGGAGGCGTTGTTGGAAGAGAATGTAAAGAGTGAAAGGATCGTTGGGATTACTTCATTTCTCAGTGTCAACAGTATTGGGCTGAGGTGTATTAAAGATCGGGTGTGGGTTCCTAAGTTAGGGAACTTGAGAGTAAGCATTTTAGAAGAAGCGCATAAATCGCGATATTCCATGCACCCGGGGACGAATAAGATGTAGCGGGGCTTCAGACAGTTGTACTGGTGGCCAGGAATGAAGAAGGACATCGCCCATTTTATGGAACGTTGTGTGATGTGTCTGAAGGTTAAAGCAGAACATCAGCGCCCTTATGGGGAACTTCAGTCTACGAAGATACCAGTGTGGAAATGGGACAACATCACCATGGATTTTGTTACGAAGTTATCAAGGACTCCGAAGGAGAACGATGCGATATGGATGATTGTGGATAGTCTCACCAAGTATGCGCATTTTCTACCAATCAGAGAGTCGAATCCATTAGAGAAGCTAGCTCGGTTGTACGTTAATGAGATCGTATCAAGGCACGGGGTGCCGCTATCGATTGTGTCCGATCGTGATAGTCGGTTTACGTCGACGTTTTGGAGAAGTCTACAGCGAGAGTTGGGTTCACAAGTGAAGTTGAGCACAACATATCATCCCCAGACGGATAGTCAGAGCGAAAGGACTATTTAAACGTTAGAGGATATGCCCCGAGCCTGTGTGATCGATTTCAAGCGTTCTTGGGAAGTGCACTTGCCTTTGATAGAGTTCTCATATAACAACAATTACCATGCGAGCATCCAAGCAGCACCATTCAAAGCTTTGTACGGGCGGAAAAGTCGAACACCGCTGTGTTGGAACGAAGTGGGAGATGTGCAAATGACGGCGGATAAGATAGAGCTGATTCGTGAGAAAATGAGGATCGCGCAAGATCGGCAAAGGAAGTATGCGGACAGAAGAAGGAAGCCTATTGAGTTTCAAGTGGGAGACAAAGTGATGCTGAAAGTCTCGCCTTGGAAGGGAGTAGTACGTTTCGGGAAGAAAGGAAAGTTGAGACCAAGGTATGTGGGGCCTTTCGTTATTATTGAGCGAGTTGGAGCAGTGGCTTACAAATTAGACTTGCCGGAAGAATTATAAGGAGTTCATCTAACGTTTCATGTTTCGAATCTAAAGAAATGTTTGGCCGCGACAGATGTGACTGTTCCTTTGGAAGATATCAGTGTCAACGAAAGATTGACATACGTAGAGGAACCAGTTGAGATTGTGGATAACAAGATCCGAAAGTTAAGAAACAAGGAGATCAGACTCGTAAAGGTCCAGTGGCGGTTTCATAAGAGGCGACGTGGGAAGTAGAAGCGGACATGAGGTCCAAATACCCTCATCTTTTCGGCAATGGATATCCGGGGACATAATTCTTTTGAGGGGGAGGTATTGTAATACCCAGGGCAGTTTTGAAGAAAATATAAATTGGTTGGGGGAAATGTTGAGATGTTGTTCTTAAGGGCAAAAAGTGTAACTTGGGAGGAGAGTATAAAACTCTCAATTTTGGTCACAAAACCCTAGGTAAATGTTATTTCATCTTGTGGCGGCTTGGGAGTGAGAGCAGATCAGGAGAAAACAAGTTCAATCTGCAATTGTGAAGGAGAGGAGAAGATTTTCAAATCAATCCAAGGTAATAATCTGAATCCATTTCTTCTCACCTTCTATCGTTTTAGTTTTGGGATAAATGAGGTTTTTGAGAAATTGAGACTTCTGGAAAAAAAATTTAAAGGATGAGCTGCTCATTGGTGTCTAATTGATGTAGTATGTTATGCCTTGTAAGAGTAATTTCATGTGAAGGTTTATTTGATTTGAGAAAGCTTGTTTGTGGTAGAACTCGTTCGAAGCCGATTGCTAGATATCACGTCTTTCCGGAATTTAAGTCCCGATGTCGTAAGTCCCGGTTTTGTTGAGATCCGGTATAGGAACCGGAAGTTGGGACCGGATCCGGAATGGACCGGAACCAGAGTTTCGATCGGAACCGGATTTGGATCATGTATGGAACCGGGATCGGGATTGAATCCGGATCAGAAGTGGAGTCCCGGACTTTGGTTCCGGGTTCGATTATTCTGTTGAGTAAAGTTTCGGGGATATATTCCGGTTATTACGAGCGACATGTTAAGCCTTATTATTCTTAATCTTTTCAACCGCTTAGGTATTCCAAGTTAGAAACCGGAAGCTACGTGAGAAGTATTGTGCAAGTCATCAGGTGAGTTTTTTTAACTAAAATACGTGTTTTAAAACGTGTTTTCCGAAGTAAGTAAATGAGTAGAAATGCCATGTTTTATCACATGATTATGTTTGTATGAAAGTTTATTTGAGATGCATGCATACATTGTTGTTAGATGTAAATCGGCTAAGTCGGGGGTGTGGCCCGCCAGTGCTCATACCGGGGGGGGGGGTCCCGTTTATGCCATGGGAGGTGTGACTCAGTAAGGCAGTGTGAGACTGACACGTTTGTCACTTCCGAGTGACTTCAGTGTGCCATTTACATGAGTAGTGTTATCTGAAAGTTTTGTTTAAAGTTGTTATATTGATTTAAATATATGATATTGAACTGTTGTAAATTGAGGGAACTCACTAGACCTCATGGTGTAACCCTCGCATTTTCCAAACTAAACCTTTTTAGGGAAGCAAGTAGTAGGAAGTTTCGGTAAGAGTCAAGCGAAGAATTAGAGATAGTGTTTCACTTTCACTTTATAGACTTTATTTTATTCTCAGTTGTGAATAGGTTGTTTCCGCCAACCTAGTTTTGAGACACATGTATTGAGATTTTGAGACCAATTTTGGGATGTTTATTATTTTATGAATGATACGCTTTAAATTTTGTTGGGTTGTTACAGTCTATAACTCGAAGTTGTTGTATAATTTATATTCTTCAGAATAGACAAAATATGATTTTTACTTGTAAAAGTCTTGTAAAATGTCTGTATTGATTAAAAGTGTAAAAGCCTTCAACGAAATCAAAGACTTGTTGAAAAGAGGTCAAGATAGTCACCAAAGCGGATTGGTTTGTCATCTAACCAAAAGAAGATCAATACAAGATAGAGTCAACCAGTAGTCTAACAAATACTACTACTGGTAACCCGGATTTTGAAGTGCAAACTTGTATTCTGAAGTATAAGCTATAGAACAATTTCCAGTTATAGACATTTATGATGTAAAGTTTTGTAACTATATGTATTGATTAAAAGTGTAAAAATCCTTCAACGAAATCAAAGACTAGTTAAAAATAGGTCAAGATAGTCACCAAAATGGATTGGTTTGTGATCTAGCCAAAAGAAGATCAATACAAGATAGAGTCAACTAGTAGTATGACAACAACTACCGTTGGCAAGCCAGATTTTGAAGTGCAAACTTGTCCAACAAATTTGGCTCACCAACTCTCCCTAACTCTTGTCCTAGTATGGGAACATACAAAAACATGTCAGCCAAAGTAAGTTCTAGAACATAATTTAATTAGTGTCATACTTCCTTTAATGTTCCCTTTGCATACAAAGGATGAGATGGGTAAACAAGTGTCCACATCAACTACAAAGGCTGAAGTGAAAAATACAAACATGCATGGATCGGCAAATCAGATTGAAGACATGAAAGTTGAAGAAGTGGATTTAACGCAATGGAGGCTATAAAATGTCTTCATTGTAATTGTTTGCCAATCACCCGTTTTGAAATAATTTCTCTGTGATTGCTTAAAGTAACCTTGACGTCATTATCTGAAGACTATCTTAGTTCTTCATATTTGAAAGAGAACATTCTTTCTTCTCTATTTCAGTGTTAGTAAATTTGTCTCCAGTCAGATAGTTTAGGATCATAGGTCTTACCTTCCTGGCTTTCGCAACATATATGTAATCTTATGTTTTAATAAATATAAAATATAAAAGAGAAAATTTATTGTGTTTGTATTCAACCCTCATTTTACAAACACCTTCTATGTGAGTCATTGTGGTCTAGGACCAATAAACCAAATGTGAGGAGAAATTTCAAAGTTGACTCAACAATTAAGAGTAGTAAGGAGGTTCAAGCTCCTCTCCGGCAAAATTCGAACTTGAATATGTTGTGTCTTGGTTGTCTTAATATGGCCATGGTTTTTTCGTTTCCGATCCCTTCATTTTTATTGCAGTTCACAGCTCCTTGTTTGGGGGTGTCTTGATATTTATTTTTTCCCTTCTTGTTAATGCATGTTATCTTTCAAAAACAAAGTTCCACTGCATAAATTTTCCTAAATAAACATCTACCTAAATCTATATGAAGTAATCATACAACACAATATGAAATGTATGTTTTAATACATGCATTTCAAATGGGTTGTACACATTTTATGCAAGCTACAATACTTGCAAAATACAAATTCATTAAAATAATGCTCTTGATCTTCAAGTTTAACCTCCCAAGGAGATAACAAGAATTATATGGCTCTGATACCAAAAGTTGACAGGATCTTCACGTAGATAAATATAGAAGCAAGGATGAAATATAGAAATATCAAAGTTGTACGTTTATTGGATGAAGAACATACATATATATACTACAAAGGGTTGAAGGTACACCAAAGAAAGTGGGAAAGTGGAGGATAACACTAAGCACTAATGTTGGTAGACAACTATGGGATAAACCACTATCAAAATATTCAAAGAAAAAGATTTGTGTGCTGCATATGCAAACAAATCCGTGAATGAAAACAAACCATTAATTTAGAATAAACATGTTGCTAAAACATTGTTGTTGGTTTCTGTTTTGCTTTTGTAAGCATGTGTAGATAAACATAAACAGGGTAACATCATCTATAACAGAAAATAATATCATTTTCAGTCTCTACCTTTGCTCACAATTGTGGCTATCTTGTAGTGAGAGAAACAAAATATATGGTATTCAACTATCAAGTGGCAGCAAAAAGCATACAGAGGTGTGGTTAAAACTAACACATGACCACTTGTTTTTATGATCTTGACCACTTGATACAGTTAGGGCACCACTGAAAAGGATATTGTAATCTTGCAGATAAACCACTGTTTGCTGAGAACCAAAGCATTATCCAACAACCTATTTGATCAAATTAATTTACTGAACATAATTTGCTTAACAGGGACATTTCATCAAAAAGATAGAATGCAATTCATGTAGGCGGCATTTTGTGACCTGCTGTAATTTTGTGTTGTTATTGATTATAGTTTATTATGCTAAAAAATAATAATTGATAAAGAGGTTGCAGTCCAATGATAACAAAGCCATATTCTTGAGTTGGGTATTTTTCCTTTCTGAAAGTTATATATATGATTGCATAATTAGTTTTCATCTTTCATTAAACTATTTAACCACTTTTATATGATTGCATAATTAGTTATTACTTATATATGTTTACTTATTACTGTGTCTATAAATATTCACAATATTCAGTTTAATCATATTGTAATTTTTTAGGGATCTATATACGATAATATCAAAAAATTCGAAGAACCGTTGTGCATTTATTGCCCCGGGAGCAATTGATGAACCCGCGATTGAACGAGATGGTTCATACGTCATGGAGACAATATTTGAATCGATGATGCACAACACAGAAAAGGATTTCTTTTTGGCACCGTACATACAAGGGTGAGTTATATATATATATATAGTGTACGCTTTAAGTTTACTAACATTATTGTTTGAACCTTTTTGAGGCATCATTGGTCGTTGCTAATCATACGACCTAGACATCGCACATCGCTTAGTATATATACTGGATTCAAAGATGTCGGAAGGAAAGACATCGGAAACTTATCGGATCAAAGGGATGATGGAAATGTAAGTAATGTATTACATTGATATAAAATTGACGTTTATTTTTATTGTTAATTAATTATTGACACAAAGTTATTTATTGTTTCTTTTTACGGCAATTACAAAGTATAATCAATGTGAAAGGTCTTGTCATGCCGTAATTTCCGCTCCTGTCACTTGGAAATTAAACATGGTAGAATTTACATATCCCGACAATCTATTTCATACTTTAGTTTTTCTAATTATTACATCCCTCCTTATAATTTAGTGTAATCAACAAAAGGAGGATTGGGAATGTGGATATTATGTCATCAAGCAAATGTTCCAATATGCAATGTACGAGCAGTATCATTCCCCTCACAAGGTACTTATTTGTTAAATTTCAGTCATTTATATGTTGTACAAAACACTTTTTTAGATTACCCATCTTTTATAAATTTTTGTATAGGACATATGGACGACCACCGCTTCTTTTTCTATTGAACAAATAGAACAAATAGCTTGTCACGTGGCCAAATCATTTAGTTTAAACCGTATGAAGGACGGTAAAATGTGGTAAGGTATGTGTCTTATGCACTTCACTACAAGTGGCCGATGTATTTATGTGTATAAATAACATAGTTATTCATGTTGTTATGTATTTGCAATATAAACTCCTATTATATGTTCATAAAACGTGGAGTTCTTATATATAGAGCCCTTATTTGTTTTCAGGATAAGAGATCGATGAATTGAAGTGCGCGGAAGAATATTGAGCTAGTTCTAGAAAGAAAGTCATGTTGGATGTAACAAACAATTGAGAGGTAGAATATTGTTGATGATGTCTTTGAAGAAACAAGTTTGTGGATATTTTTGTAATGACTTTTGGTTTATATATACTATATTGATGAAGAAATTTAATGGATATGGTAGTTTTAATGTCCATTGACTTTTAATAGAATTTGGAGTTCTATATGTGAATGGATGAAAAAAGTTTGTACATTTGGTATGTAATGGCATTTTAAGTATATATATATACATATATATAGTACATATTTTTACACGGTTTTAAGAAATGCAAAAAAACCGTGTAAAATTGTAAACCTTTTTACACGGTTTTTAAAAAAACCCGTTTAAAATGTATACCTTTTTACACGGTTCTTTTAGCATTACCATGTAAAATTATGCACATTTTACACGGTTGTTTTTCAAAACCGTTTAAAAAGGATTGCATTTTACCCGGTTTTTTTGGCTTTTTTAAACGGTTTAAGAACCATGTAAAAATGTGTCTTTTTTACACGGTTCCAAAACCGTGTAAAAAAGCCCCTGACTTTTTTAAACGGTGCCCTTTCAAACGGTTGTAATCCGTTTAAAAATGTCAAAAACAACCGTTTAAAATACCTATTTCTGTAGTAGTGATTAATGTTATAATTAATCAATTTTTAGAAAGAAAAATATTAAATATCATAAATATCACCATTTTAAATGACATGACACGTGAGGCGTGGCGACGAGACCAAACCTCAAGCTTTAGGAGTCACGACAAAACTATGACGTTTTCAAGGTGCGACTTATGACAATTCATATATAATATTATATATAAAAACATATGTTTTGTTGTGTTACTCAATGGTCAATAGTAATAATCAAGTTAAATTACGTTGTATATTAAAAATGTTACAAATAAGGCATTATAAACGTGGAGAAAAAACAAATATCACATTACGAAAACTGCGCATTAGGCTATGGCGTGCCACGAGCATAACTTGGCGTGAGACACAAGAGAAAAAGAGAAACAAGCTCGAAAAGGAAAACGAGCTCGAAAGAGACTCGGAGTTTGGGATCGAAAAAGGAGCAAGCATAAAGCACCAAATATAAGGAGGGTACGATACAGATCGAAAGCCAAGTTGGAAAACGGAAACACAAGAAAATCGTCGGCGCTAGAAGCGGCGCTGGCCAGGCCGCACCAAGAGCCGCGCCAGGGACTGTTTGAGCATGCCGCGCGCATGCCTTAGCGAGTTCAAACGCGGCGCCCACCTGACCCACGTGACCCTCCTTCTCCTTATCCAATTCCTTTCACGTGACCGTCTTTCCATTTGTTTACAATTCCTTTATCATCTAGCTTTATTTTATTATTCTTTCTTATTAGGATTATCTTAGGTTATCTTTTAATTATTATAAGTTTAGGATTATCTTAAGCCATACTTATCGTTTTCAATTGTTAGTTATAAATAGGGTTGTTAGGTTTCTTTGTTAATGAAGTTATCAATTAATAAAAGTTTGTTTCTTTTAAGAGTTTTCTCTTAATTTCTGAGTTTACATTTAATAATCTCGTTACCAAAAACGGTTTAGACGCTTGTCGATCCTTCCGCAAACCGACGCTGCGTCAAGTGGTATTAGAGCAAGATTCACCTGTCTTTTCACCATCAATGGCAGATCAACAACCCTCTACCAAAGCAGACTTGGCTGAGTCGGATGTGGCCTTATCCACAACACTTGCTAATCTGAGAGCGCTTGTTAATAGGCTTCAACCTAACATCATCAACGACCAACGTCAGAGAAGAGACAGTTTTGAAGGACCGGTTGGGGTTCTACGCAATGGCAACCGTAACCGGGTTAATTTTTCATATTCTGAATCCGAAGAGGAGGAAGAAAAAGAGCCGAAGAATCCGAGAAGCAACAAACACGATTATCGTATGAAAACGAACATTCCATTTTTCTACGGAACTATGGGAGTCGAAGAATTCTTAGATTGGCAAATCGAAGTCGATCGATTATTTCACATTGTAGCGGTGCCCGAAGACAAACAGGTAAAGTTTGTTGCTTCTCGTCTAAAGAGCGCATCCGCCATTTGGTGGGATAAACTGATCATGCAAAGACAACGACAACGAAAGAGACCAATTCCATCTTGGAAGAGAATGAAGCAGCTTATGATGGAGCGATTCTTACCGGTAGATTATGGACGGATTCTTAACAAACGCGCAAACTCAACAACGACGACCACCGGAGAAGGGATAGGCACGAGGAACGCGTCAACGTTTTGTGCGAAAACAACTACGTCGTATTATGCAACCAGTTTCTTCCATGGTCAAACAACCACCCATTCCGGAAAAGCCACTTGAAAAGGATAAAGTATTGTCGAACAAATTCGAAGAGAAAGTCATCTCCGTCGTGACCGAGCCACAAAAGGATGAATTATTGGCGGACAAATTCGATGAGAAAGTCATCCCCGTCGTAATCGAGCCACAACAAGAAATCTTTATCGAGACCAAAATACTCGAACCAGATCTCGAACCAACCACCGAAGAAACCGAAAGTGAACCGGTTAATGACATTCCCGAGCCAACGAAACCTTTGTTGCAAGAAGTCAAGCAGATTAATCCCGAAGATTTTTCCGTTGTTCCCGCGCCCAAAACTCCGGATCAAGCCGAAACAATTTCCGGTAAAGTTACTCTAGTCTCTTACCCTTTCGAGTTTGATAAAATATCGCTCGTATGGAAACAATTGCGACAACCTCCGTTGGAATTTAAAGACTCGTCAAACTTCTATAATTTTGGAGGCCAAGTTGTGAATCCAAACATTTTGAAGAAACGGATGTTCAACGACTTGGGTGAAGTTGTTTTTCATGTGAACTCGAGGACGAGTTCTTTTCAAGTGAGAGTGACTGATACAGGGAGAATTCGAGAGTTAATAATCGTTTTTGCAAATAATTGGGAAAAAGAGAAACGAGCTCGAAAAGGAAAACAAGCTCGAAAGAGACTCGAAATTTGGGATCGGAAAAGGAGAAGCATAAAGCACCGAATATAAGGAGGGTACGATACAGATCGAAAGCCAAGTCGGAAAACGAAAACACAAGAAAATCATCGGCGCTGGCCAGGCCACGCCAGGGACTGTTTGAGCATGCCCCAGCGAGTTCAAACGCGACGTCCCACCTGACCCTCCTTCTCCTTATCCAATTCCTTTCACGTGACTAGTCTTTCCATTTGTTTACAATTCCTTTATCATCTAGCTTTATTTTATTATTCTTTCTTATTAGGATTATCTTTTAATTGTTACTAAAGTTTAGGATTATCTTAAGCCATACTTATCGTTTTCAATTGTTAGTTATAAATAGGGTTGTTAGGTTTCTTTGTTAATGAAGTTATCAATTAATAAAAGTTTGTTTTCTTTTAAGAGTTTTCTCTTAATTTCTGAGTTTACATTTAGTAATCTCGTTACCAAAAAGGGTTTAGACGCTTGTCGATCCTTCCGCAAACCGACATTGCGTAAATATAAACCATATAATCTATCATCTAAAGATACACCATAAATAAAAAAACAGATTTTTTGTTTTTAAAAATTAGGATAATTACCATTTTGAATTGTATTAGATATTCTGTTAAAAATATTATTGTAACAAAACACAATTTACATCTTTTAAAAATATCATTATATGTCAATCAGGTTGTAGTGCAGTGGTTGATCGTCCTAGGTGATGTGGTGGAATATCCCATCCACCCAGGGTTCGATCCTAGGCATCCTCAACATTGATAAGGCATCTTTAAGTTTCAAATTTGTCAGGGATTAGTCCGGGCTGTGTCTGGGATACCCTTCCCAAAAAAAATATCATTACATCTTTTAGATTTATTTATTTTCTAATTTTTATTAACTCACAGTTTTTATCAAGTTTTATATAATTTTTTTCTAGACACACTTTTGGAAAAAAAATATTACAATTTTCATCAAATACCACATGTGATATCCACAATCAATTCATCACCTTTTTCATAACCATTTTCTCTATTTTTTGGATTCACGTTTTAAATCAAATGTGATTAGTTTCGTTTAACATATGATCTACCATGTAAATTTTTATACATATCACATATGATAATATAGTCTCATCAGTAAAAGTGATGTACTATCACATGTGATATTATTTACATCACAAAAAGATCTATAAATGCAAATATACATAATCACATATAATTAACAAATATCTACAAATTGATATGATCATCAAACAAATTATCATATGTGATAAAACTTATAATCAAGTTGTTACAGATTTATTTTTGAGATGAAATTGATTTATTAAGGATTATTAGAAATCGTTTTGAAAACAAACTCAATCCCAGTTTATTAGGGATTATCACCATGGTTACATGATAACGGAAAATCATATAGTTCCACACAGTGGCCACAGTGTTTCCACAGTGGGGGCGCAAGTATACACCTCAACTATGATCGCTACAAGTAATAAAGTGGTAAGTATTTACCAAGTATCGTATCCACAGGTAAGGCTGACAATGGGTAAGGGTAAACCCGTTACCCGTTATGTTTTGACCCGTTGGATAAGGGTATGGATAAAGAAAATCTTATCCATTTATCCACTTATCCGTACCCGTTTACCCGAAATTTTAGTGGGTAGGGTATGGATAAACGTTTTTCGTTATCCATTTATCCGTTACCCGTTACGATATTATATATATATATATATATATATATATATATATATATGCATGTATGTATAATTATATAAAGTAGAATATTAATATATATACACATAATTATATTAAGTTAATTAATTAATATATATATATATATATTTATAACGGTGACATATATTAATATTTTATATTTATCGAAAAAAGAGTTTATGACGATTAAATAAGAAATAAATTGGGTTAAATTATAATAAAATAAATACTTTTTTATAAAATAAAAATATCATTAGAGCGTTTTCATCAAAACCATTAAAATGCCATGAAAATAAAGTTTATGTAGTTTCTAATTTATATTTTTATATGTTGTATATCATTTTATTATTATTATTAATATTTAATAACAAAAACAAAAAAATTGTATAAAAACAATATTTTTAGGACAATAAATGAAAGTTTAAAAAACATTAAACAAATAAAATAAAATTTAAAGAATGATAAAATGTAAGGAGGAACGTGTATTTGATGTTTAGAAGATAATTATGTTTTATTTTGACGTTGTATTAGTAAAATAGAGGCATGTTCCATCTTGTTCCACTCTGTTCCATGGGATGGGGGTGGAGCATGTCTTTTCCATCTTGTTCTACTTTGTTCATGTTTGTTCCACATAAAAGTGCTGTCAAACATGAGACTATGATCTTTGTTTTGTTCTATTCTGTCATGTTCAATGTACCAAACGCATCCTACAGGTTCATCCAATTATCATTATATTATATTAATTATTTAACAAAATAAAAATATTTATATATTTTTTAATAAATAAAAATAAGATAAATAATAAAAATAAAAATTCATATCATTCATTAAAAAATTAAAAATTACAAAATATTAAAAATCTACTCGTCGTCATTGTTTGGAACTTGGATACGCCAAATATGTTCGACCAAATCCGACCGAAGGTTATTATGAGTGTCCCGGTTTTTGACTTCTCGAACATTTGCCGCGCGTTGTTCCTCACTAATTTGTGTTTCGATATCATCCGTGAAAAGGTTAATATGTTCTCGGCCCTCGGTTCTCTTCTTGACGATGAGGCGGTGCTACCATAAATTAATTTTGCAGCTTCTCGAACCAACCCTACAAAAATTTCCCTTTGATGATGCAAGTACTCGTCGGTGTCTATGGATGATGATGATGCGGTCGATGAAGCGGGTTGTGGCGAATCCATATTGTCTAAAATTAAAGAAATAAATGGAAGAAAGTATAGATAATGGAAGAAAGTATAGAGTTGTTTGGTGTGAAAAAATGAAGATAGTATAGGTTAATATATATAGTGATTAATTTGAAAAAAAAAATTTAATTTTTTTTTTCTAAAATAGCCGTTTAGCAACGGTATTATTTCAAAAAAATTAAAAAAATAAAAATAAAAAATAAATCAGCAACGGGTTGATCGGGTTGGGGAACCCGGTAGCCGAACCCGCTTGCTACCCGGGACCCCCCCGTACCGCTGCCCACTTGAACCCTCTCGAACTCGAAGCCAACTCAGCCGAACCCGCACCCCTTACCCGAGGGCGGTACGGGTAGTCTAACATAATATTATATTAAACTCGAATTAATTATCGTCTTCTTATATATAACTAATATGCATGATGGTTATCTTATTAAATGGCATTTTGATAATTTATAAGTAAATTGTAAACAGACCTTTAATTTATTCTAACCCAAAAAATAAAAAAGTTGTCTAACTACTCGTAGTTACCAATCAAATGGTTTTACTTTTTACCTCGTAAACCAGAAGATACGTAAACCATACTAGTACTTGTGCAATTAATAAGGGGCTGTTTGTTTAGTTTCATTAATAGCCAATCTTTGAATCGCGAAAAGGTAAATCCTGTTTGGTAAAAAAAAATGTATGTCTCTTAATGGTTCTAAAACCCTCTAAATGATTTAGCATCATGGGTCTCTCTTAACCATTCAGCTCCATGATTTCATTCTAAACAATTACCAAACAACCATATTTCATTTTGCATTATATCATAAAAGCCTCTTAATTAAATCATTCTGTAATAAACCATTCAACAACTGCCTAGGTGTCATTTTCACCTCTTTCAATTTGGGTTATGTAATACAAAAAAGAAGCACGTACGTTACCATCAGTTCAATAACAGCAATATTAAAGAAGAAGAAAAAAGTCTTCTATTTGTGATGCTACTTAATTACAGAGACTTGATGAATCAATGCATCGTAAAAAGTATAAATAAAAAAGAAGCATTAAAATATAATTAACGTTTTAATATTAAAATCAACGGTTTAAGGTTGTTAGTTTTCACATTCTTCTAGAAGTCTAATGGGGGCGAAAGATGTTAAAGGTAAAATATTTCAAAATTCTAGAAGAAATAAGATAAGTCGTAATTAATGGTTGATAATTAATAATTAATGATATTTTTGGAGTTATGGGCTGTTTGTTTACCTCTTAATAACTTCATTAAGAGACAATCTCTAAATCACTAAGAGGTGAGTCTTGTTTGAAAAAAAAAAGGTTGTTCTAAAACCCTCTGAATGATTTTGTATATTGGATCTCCCTTAACCATTCAGCCCCTTAATTTCATTATGAACAATTACCAAACAACCATATTTCATTTTGCACTGTATCATAAGAGTCTCTTAATCATTTTGACCACTTAATCATCCTACACCAAACCATTCAGCAGCTGCCAAACAACCCCTTAGTGATCATGTATAATTGTTGGTTAGTTAATCTGGTTGCGAAATCCATGATGCACCTCTGGAATAATTAATAATAATTAAAGTTTTCATTGTGAACTATAATCAACAAAATGGTACTCACAAGAACTTAATTAATTTCTAAATAAAAAATATATAATTATGGTTGGTAACGGTTGTCGATTTTAAATTTTATTTGGTTATAACATACACACCTACCTAACATGCATCAACATTAGTTGTATAGCTAAGTGTTCTATAATAACTATTTTCAAACTAATTAAATCCTTTTGCCACTTCATAGAAAAGGATGTAAGTTAGGTAGGTGTCAAGATCGATGGGGATGTAAATGCATAGCATCTCCAACAGCTTTCCCATTTTGGAGAATATGGAGATTTTGGTCCTAAAATATGCTCCAACAGCTTCTCCAAAACCATCCCCATTTTGGAGAAAGTAGGAGAGAGAATGTCATTTTCTCCAAATATGGAGATTACCCCATGTTAGGACACTGAAGTTGTCCTTTATAATAGAAAGTTTTGTAAAACAATAACTGTGTTAAAGGGCTTATGCTTAATTGTTGTAGCAAGTGATGAAGACTATAAATAGGTCTTTACTTGTAGTTTGTCAAAAGTGAATTCATTAATACAAGATGTAGATCTCTAATCACTTTATGTTTAGAAAGTTTTCTAAACATATTAATAGATCAACTGGTTTCTTAAAAGATCAGATTCGTTAAACAAATCTCTTCTATAATCCTATGTTTGATAAATCAGATAACAAAACAAATGTGCCTAAATTTAATACTTCCAAACCTGAAGAAGTTCCAGTCTTCAAGAGGGTGAAGATGGAATGGAGAATCAAAGGCACAACAGTTCCAAAGAAAGATGTGCCAAAATCATCTATTTCCACTCCAAATGCTAAGAAGAGCAATACATTTCAAGGTAAATCTTTTGTCAAACCTGATTTGGTTTACTCTGTAAATCAATTAATCAGGTTAGCTCAAAAGAAAATTTGTTGTTCTTACTGTGGAACAAATGTGTAAAGCCCGTATTCCGGTATGTAATTTCTTTTATTAATTCCTTTCTTTTTAAGTTTGTTTTATTGTGGATTCCGTTAACGAGGTTAGTCGAGTTGGGTCGATTTGTTAAAAATGTCGGAATTTTGGTCATTTGCGAGAAGGATGTAGTTGAGGGGCTAAAAGGGTTAAAGGGCCAAAACACTTCTTTGGTTTCGGCCCATGCAAGTTAAAACCAAAACCCAATTTAAATTGTGGTTTGTTGTGGATACGTATTTCGCAAGAAGAAAAAAAAAGGTGTAGGAAACAAGAAAAAGAAAACCAAAGCAAACCCTACGACACCCACTTGGTCGTCTTGTGCTCGTCGGCTGGAAGGAAAGAAGGCGAGAAGAGAGAGATAGAGAAGAACCGAGAGAGAGAGAGTGATCGCGAGAAGGAGAGGGACGAGAAGAAAGGACCAGCGGCAGCCACCCCTCGCCGCCGCTGCTGCCATCGCCGGAAGTCGCCACTGCTGGGTCATCGGTGATCGAGAGGGAGGAGTTTGGTTGTGGTGGTGAGACGTCGTCGTGAGGTATGTAACTCTCTCGTTCGTCCCGTTCTTTCCTTTTTCCTTTTCGTTTTCCGGCGAGACCACCACCGCCGCACGCCGTCGCTACGGTGGCTGTGGGTGGAGGGCGGTGGCAGTGGGTAACACTCTTAGCGTAAAACCCGAATCGTTAAGCTTTGAACCGTTTGTATAAGTCGTGATTTTTATGAAAATTCTAGTGTGCTGCCTAGTTTTCGTGTAGTCATAACTTTTCTGTCGTAACTCCGTTTGAGCCGAAACTGGCGCCCACGGTTCAAGTTCGGGGTCGGGCACGTTTTCCGTGTCTTAGCGGAAAACTGGTTCAGTCTCTAGCTGGACGAAAAAGTGGTCGCAAGTTCGGTGTTTCGTCATTTCATGTGAAAATTTCTGGAATCTGCATTGATCTTGCGAAAATCATAACTTTCTGCTCGTAACTCGGTTTGGGGTGAAACCGGTGTCAAAAGTTCCCTTTTTGAGTCTAGAAACTTTTCTGTGTTTTGTGCAAAACCCAGTTCGGGACGTAGAATGGGTCGATTTGTCGTTTTATACTGAAAGGTGCTGAATTTCGCTGTTCCGGAAACTGTTTTTGTAAAATCCGTAGTAAATTATAGAAAAATCGTTAGGAGGCGTATAATATGTCCTTGGAACCCTAACTCAGAGTACTTTCTGGTCATGAAATAATATTGGGAATTGTCTGGGTTTAAAGGGGTCGAAACAGGTCCCGAACAGACCTGTTTAGTGAGAACGGAAAATAGTTTTAGTGACGGTTTAAGCGTGTGTCGTGTCATAGGGTCCGGGTCTTGTATTGACACATTTTAACATGCATTTAGGTGCTGGGAAGTGACCGTAATTGTGAAGCTTGAATTGTGTTATTAAGCTGGGCGCGCATTCGATGTGAGTTCTCTCACTGTGTAGTTAGGGGTTGTATGCATGTCATAATAGTTTGTATGTACTACTGTCTTTGTGGTGTGAACTAGTTGTTTGTGGTGTGTAATATTTGATTGGTTTGAATGCTTGGTATAAATGTGTTGGTTACATTACAATTCGGTGGGACCGAGGCCTCGATGGTACTGAGGTGTTGGATACATTACAATTCGGTGGGACCGAGGCCTCGATGGTACTGAGGTGTTGGATACATTACAATTCGGTGGGACCGAGGCCTCGATGGTACTGAGGTGTTGGATACATAATTACTTGTAGGCGTTTACTCGTTTTATGTAACTGTGATGTTGTTGCTTATATGCGGATAGGGGTGATGTGTATATGATTCCTATCTGCGCATGTGTTGGAATTCACTAAGCTTCGTGCTTACCCTTTCCCAATAAACTGTGGTTTCAGGTCCGAGCGGCTTCAAGGCGTGACGAGTACACACTGGCGCGCGAGGAGAGCTGGTCGCTTTATGATTTTGATAATTAAACGTTTATTCCGCTGGTTTTATTTTATAAAGATATTAATTATGTGTTTGCAAACGAAACGTTGGGATCATTTAATGAGTTGTTATCAATGAATTGTTAATTTAAAAATTTAAATTTCGGGACGTTACAACTTGGTATCAGAGCACAGCTTGAGTGAATCAAACGCACCTCGGTGTGTTTGGTCTCAAGTTGCGGCTGGGGAATTTTCAAATTCTTTATTAAATCTTTTTGGAAATAAAAGAAAAAGTAAAAACCCGTTCGAGGAACGGTGATCGAGGGCGCAGTGTGTACAGTCAGCCGGAGCCGAAGGGAAAGGTACAATGCTTAGTGTTTTATTGCTTTCTAGATCATAGAGTATGCATGCTAGATTGCCTGTTGTGGACACTATGCTGTATGTTGAACTACTTGCTATTAGGAATTTATGCTAATTATGATAGGTTACTAAGTGGATGCCCTCTAGGTTGTATGCAGTAAGAGATTTATAGCCTTA
This sequence comes from Saussurea involucrata, assembly GCA_033807775.1. Taxonomy (NCBI): domain Eukaryota; kingdom Viridiplantae; phylum Streptophyta; class Magnoliopsida; order Asterales; family Asteraceae; genus Saussurea; species Saussurea involucrata. The sequence goes on from CM066315.1 coordinate 121,296,989, forward strand.
GATTATTCGATTTAGTTCTATTGCGCAGCTCTTGTTTGAGTCCAACCGTTCTAGGATAGAGTCTTGTATTCGACTGTCTATTTATTTCGCACTGCATATAATCGGGTATTCGCGAGGTCACCCGTTATAATTAGTAGGGATTCGGTAGTAGCGAGGGTAGTGGGATAAGAGGAAGTTCCTAGAGAGCTGGGAAGGGTGTCTATGTATGAGTACGTGTGCTAGATTGCTTTCTAGAACATAGGAGAATGTATGTCAGATTGTTGGGTGCTTATTACACTGTATTGCAGGTTTGTTGCTTGCTAAAACAGAGTTTATGCTAGCCTCGATAGGTTGTTGAGTGAATGCACTATAGGCCGTATGCGGTAGGAACCGAATAGCCTTAGAATGTTGGATTTAGTCCTATTGCGCAGCTCTTGTTTGAGTCCAACCGTTGTAGGATAGAATCTTATATTCAAAAGTCTATCTGGTTTTACACTGTATGCGATTGTGCATTCGCGAGGCGACTCGTCAGGACTAGTGGGAACTTCGTCACAGCAAGGGTAGTGGAATAGGGTGAAATTCCTAGGGAGCTAGGAAGAGTGGGGGTATATATATGCTGGTGCGGGCATATGGTTTATTATATATAATTGTTGTTGTCTGATCGGGGAGACCGATGGTTTTAAATATACAGTAGTTGTATGAGTTTGCCTGTTTAGGGTATGTTCTTGGACTAGCATGTGTGGATTAATTGTATTATGTGTATAGTTTCGGCGAGAAACTACTTGGACCCTTGGGAGGGGACTCGGAACGGGTGATGATAGGCGTGGATGGTAGTAGTAGAGCTCCTACTACCGGAAGCACAGGATCAATGCTCGAGTCGGGGAAGTCACGAGGAATCCAAGGAGTTGAGCGTGAGTGTTGTTAGTATGAGTTATTATGTGCTAATAACGCGTTGTATTGCCTACCCAGAATAGCCATCACAAGGAGGAACAACTATAGTAAACCTGCTAGTACAAGTGTGTACTTGATTTGCTTGAGGTGATGATCGTTGGGGTAGTGATGAAGGTTCTAAACTAGTAGTCGTTGGGATAGAAGGACGTGTCTAGTATCAATCACTTGGAGTGACGATAAGGATGTGGTTTGTTTTGAGTAGACCATTTTGGGTCATATGCTTTTGAGCCGACTTTGATTTGAGGAAAACCCGTAAGATGATTTGATGTGATTTCCCAACTTGCCTTAAGAGATTTAAATGTCTGGATGACAATAGTAGACCGGAGAGTTTCGAAGAAGTATGGGTCGAGACGTTGAATGCCGAATGAGTCATGCACGAAGTTATTTTGAAAATAGGATTGCAATAACTAATTTTTGTGTTTCCAATCCTTATATGGATTGTGTTTTGGAATTTTGGGAAATGTTTAGCACACGCACAAGATGTTAAATTATGGTTTTGAAAGTGCATGAAACCTTTTTATAACGAGAGTTACAAACTTTGTTGATGATTTGTTTAAAATGAGTTTGGAATTCTAGTGTCGCTTAACTTTCCTTTCGAGAGTTCGTGTTACTAAGTACTTTTATTGCAAATAGTTCAGTGTGTGGATTGATTCATGCGTGACATAAGTGGTGCATGGGGGAATTTTGGTAACATTTCATAAGGAGTTGTTTAGAGCGCTTTTTAGTCAGCTAAAGGTTTTATTGACATTTCCATAAAAATGCGATTTATCGACTTAGGGGTATGCATACTGAGGTAACCTTTGTTCTCGACATTTTGATGAACGAGTCGTGCATGAAAATGTTGTAGTTCTTTTTTTGTCGAAATGAAAGACCATTTGATCCAAGGAGTGTTTTAATGTTGTGAACATCATGCTTACGATTAAAATGTGTTATATTTTGGAAATATAAATGCGTAGATTTTTGACATTCGGTTAATTTAGAATTACCGATCATTTTTTTTGGGAAATTAAAAACTTTTGCTTTGGAGGAGACGAGTATTTTGAGCATTTTCGATAAATACATTTTTTTAAACTATAATGTTTTGACGTTATATGTCTCGAGTACGAAACTTGAGGAAGTGTTACAAGCTTGCATGCCTGCCCCCAGTTTGAGATTTTATGAGGTTTTAGTCGATATTTCCATTTATTAGAAGCGGACTGGTTTCTGTCTTCAAGTTTGAAACTTACACGAGACAGTTGTATTTTAACAAAAATATATTTGTAAACCGTGTCATCGTTTTGGGTGATTAGCTGACGCGCAGAAAATTTGTGGCGAACCCTGTGCCACGTCCTTTTTATGATTAAAAAGAAGAATTTTTGAATCAAATGTCGTGAACCTTATTTTGAATTATGTGCACACCTTTGTCGCACCCCGTTTAAGGTCAAGCGGTTACTTTAAGTGCACGTCATGAGTCAATCCATACTGGAATCGAGGCGGTTCATTTTAAAGAAATTATTTATTACGCTTTGCTTTTGAGTGAGTAAACCGAACTGCAATGGAACAATTTTCAACATGATTTTCCTATGTGGGACGAGCGTGTCCAGTTTTGCGTAACTATCGATCTGGTAATAGTAGTTTTATTACATACGATCTTTTTGAGATGAAAATCCTGATGTTGAAATATTTTGTAAATGATTTTGTAAACCATTTGGGGAAATGTGCTTTTAAGTGTTATGTGTCCTTTCGAGAATTTTAAGGGTGTGAGTCCTTTTGGAAAAATCTTTTGTTTAACCTGTGTTGAGTCTGGGACTAAGGTTGATTTCAGAATATTGCTTGCTTAAACTTTGTTTAAACGTATTTTCCGACCTATGGGTCTAGCAAGCGTGGAGCATTTTGCTCGGTTTTGACTTGGAGTTAGTCATGGGCCAATTGCCCGGTTTTAATGGCTCGATGTGGAGTCTAGTTGATGAGTTGTTTTTGTCGAACCGTTGGGCATTCTTTGCACATTGAGTGTTTACATGGTTGGGTGAGTGAGTCAATCCGGAATAGGCATGTTGTTGGTAGGCTGTTTGCTTTGGATCCCTAGTCACGTTAGTCAGTCGTTGGTAATGGTCGGTTGGGTATCTCGGGGTGGGACCCCGGTATTCATGTGTTTTAACCTAGACTTTCCAGTAGGTACTAGGAGGATATAGTTGTGGGCACTTACCTGGGAGGTAGTTCCGGTGTGCTGGGTCTTGAGGCGTTACCTGGGAGGTAGACGTCAAGGTGTATCCTCGATACGGTGTGACTTGGCTTCGTAGAGCAAGTGTGGATGATGCGTCGACGGTGGAAGGTAGGTATTCCACGTGCGTTAGTGTTGTAGGCCGAATAGTATCGGTTAAGGGATTGATGCCCTTTGTTATTAAGGGAATAAATGCGCATCAACCATTTTGAGGTAGGTGGTATATTTAGGTGTCGACTTTTGGGCTTGAGGCCAAACACCTTTAGTATAATCGGAGAGTTGTAGCCGATTTTAAGATAATCATGGTGATGGTAGTAGTAACCCTGAAATGATCACTTGTGATGAATGGTTATGGTGGAATGATCTACGTGTGTGTTAGTTGATTTGGTTGTAGGGGATATCTATTTGTGTTAGTGTCTAAGATAATACCACGCTTATGTTTGTTATTGTAATCGGTTGGACCGATGTTCGGCGGGTGGCCGATGTTTGTTATTGTAATCGGTTGGACCGATGTTCGGCGGGTGGCCGATGTTTGTTATTGTAATCGGTTGGACCGATGTTCGGCAGGGGGTCAATGTTTTGTTAATATAAGTTATTGAAAATCTTTGGAGTCTATTAGAATTCGTAGAAGTTAATCGTCAATTAATGATAGGAGGGATCGTAATCGAGTATCCTGTGGAGGAGAATACTGGTGAGCAGCTTTAGAATGGGTAGAGCTGGAGATTTGACTCGGGATGTATGGAATATCTAAGGTTGGGGACAACCGAAGTCGCTTGGCTAGGAATGATTTCAATTGTTGGGGTGTTCTGCCGATCATAATCCCAGTGTCTTAGAAAGAGTACGTCAGTAAGAATAGTATTCGAGAAGTTTAGTAGGGGTTTCAAGTGGACTTAGGAACCTGAGGTTGAGATGAGGGAGATCTATCCGGAGCTATTCGTAGGCAGAGACTTCGAGGACGAAGTCTAATCCAAGTGGGGGAGAGTTGTAAAGCCCGTATTCCGGTATGTAATTTCTTTTATTAATTCCTTTCTTTTTAAGTTTGTTTTATTGTGGATTCCGTTAACGGGGTTAGTCGAGTTGGGTCGATTTGTTAAAAATGTCGGAATTTTGGTCATTTGCGAGAAGGATGTAGTTGAGGGGCTAAAAGGGTTAAAGGGCCAAAACACTTCTTTGGTTTCGGCCCATGCAAGTTAAAACCAAAACCCAATTTAAATTGTGGTTTGTTGTGGATACGTATTTCGCAAGAAGAAAAAAAAAGGTGTAGGAAACAAGAAAAAGAAAACCAAAGCAAACCCTACGACACCCACTTGGTCGTCTTGTGCTCGTCGGCCGGAAGGAAAGAAGGCGAGAAGAGAGAGATAGAGAAGAACCGAGAGAGAGAGAGTGATCGCGAGAAGGAGAGGGACGAGAAGAAAGGACCAGCGGCAGCCACCCCTCGCCGCCGCTGCTGCCATCGCCGGAAGTCGCCACTGCTGGGTCATCGGTGATCGAGAGGGAGGAGTTTGGTTGTGGTGGTGAGACGTCGTCGTGAGGTATGTAACTCTCTCGTTCGTCCCGTTCTTTCCATTTTCCTTTTCGTTTTCCGGCGAGACCACCACCGCCGCACGCCGTCGCTACGGTGGCTGTGGGTGGAGGGCGGTGGCAGTGGGTAACACTCTTAGCGTAAAACCCGAATCGTTAAGCTTTGAACCGTTTGTATAAGTCGTGATTTTTATGAAAATTCTAGTGTGCTGCCTAGTTTTCGTGTAGTCATAACTTTTCTGTCGTAACTCCGTTTGAGCCGAAACTGGCGCCCACGGTTCAAGTTCGGGGTCGGGCACGTTTTCCGTGTCTTAGCGGAAAACTGGTTCAGTCTCTAGCTGGACGAAAAAGTGGTCGCAAGTTCGGTGTTTCGTCATTTCATGTGAAAATTTCTGGAATCTGCCTTGATCTTGCGAAAATCATAACTTTCTGCTCGTAACTCGGTTTGGGGTGAAACCGGTGTCAAAAGTTCCCTTTTTGAGTCTAGAAACTTTTCTGTGTTTTGTGCAAAACCCAGTTCGGGACGTAGCATGGGTCGATTTGTCGTTTTATACTGAAAGGTGCTGAATTTCGCTGTTCCGGAAACTGTTTTTGTAAAATCCGTAGTAAATTGTAGAAAAATCGTTAGGAGGCGTATAATATGTCCTTGGAACCCTAACTCAGAGTACTTTCTGGTCATGAAATAATATTGGGAATTTTCTGGGTTTAAAGGGGTCGAAACAGGTCCCGAACAGACCTGTTTAGTGAGAACGGAAAATAGTTTTAGTGACGGTTTAAGCGTGTGTCGTGTCATAGGGTCCGGGTCTTGTATTGACACGTTTTAACATGCATTTAGGTGCTGGGAAGTGACCGTAATTGTGAAGCTTGAATTGTGTTATTAAGCTGGGCGCGCATTCGATGTGAGTTCTCTCACTGTGTAGTTAGGGGTTGTATGCATGTCATAATAGTTTGTATGTACTACTGTCTTTGTGGTGTGAACTAGTTGTTTGTGGTGTGTAATATTTGATTGGTTTGAATGCTTGGTATAAATGTGTTGGTTACATTACAATTCGGTGGGACCGAGGCCTCGATGGTACTGAGGTGTTGGATACATTACAATTCGGTGGGACCGAGGCCTCGATGGTACTGAGGTGTTGGATACATAATTACTTGTAGGCGTTTACTCGTTTTATGTAACTGTGATGTTGTTGCTTATGTGCGGATAGGGGTGATGTGTATATGATTCCTATCTGCGCATGTGTTGGAATTCACTAAGCTTCGTGCTTACCCTTTCCCAATAAACTGTGGTTTCAGGTCCGAGCGGCTTCAAGGCGTGACGAGTACACACTGGCGCGCGAGGAGAGCTGGTCGCTTTATGATTTTGATAATTAAACGTTTATTCCGCTGGTTTTATTTTATAAAGATATTAATTATGTGTTTGCAAACGAAACGTTGGGATCATTTAATGAGTTGTTATCAATGAATTGTTAATTTAAAAATTTAAATTTGCTTGTAATTTTCGGGACGTTACAAAATGATTTTGTGCATAAAAATTATACTTCTTTTTGGTACGGTACTTATAGTATTCCTTCAAAGAGGTCTACACCTAACCCACTAGGACCCAAGTGCCACTGGGTACCAAAATCTGCTTAATCTGTTTTGCAGGTTTATCATGTGTTGTACTGATTTGTAAATACATACCACACGCATGACTGAAAACAGAAGAGAAGCGGTGGATTTATTTTTTGAAGAATATTTGTACCATTAAGGGGAGACAAAAGGATTATGGTTTCTAAACATATCAGTTTAGGACCCGCACTTAAAAGAGATTTTGGTTTCTGAATACATCAATTCAGGACCCGTGCTTCAATGTTTTTGGCTTTTGAACATATCAGTTCAAAACCCGTGCTTCAACGACAATGGCTTCTGAACAATTCAGTTTAGGACCCGTACTTCAAAGACTAAGACTTCTAAACAAATCAGTTTAGAACTCACACTTCTCAGGTAATATCCTTAAATGTTATATCTTTTTACTTCAAGGAACAAGTGATGAAAGGTAACATTGGATTATATTTGTTTCTACTGCTTTGAAAACTTGAATCTTTACAAATTTAATTCAATGAGATGAAATTTTCAATTCTCATTCAATGAATTAAATGCGTGCTAAAAGATGATTTTTCAAGAATCTTTGTATTATGTGAGTTAGATTTGCTTCAACTTTCACCTCTGAAATAAATCGAAAGGTAAGCAAAACATGAATGAAATTATGCTGAATGCTCAAAGTTATGTAAATTCGGACTTATATAGAATATAATGCTAAAAAAGCCTATTTGTCAGAATGATGAATGAAAACGAAAATATGGGGGAAGCACTATGTTTTAGAACCAAGTGATTGAGATATCATTCATATTTTGTGATGGAAATCCGAACTTATATAGAATATCATTTAGTTTGAAAGTTTGTACCTGTGGCCTTTCTGGTTTGGGAGAGTAAGTCCTAAGGGGTGCTCGACACCTAGTCCCTAAGATCAACTGGTCTGGGATCGGCTGACCCAAATCCTGCAATAGAACCAGATAGAAAGCCATGTTCTACTGGTACAAATGGGTTTAAGATATATCGATGTGACCTTTCTGGTTTGGGAAATTAAGTTCTAAGGGGTGCTCGACACCTAGCACCTAAGGCCAACTGGTCTGGGATCTGCTAACCCAAATCCTGCTATAGAACCAGATAGAAAGTCATGCTTAACGATGTATCTTATTCTTACTAAACTTTTTGATCAAAAGATGCCAATGAGCACAAAATCAAAAGATGCCAATGAGCACAAAAGAAAAGATGCCAATGAGCACACATCTTTTGATACTTGGGAAAAATACAAAGTTGCGATAAACCCGTAAATTTGTGAAATTCTGATTTTGGACAAATAGTGTGACTTGAGCAAAGTATTCTTACATGTTTTAGAATTGCATATGCTTGAAGCTAATCATATTTCGCATGATAGCACACCAAATAGATTTAATAAAGGGGTTGAAACTGAACATTTTTAACTTGATATACAATGATGACTTGTTCTTGAATCCAAACACATGCATTTGATCTCATTTGATTGAAAAATCTGTAAAATTTCATTAAGCTGAATTTCTTTTGTCCAGTTTTCAAATGCTCAAATGTTAGTAGTTATAAAATGTAGTTCACTGAATTTTATTTTCCTTGTATAAATGTTTTCTTTAATGAACTGTATTTGAAATGAATATTTTCAGGGGGAGAAAACAAATTGCTCCAGAATTCTTACTTTGAGGGGGAGCAAGATTATTCTCTAAGGAGGAGATTGTTAGCAATACTAAAAAACACGACTGAAATTGAAAATGGTTTTCGATGATTATGATGCTCACCATCATCGAAAAAGGGGGAGAAATGTTTAATTCAATTTCATGTCAAAAAGCTTTCAAGTCAAAGATATTTCATGTCAAAGAGCTTTTAAGTCAAAGATTCGTGAACAAAGACTGAAGATCAAGGGGAGAAGGATCATGTAAAGTCTGAAATGTTGCTGAATTTGGTCATCTTAGTTCTGAGCGTTTCGGAATATGCTTACACCTAAAAGTTCAACAATATAGATGATTTCACATCCTTCTTGGTCCGAGATCTGATGGTTTCGCATCCTTTTTGTTCCAAGTTTGTCAAAGGCTGATAAAGTTGCAAAGATCATTTTTTCATATACAAGACTTGAAGATGGTTTGACAAAGTGTATGTTGGAGAAGATTGACTTTACAAAGAGCTGAAGACTGTTGTCATATTTTTTTAAATCTTGAATCCAAAGGGGGAGATTGTTAGAGCATTATTGTATTCAAGATTTTCTGTAAAGTCAATGTACTGTATTTGTTAGCTTTGTCTTTATACCTTGTATGTTATGGGTATAAATAGGCATGTCTAGTTCTTAGTTAAAAGGGAATCTAGATCCCTTCGTGAACTTCTTGATCATTTGTCATTTACACTTTAGAGATCAATATATTGATGACAAGCTCTCTCTAGATTCTCTCTCTACATCATTCTTGATTTCTTGCTAGATTTGGGATTTCACACCCCAAAAATCATTATCAAGTGAGAGAAATAATATTTTATTATTTTCCTTCTAAATATTTGTTGGAGGTAATAATGTTTTGAATATTTTAATAATATATTTAAAGTTGAATTCTCTAAAATGAGGAATCTGTTGGAGATAGATGTAATTTTTTTTGGAGATTTTGACTTTTGCTTCCCCATTTTGAAGAAATTTTAGGGAAGCTGTTGAAGATGCTCTAACATGGCCACAAACCATTTGATAAAAGCAAGAAACTACCACCTATCTCTTTACAAAAATATCCAAGAATCATTGTGAAAATACAATTGTGGGTCTCAACATTAATAGCATGAGAAAAGAATGTTGAATAATTTCATATAGAAGAACATCTAGAAATTTGAACAAAAGGTTGATTACCGGCAATCTCGACATGTCCTATACGAAACCTACCCCCTAGGAACCATGTTAGTCTCAACCATCGGTTTTGTGAATAATACAAATAAACATTCGACTTTAAAACATTTAGAAATATATTCTTATCCCTTGCCCCAAAAAGATGATATCCAATAAACTCCTTCTATCGGATTCAAACAAAGCCTCATCTGAAGACATCAAAAGGAAACAATCAAGTGTCATCGGATTAGGCTCACTGGATTGATAACCCAAAATATTTCAAGAAATCTATTTCATTGAAATCCGATATAAGATTCTATCTTCTGTCGGATTCTCAACACACCTTTGAAATATTCTAAGTGTTTGAAATCTGATAGACTTTACGTCATAAATGTCTATGTAAAACCCAGGGCAGTTTTGAAGAAAATATAAATTGGTTGGGGGAAATGTTGAGATGTTGTTCTTAAGGGCCAAAAGTGTAACTTGGGAGGAGAGTATAAAACTCTCAATTTTGGGCACAAAACCCTAGGTAAATGTTATTTCTTCTTGTGGCGGCTTGGGAGTGAGAGCAGAGCAGGAGAAAACAAGTTCAATATGAAATTGTGAAGGAGAGGAGAAGATTTTCAAATCAATCCAAGGTAATAATCTGAATCCATTTCTTCTCACATTCTATCGTTTTAGTTTTGAGATAAATGAGGTTTTTGAGAATTGAGACTTCTGGGAAAATTTTGGAAAGGATGAGCTTCTCATTGGTGTCTAATTGATGTAGTATGTTATGCCTTGTAAAAGTAATTTCATGTAGAGGTTTATTTGATTTGAGAAAGCTTGTTTGTGGTAGAACTCGTTCGAAGCCGATTGCTAGATATCACGTCTTTCCGGAATTTAAGTCTCGATGTCATAAGTCCCGGTTTTGTTGAGATCCGGTATAGGAACCGGAAGTTGGGACCGGAATAGGAAGTTGGGATCGGATCCGGAATGGACCGGAACCGGAAGTTGGGACCGGATCCGAAAAGGACCGGAATCGGAGTTTCGATCGGAACCGGATTTGGATCAGGTATTGAACCGGGATCGAGATTGAATCCGGATCAGAAGTGGAGTCCGGGACGACTCTGTTGAGTAAAGTTTCGGGGATATATTCCGGTTATTACGAGCGACATGTTAAGCCTTATTATTCTTAATCTTTTCAACCGCTTAGGTGTTCCAAGTTAGAAACCGGAAGCTACGTGAGAAGTATTGTGCAAGTCATCAGGTGAGTTTTTCTAACTAAAATACGTGTTTTAAAACGTGTTTTCCGAAGTAAGTAAATGAGTAGAAATGCCATGTTTTATCACATGATTATGTTTGTATGAAAGTTTATTTGAGATGTATGCATACATTGTTGTTAGATGTAAATCAGCTAAGTCGGGGGGTGTGGCCCGCCAGTGCTCATACCTGGGAGTGTGTCCCGTTTATGCCATGGGAGGTGTGACCCAGTAAGGCAGTGTAAGACTGACACGTTGTCACTTCCGAGTGACTTCAGTGTGCCATTTACATGAGTAGTGTTGTCTGAAAGTTTTGTTTAAAGTTGTTATATATGAAAGTTACGAACTGCTTTAAATATATGATATCGAACTGTTGTAAATTGAGGGAGCTCACTAGACCTCATGGTCTAACCCTCGCATTTTACAAATTAAACCTTTTCAGGGAAGCAAGTAGTAGGAAGTTCCGGTAAGAGCCAAGCGAAGAATTAGAGGATGGACGCTTCTAGAGATAGTGTTTCACTTTCTCTTTATAGACTTTATTTTATTCTCAGTTGTGAATAGGTTGTTTCCGCCAACCTAGTTTTGAGACAGATGTATTGAGATTTTGAGACCGATTTTGGGATGTTTATTATTTTAAGAATGATATGCTTTAAATTTTGTTGGGTTGTTACAATTGGTATCAGAGCCGTGGTTTAAGGGATTTAGGTGACCGGACGGGCCTAGACTTAAACTGTGGAAGTAGAAATCACAACTGAGAATCAAGAATGCGCTAGGAGGGCACTATGATAGGGATAAGACTAATAGGGTAGAGAGGACAATCATGTAAGGTAGATTCGGGATTACACATGGCCAGTGTAATTGCGAATTTACAGGTACATGTATGTGCTTAAATTGCCTTATTATTCTTGAGAAGTAGTCTTAAGTAATTTATTTTGGTATGTTTCAGTAATCCAGTATGTCTGAAAGAACCTTGAGGAGTAGATCCGTGCCAGTGGTGGGTACAAATCCAGTTGTAGGAGAGATTCGTGTGGAGGAAATCCTGGAGGAGGAACCGGTGAATCCTCCGAGGCGAGCGGCCACCCGTGGGAGGGGCGGAGGCCGAGGAAGAGGACGAGGTAGACCGCCGTTGCGAGCTACCTCTCAGGCAGTTGTAGCTGGTGTGGAGGGAAGAAGACGCCAACCACCCGTCGAGCTAAGAGTGTGGGAGCGCCTGAAGTGCGTGAGCCCCTACACAAAGAAAGTACCGCTTCGGTAGGCGGAGGGAGTCAGTCGGACAACCCAAGAAGAAACCAGAATCAAGCTTTTGTGACTGAGGAAAAGTTTACGGCTGAGATGGGTAAATTACAGGAGACCTTGCAAGCGTTGTTGGAAAATCAGATCAAGACTACGTCAGAGGGACGCACTAAGAGGGGAAATGAGACAAAGACTGAGGCGTCTAGCCTACCTCCGACCTTAGTGGGAGATCATTCTTTATCAACTCCAATTGTGGCTAATGAATCGAAGGCAGCGAAGGGATGTACCTTTAAGACTTTTGCATCGTGCAAGCCTCTGACTTTCAGCGGAGAGCGCAATCCAGTTTTAGCTCTGAGATGGATACGGGAGATGGAGTTGGCTTTCGACACGAGCAAGGGTGCCGAGGAAGACAAGGTGTTGTTTGCCATGTCTATGCTGAAGGCCGATGCCATTTTCTGGTGGGATATCGAGATGGCAGGTAAGGGTTCTGAGATTGCAAAAACAACTACCTGGGAACTGTTCACTAAGAGATTCAAAGCTCAGTTTTGCACAGTGGCGGCCGTTAAGAAGCTCGAGGAAGAATTTATGGGGATGGAGCAAGGGACAATGTCAGTCCAGGAGTATACATCGAAGTTCATTGAGAAAGCTCGGTTTGCTGAACTGTATGTGCCTACCGAGGAGAGGCGCATAGAGAGATACATCTGGGGGCTGAAGAGCAACGTGAGGGAGTTGGTGCAGGTGAAAGATCTAGTTACTTTTCAGGCTGCGGTAGATACTGCTGAGCTCACAGAAAAGGAGATGAATAGGCAAATGACGGAGAGAGCTGGAGACAAACAAAAATGGGAAGGACCGAATCGCGATGTTAAGAGGCCGAGTGCGCCTAAACCCGAGCTGCGGGCGGGGTTCAGATCAGGAGTGAGACCGTGTGGCAAGTGTAATCGAATGCATAAGGGGGAGTGTTTGGTGGATAAGGAAGGATGTTTCAAGTGTAGGAAGACATGGCATATGGCACGAGACTGTCGTAGTTCGAGGTCATGTTATCAGTGTGGTTCGCCAGACCATGTCAAGATGGATTGGCCACCGTTAAGAAGAGGATTTGCTGGGGGTTATGGCAGTAGTGGTGGAGGAAGAGATGGAGATAGAAAGGTGGAGCCTGCTCGCGCGAAGGCGAAGGCTTTCCACATGTCGGCAGAGGAGGCGGTGAACACGCCTGATGTGGTGACAGGTACCTTCCCTATTGACTCGACTTTTACTAAAGTGTTGTTTGATTTGGGCGCCAATCGTTCGTTTTTGTCGCCTAATTTTATTTGAAAATTGCAAGTGAAACCCAAGAGGTGTAACTTTGGATTTGAGGTAGAAGTAGCAGATGATAGTCGAGTCTGGGTGAAAGAGGTCTATGAGGGGTGTAGCATTGATGTAGACGGTCACTTGTTCCCTTTGCGTCTGTATCCTATGGGAATGGGGGAGTTTGATGTGGTTCTAGGAATGAATTGGTTAGCGGAGAACGACGCTAACATAGTGTGTAATAAGAAGTCAATTTGTATCGCCTTGCCGGACAAGAGGGATGTAGTAATCTATGGGGATCTTCGAGATAGGAAGTCGTGTTTGATATCTATGGTGAAAGCTAGACGATGTTTGGGGAAGGGATGTCTGGGGTATTTAGCTTATGTGCTAGATGCTAAGAAAGAGAAGAAGGGAGTAGAGGATGTACCCATAGTAAACGAGTACCCGAAAGTGCTTCCAGATGACTTGACGAGTCTGCCACCAGATCGTCAAATGGAGTTTAGAATAGATTTAATGCCTGGGGCGGCACCGATTGCACGTGCGCCCTACCGTCTGGCACCAGCAGAAATGAAGGAGATGATGACACAACTGTAAGAGCTACTCAACAAGGGTTTCATTCGTCCAAGCTCATCGCCTTGGGGAGCGCCGATGCTATTTGTTAAGAAGAAGGACGGATCTATGCGAATGTGCATAGATTTCCGTGAGCTCAACAAGGTAACAGTGAAGAACAAGTACCCGCTTCCGAGGATTGATGACCTCTTCGACCAGTTACAAGATGCGAGCTATTTCTCGAAGATAGATTTGAGGTCGGGTTACCATCAGCTGAAGGTGAGAGAGGAGGACGTGCCCAAGACAGCCTTTCGTACAAGATACGGACACTACGAGTTCTTAGTCATGCCCTTTGGCTTGACTAATGCCCCAACAGTGTTCGTAGATTTGATGAACATGGTGTGTAGTTCGTTGCTAGACAAGTGTGTGATCGTCTTCATCGATGATATCCTGATCTACTCTCGAACCCGTAAAGATCGCGAGGAACATCTTCGGGCGGCGTTGGAATTGCTGAAACGCGAGAAGTTGTACGCAAAGTTCTCAAAGTGCGAGTTCTGGTAAAGGGAAGTTCAGTTTCTAAGTCACGTGGTGCCGGCGGACGGTATCAAAGTGGACCCCGCTAAGATCGAAGCTATTAAAGATTGGGAGTCGCCAAAGTCGCCATCGGAAGTGAGAAGTTTTCTTGGGTTAGCGGGCTACTACAGGAAGTTCATCCAGGACTTCTCTCGTATAGCCACACCGTTGACCGCATTGACGAGGAAGAACGTCAAGTTCGTTTGGACTGAAGCCCAAGAGGCCGCATTTGGGAGGTTAAAGAAGAGTATGAACATCGCTCCAATTTTGTCATTACCAGCCGGATCAGAAGGTTTTGTAATCTACAACGGTGCTTCTAAGCTTGGGTTAGGTTGTGTACTGATGCAGAATGGGAAGGTGATTGCCTACGCATCTCGACAGTTGAAGGATCACGAGAAGAACTACCCTACTCACGACATGGAACTAGCAACAGTGGTGTTCACTTTGAAAATATGGCGACACTACTTGTATGGAGTGAAGTGCCAGATCTACACCGATCACAAGAGTCTTAATCATCTTTTCGATCAGAAGGAATTAAACATGAGGCAGAGGAGATGGATGGAACTGCTGAACGATTACGACTGCGAAATCCTTTACCACCCGGGTAAGGCAAATGTGGTAGCTGATACTTTGAGTCGGAAAGAGCGAGAATAATCGATCAAAGTGGTGGCCTTCAGGGTCGAGGCGACATCGAACCTCCTGGACGAGGTCAAGAAGTCCCAAAAGGAGGCGTTGTTGGAAGAGAATGTAAAGAGTGAAAGGATCGTTGGGATTACGTCATTGCTCAGTGTCAACAGTGTTGGGCTGAGGTGTATTAAAGATCGGGTGTGGGTTCCTAAGTTAGGGAACTTGAGAGTAAGCATTTTAGAAGAAGCGCATAAATCGTGATATTCCATGCACCCGGGGACGAATAAGATGTAGCGGGGCTTCAGACAGTTGTACTGGTGGCCAGGAATGAAGAAGGACATCGCCCATTTTGTGGAACGTTGTGTGATGTGTCTGAAGGTTAAAGCAGAACATCAGCGCCCTTATGGGGAACTTCAGTCTACGAAGATACCAGTGTGGAAATGGGACAACATCACCATGGATTTTGTTATGAAGTTATCAAGGACTCCGAAGGAGAACGATGCGATATGGATGATTGTGGATAGTCTCACCAAGTATGCGCATTTTCTACCAATCAGAGAGTCGAATCCATTAGAGAAGCTAGCCCGGTTGTACGTTAATGAGATCGTATCAAGGCACGGGGTGCCGCTATCGATTGTGTCCGATCGTGATAGTCGGTTTACGTCGACGTTTTGGAGAAGTCTACAGCGAGAGTTGGGTTCACAAGTGAAGTTGAGCACAACATATCATCCCCAGACGGATAGTCAGAGCGAAAGGACTATTTAAACGTTAGAGGATATGCTCCGAGCCTGTGTGATCGATTTCAAGCGTTCTTGGGAAGTGCACTTGCCTTTGATAGAGTTCTCATATAACAACAATTACCATGCGAGCATCCAAGCAGCACCATTCAAAGCTTTATACGGGCGGAAAAGTCGAACGCCGCTGTGTTGGAACGAAGTGGGAGATGTGCAAATGACGGCGGATAAGATAGAGCTGATCCGTGAGAAAATGAGGATCGCACAAGATCGGTAAAGGAAGTATGCGGACAAAAGAAGGAAGCCTATTGAGTTTCAAGTGGGAGACAAAGTGATGCTGAAAGTCTCGCCTTGGAAGGGAGTAGTACGTTTCGGGAAGAAAGGAAAGTTGAGACCAAGGTATGTGGGGCCTTTCGTTATTATTGAGCGAGTTGGAGCAGTGGCTTACAAATTAGACTTGCCGGAAGAATTATAAGGAGTTCATCTAACGTTTCATGTTTCGAATCTAAAGAAATGTTTGGCCGCGACAGATGTGACTGTTCCTTTGGAAGATATCAGTGTCAACGAAAGATTGACATACGTAGAGGAACCAGTTGAGATTGTGGATAACAAGATCCGAAAGTTAAGAAACAAGGAAATCAGACTCGTAAAGGTCCAGTGGCGGTTTCATAAGGATCAAGAGGCGACGTGGGAAGTAGAAGCGGACATGAGGTCCAAATACCCTCATCTTTTCGGCAATGGAATTCCGGGGACATAATTCTTTTGAGGGGGAGGTATTGTAATACCCAGGGCAGTTTTGAAGAAAATATAAATTGGTTGGGGGAAATGTTGAGATGTTGTTCTTAAGGGCAAAAAGTGTAACTTGGGAGGAGAGTATAAAACTCTCAATTTTGGTCACAAAACCCTAGGTAAATGTTATTTCATCTTGTGGCGGCTTGGGAGTGAGAGCAGATCAGGAGAAAACAAGTTCAATCTGCAATTGTGAAGGAGAGGAGAAGATTTTCAAATCAATCCAAGGTAATAATCTGAATCCATTTCTTCTCACCTTCTATCGTTTTAGTTTTGGGATAAATGAGGTTTTTGAGAAATTGAGACTTCTGGAAAAAAATTTAAAGGATGAGCTGCTCATTGGTGTCTAATTGATGTAGTATGTTATGCCTTGTAAGAGTAATTTCATGTGAAGGTTTATTTGATTTGAGAAAGCTTGTTTGTGGTAGAACTCGTTCGAAGCCGATTGCTAGATATCACGTCTTTCCGGAATTTAAGTCCCGATGCCGTAAGTCCCGGTTTTGTTGAGATCCGGTATAGGAACCGGAAGTTGGGACCGGATCCGGAATGGACCGGAACCGGAAGTTGGGACCGGATCCGGAATGGACCGGAACCAGAGTTTCGATCGGAACCGGATTTGGATCATGTATGGAACCGGGATCGGGATTGAATCCGGATCAGAAGTGGAGTCCCGGACTTTGGTTCCGGGTTCGATTATTCTGTTGAGTAAAGTTTCGGGGATATATTCCGGTTATTACGAGCGACATGTTAAGCCTTATTATTCTTAATCTTTTCAACCGCTTAGGTGTTCCAAGTTAGAAACCGGAAGCTACGTGAGAAGTATTGTGCAAGTCATCAGGTGAGTTTTTCAACTAAAATACGTGTTTTAAAACGTGTTTTCCGAAGTAAGTAAATGAGTAGAAATGCCATGTTTTATCACATGATTATGTTTGTATGGAAGTTTATTTGAGATGCATGCATACATTGTTGTTAGATGTAAATCGGCTAAGTCGTGGGTGTGGCCCGCCAGTGCTCATACCGGGGGGGGGGGGGGTCCCGTTTATGCCATGGGAGGTGTGACTCAGTAAGGCAGTGTGAGACTGACACGTTTGTCACTTCCGAGTGACTTCAGTGTGCCATTTACATGAGTAGTGTTATCTGAAAGTTTTGTTTAAAGTTGTTATATTGATTTAAATATATGATATTGAACTGTTGTAAATTGAGGGAACTCACTAGACCTCATGGTGTAACCCTCGCATTTTCCAAACTAAACCTTTTTAGGGAAGCAAGTAGTAGGAAGTTTCGGTAAGAGTCAAGCGAAGAATTAGAGATAGTGTTTCACTTTCACTTTATAGACTTTATTTTATTCTCAGTTGTGAATAGGTTGTTTCCGCCAACCTAGTTTTGAGACACAGGTATTGAGATTTTGAGACCAATTTTGGGATGTTTATTATTTTATGAACGATACGCTTTAAATTTTGTTGGGTTGTTACAGTCTATAACTCGAAGTTGTTGTATAATTTATATTCTTCAGAATAGACAAAATATGATTTTTACTTGTAAAAGTCTTGTAAAATGTCTGTATTGATTAAAAGTGTAAAAGCCTTCAACGAAATCAAAGACTAGTTGAAAAGAGGTCAAGATAGTCACCAAAGCGGATTGGTTTGTCATCTAACCAAAAGAAGATCAATACAAGATAGAGTCAACCAGTAGTCTAACAAATACTACTACTGGTAACCCGGATTTTGAAGTGCAAACTTGTATTCTGAAGTATAAGCTATAGAACAATTTCCAGTTATAAACATTTATGATGTAAAGTTTTGTAACTATATGTATTGATTAAAAGTGTAAAAATCCTTCAACGAAATCAAAGACTAGTTAAAAATAGGTCAAGATAGTCACCAAAATGGATTGGTTTGTGATCTAGCCAAAAGAAGATCAATACAAGATAGAGTCAACTAGTAGTATGACAACAACTACCGTTGGCAAGCCAGATTTTGAAGTGCAAACTTGTCCAACAAATTTGGCTCACCAACTCTCCCTAACTCTTGTCCTAGTATGGGAACATACAAAAGCATGTCAGCCAAAGTAAGTTCTAGAACATAATTTAATTAGTGTCATACTTCCTTTAATGTTCCCTTTGCATACAAAGGATGAGATGGGTAAACAAGTGTCCACATCAACTACAAAGGCTGAAGTGAAAAATACAAACATGCATGGATCGGAAAATCAGATTGAAGACATGAAAGTTGAAGAAGTGGATTTAACGCAATGGAGGCTATAAAATGTCTTCATTGTAATTGTTTGCCAATCACCCGTTTTGAAATAACTTCTATGTGATTGCTTAAAGTAACCTTGACATCATTATCTGAAGACTATCTTAGTTCTTCATATTTGAAAGAGAACATTCTTTCTTCTCTATTTCAGTGTTAGTAAATTTGTCTCCAGTCAGATAGTTTAGGATCATAGGTCTTACCTTCCTGGCTTTCGCAACATATATGTAATCTTATGTTTTAATAAATATAAAATATAAAAGAGAAAATTTATTGTGTTTGTAATAACCCGATTTTCTAGTTAGCATTGAAAGTTGGTGGCCAAAGTGAGAAGATTGAAACTTTAGTGCTCAAGGGTGAAATGAGAGAGTTAAATAAGAGGAAACCCTATGTTCTTCATTTCTTTTGTGTTTGGTTCTGTGGATCGATAGAAGAAAGGGGGAGAAGAGAGTTTGAGAGCCAAAACCCTAATGTGGGGGTGTGGAAGAAGGAAGGCTTCAAGGATTGATGGTAGCATCTTCAAGGTATAATTTCTCCTTCTACATCTTCTTTCTCTTTGTGGTGATGTTTAGTTAGAAGTATTAATGGAGTATTCTAGAGTTAGATTATGGGTTTTGTTACCTTCTTTGAGAATCCTTCACCTATTCAATGGTGGAAGTTGATTCTAGCAAGGTTTTGGGCTTTAATGGAGTTTTGAGTTGTTGAGGATAAAAGTGGTGAATCATTAGATGGATTTAATGGATTAGATATTATTTTAATTGTTGGTAATTGGTTCTTAATGTTGTTTATATCCATGATGTCGATTTGGGAGAAGTAGAACTGAGTTGGGGGAATTTAGAGATGAGAAACCCTTGGCTTTTGGAAGAAAATTCGTGCAGGGAAAACAAACCAGAGATCCGCGCCGATCTCGGCGCCGATGGATCGGCGCCACCATCGGCGCCAGGCTCTGTTTCTTGGTTTTCCGTTTTTGCTTCGTTGGTCGTTTGGGCTTGGGTTCGAGGCTTGGTTTAGGGGTTTGTCTTAGGACATTATGGGGAATGTTTTAGAGCATAATTGGGGAGTCTAATACCTCATTTGTTAACCCCAATTCAGGTGATCGTTTGGTGTTTAAGTGAGCTCCAAGTAGTGAGTCGTTTAGCCGAGCATCAGGTGAGTTCCCTTATGCATTATTTCTATCTTTTAAAATGAAATGCGAAGAATTGATATGTCTGAAAATGAGTTACTTGTTTATCATGAATCTTATGTTTTCTTATGCATGAAAAGTGTTAGTTTGTAATGTGGAAGGAGGATATTCCTCGAGTAAGTTTAAAGCATGTTCTAAGTGTTTATGCTTGTGATAGAGTCGGGTTACACAGTGGAGGACCCCCGAGTTGCCGTCCCTGGCTTTGTAAGGTGATGAGTTTCCGTCCCTGGCTTTGTAAGGTGATGAGTTGCCGTCCCTGGCTTTGTAAGGTGATGAGTTGCCGTCCCTGGCTTTGTAAGGTGATGAGTTGCCGTGCCTGGCTTTGTAAGGTGTTATTGGTCCGTACCACTGTGTATACCCTTGTTTGAGCTCAAACTTGTTAAGTACTGTTTGCAAGGAAACGTGTTTCTAAAAATGTTTTGTGGTCACGCTTTTAGGAGGGAATTCACTAGACCTTATGGTCTAACCCTCACTTTTCAAAAATAAAAACCATTTTCAGGTATTAACCGTGTATGGAGTTTCATCTGATGATATTGGAAGGTTGGGTCGTGGCAAAGGGGCGAGAGATAGTGAAGACTTATAGAGTACCGCCGAGCTTCTTGTAGTATCTCAGTTGTGAAGGTAGTTTCCGCTGCGAGTTTAGAGTAATTTAGATGTATTGTAGACTTTGGGACCGTTTTTGATTGAAATGTTAAATCTTATATTTTATTAAATTTCTGGGTTGTTACAAATGGTATCAGAGCCATAGTTTAAGGGATTTAGGCGACCGGATGGGCCTAAACTTAAACTGTGGAGTAGAGTGGGACACAACTGAGATATAGGAAGCCATTAGGAATGACCGTGATCATAGGATATCTTGACAATAGTAGTGAGAACCCTCATGTAAGGTAAATTCAAGTAGCATCTGGCCAATGCTATTATGGATTTACAGGTGCATGGGTGTAATCAATCGCTATTGTCAGGATGGGTGGTGAGAGTGGCAGTATGTAGAAGGTTCTAACCTTGTGCTTGATAGCAAAGAGTTGATGTGTCGTGGGAGACCCCTTGTATTGTGGTGTTTGTAACTTCTAGAAGGAGTGTGGTCTAGAATGTTGATGAGCTGTCTGGAGGTAAACTCTCTGGGATAGGAAGTGAGAAGTATGTTAGCATCTTGAAAACCTTCAATTCAAGATCGAGTGAGGGAATCTAGTCTTGGATTCCTTAGTCAAACGGTTTAGTAGCAAGGTTAATGATTGTAAGATATCAGTGTTGTTTTGAGGTATGTATGAGAATAGAAGGTGAGCTAAGTGGTCGATTGTTAAACCATGTAAGAGTGATCAGTCAGGAGGGTTATGAAGCACTTGTGCTACAAGTTGTAGCATAAGTAAGGAAGCGGTTGTTGGTTGTAGTATGGTACTAGTGAAGAGTTAAAGTGGGTGCAACGATTGACTTAGTTAGAGTGAATAGCCTTCCTTTTGCATATTGAATTCCATGCATTTTGCTGCTAAAACTATTATATGAGACTCTTTCATGTTAAAAAGCATGTGCGTGCATGATATGTTTTCTTGTTTTGGGGAAATGAGTTGACGCGTGCGAGCGTGTTTTCTTTAAAGTAAAAGACAAACTTGTTTTCATTTTACGATAAAGCTTTGAACTTAGTGATTTACGAATTATTTCACGTTTTTCTTGTGGAGAGAATCTTCGTTACGAAAATATTGAAAACATTTTATTGCGAGGTTTGTTTTACAAACAAAATGAGTGCTGACTCGTTATTTTCATGTAAGCGAGTGTTGGAGTTAACTGACCCACTTTGGGTAAGTGATTTCGTTCTGAATTCTCTAGCCGTATTGGAAAAGGTTTCGTTGGAGATGACCGTTGTGTCGGCATCGAGTTGGATAGACAAGGGTACGAAGTATCGTAAGAGTGCCTGTGAGCGATCCTTGCGATCGTTGTGTTTTTACTAATCGTCTTGAGTGGTGTTGGTTCATACATACTCAAGCTTGTTTTATGATTTTGTGTCTACTGTATATTTTTAAAAAGTGTTCAAAACGATTTCAATCGTTGTGTCATCATGCATGAAGGCTATGAACTCGCTAGGTCGGGAAGGGTATTACGATCGAGGTTGAAGAAAGGCTTTGGGTGAGGAAATTTTTCAGTTGGATAAGATGTTGTCGAATTATGACCTTAGTGTTCCCGTTAGAGGAAGTGGGTGATTACCGGGAGTCTCAGGCAGTGAATTTGGGAATGTCGGTATGATTATAGTTCTAGCTATCGCTTGGCTATGTGAGAATAGTTTTAACTGCGGTAAAAGTTGAATGGTTAGAGTGTTTCTGTTGGTGAAATGGTAATAAGTAGCGTTACATTACTTGATGTAATGTTATCGGCTTTGAGTCGGAGTACTAAGATGTTTGGGTAATTAAATTTTTTTTACGCTAAGAAAGGTCTTGTGTTTCCTCAAGTGAGAGCAGTGGGGTATAAGTTGGTTATGATGAGTTGGACGACGTGGATTCTGTTAGGAATCCTAGGTGGTCTAGGAGGATTGGAATCTTCACATGTAGTCCATTGATATGGAGGTTTGCGACTGTTTATCAGGTCTTAAGTTAGAGGCGTTATCAAGAAACTGAATCGTGAGAATGAACCCGTTGCGGGCGAGCGAAGGAGGTCGTCCAAGAATGTGTAAATGATATGGTGTAGGAACACCTAGTTAGGGCATTAGGAGAACGGAAGATCACCAATGTAGATGTGATGTCCATTGAGGTTTTGATGATTCGCTTGCGCGTAAAGTGTCTAGCACAGCGGAAATAAATCGCGATGAGTTGGCGAGGAACGAGAAATTGTTCGAGGAGTTAGGAGAAATAGATCCCTTCGGGAATCCCTGTCTGTCGTGATGCGACTGGACAATTGCATGTCGATTGCCGTTGTTGAATCAGTGACCGTTCTGTTGGATAGTTGTCAGGAGGTTGGTATTGGAGAAGTAGCTATAGTGTGGTTATCTTGTGAGTGTTCGTGCTAGGATGTGAGAAGTTGTTCGGAGAAGGTTGTGTATCCGGCATGACGCTGGACCACCTTGTGTGAGTGTTTCAAAGGTGATAGATCGTGGTTGCATAAGTAATTTCTTATGGGGTTTGATGAGCCATATAAGAACGAAATGATTAGTGTAATCGAAGCCGGTGTGCTTTGGGGAGTTGACCTGGACATGTGGTTCGTCTAGACCCAGGATAGGTAAGGTCGGGGAAACGTTTATACTTCAAATGAAAAGGGGTTGTGCGCAGCATGAAGGGAGTAGTATCTTTTGGGTGTGTAATGGCATCGTGAAGGCTTGTTTGCATTGAGTGGGTCGACTGTGTTGGAAAGTTAGGAGCTCGTGGTAGTTCTCGGTGCTAAGTACTTTATGAGGACTTGGCTAAAGGTCTTGATTGATGATTTTGGAGAAACCGTTCTTTTGGGCTGTAGCGGAGTGTGATGGGCGTTCTGTGTAGGCACGAGAGGAACTGAGGACGGTATGGTAGATCAAGTGTAGACAGGCTTGCGGTGAGAAGATGTCAGGAGACACTGGAAAGGTGGACTATAATTAAGGAACTGTTATTTGTAAGGCATAAGAAAAAGAGATCATTGTGTATGTCATGGTTAAAGGGTTGAGGAAGCTAAGTTCGTGCGACAGGTCTAAAAGTGGACTCATTTTAGCGAGACATTCTTTTGAGGCATCTTTAGCATATTAAGTTAGAATGGAAACAAGTGGTCGGATGGAGTGCCCTGGTTGAGAGACCTTTGGATTAGATTCGGTATTGTTGGGGAGAATGCTCCTCGTGAGCGTGTCGATAAGGTAGTGAGAATGTTTGAGTTATGTAGGAACTCAGGAGTTATAGTTCGACAAGTTGGGAAAGGACTAAGTAGCGAGATAGACTCGATTGTGTATACGGGAGGATGTGAAGGCAAGTTCGAGTTGTGTGAATGATCATGAGAGATTTGGTCTGCAGGGTGATGTTATGGGCCAAGAGTGCTCGGATGTGTAGTGACCGTAGTTGTCAAGCTAAGTGTGCCAGCTAGTGTCGTAGTGATGTGATGTTAGAGAGAGAGGAAACATCGAATAGAAACCTTTTGGGGGTTTCAGATGAGGTGTTCGATTTGTTAACCAGATTGTTGGAGCACGTGGGAGTAAGTTGACGTCGTGGTATGAGTATGTTAGGAATAGAACGACGGAGTGGTGGTGGGTGGTTACCCAAAATAGAAACCAAGTGTTTCTAGTTGTAAGAGTCGCTAAGTAAGCATGTTTCTGGGATCATTGGAAGTTTGAAGAAGGTGATGAGATGTTAGTCAAAATGGGGTGTAGTAGATGCGAAATCCTTAAGGAATGTGAGTGGTTCCTCATGTGTGAAAGGATTGTTCGAGGAAGTAAAGGTTGGAGATCAAGAATGTATAGTGACGTCGAACACTGGTGTCGTTTCGAGACGACTTGGTTGAATGCCCTAAGTTAGGATCTTGGTGCAACTGTTTGGCTAGGCGAGTAATAGGAAAATGGTATCAGAGAACGCTTGTGGCAAGTAGTGAGAAATCGATGTGCTTGCAGGATAAGTGGAATTCGGATAAGTGATCGCATCAAGGAGGGAGTATGGAGGTTCCTACTCCTAGTTACGTATAAGTCGGGAGTGGTGTTGTAGTCGACGGACTGTGGTCGAGGTGGCCCAAGAAAGGGAAATATCACTCTGCATTGACGATTGTTTCGTTGGGAGAAGTAACCTAGAATTGCTTGTGTTGCAATGAAGGAATTTTGGGTAGTGAGTTGTCGGGGCGTACAGGTTTGGTCTTGTATCAAGCTGTCTAAGGTGTGTTTGTCTCCGGTAGATGAATCTCGTGTTGTGGCGGAGGATTTAACCGAGTCCCTCCTTGAAGGAAGTATAGATGCATGATAATTCTTAGTTAATCTTATGTTGTCAAGGCCGATCGGGTAGGAGCGGTAGCCTATGAGTTAGGGTACCGTAAGAACTGAAGGGAATGCACCCATGGTTCCGGGTTTCGAATTTAGTGAGGTGGTTGACTGAGTCAGAATGTGGTTGTACTCTGGAGAAGTGTCAGTTTTTATGTGGGCAAGGCACCCGCATCTTTTCCAATGAAGAATTCCGGGGACGGAATTCTTTTAAGGGGGGAGTGTTGTAATAACCCGATTTTCTAGTTAGCATTGAAAGTTGGTGGCCAAAGTGAGAAGATTGAAACTTTAGTGCTCAAGGGTGAAATGAGAGAGTTAAATAAGAGGAAACCCTATGTTCTTCATTTCTTTTGTGTTTGGTTCTGTGGATCGATAGAAGAAAGGGGGAGAAGAGAGTTTGAGAGCCAAAACCCTAATGTGGGGGTGTGGAAGAAGGAAGGCTTCAAGGATTGATGGTAGCATCTTCAAGGTATAATTTCTCCTTCTACATCTTCTTTCTCTTTGTGGTGATGTTTAGTTAGAAGTATTAATGGAGTATTCTAGAGTTAGATTATGGGTTTTGTTACCTTCTTTGAGAATCCTTCACCTATTCAATGGTGGAAGTTGATTCTAGCAAGGTTTTGGGCTTTAATGGAGTTTTGAGTTTTTGAGGATAAAAGTGGTGAATCATTAGATGGATTTAATGGATTAGATATTATTTTAATTGTTGGTAATTGGTTCTTAATGTTGTTTATATCCATGATGTCGATTTGGGAGAAGTAGAACTGAGTTGGGGGAATTTAGAGATGAGAAACCCTTGGCTTTTGGAAGAAAATTCGTGCAGGGAAAACAAACCAGAGATCCGCGCCGATCTCGGCGCCGATGGATCGGCGCCACCATCGGCGCCAGGCTCTGTTTCTTGGTTTTCCGTTTTTGCTTCGTTGGTCGTTTGGGCTTGGGTTCGAGGCTTGGTTTAGGGGTTTGTCTTAGGACATTATGGGGAATGTTTTAGAGCATAATTGGGGAGTCTAATACCTCATTTGTTAACCCCAATTCAGGTGATCGTTTGGTGTTTAAGTGAGCTCCAAGTAGTGAGTCGTTTAGCCGAGCATCAGGTGAGTTCCCTTATGCATTATTTCTATCTTTTAAAATGAAATGCGAAGAATTGATATGTCTGAAAATGAGTTACTTGTTTATCATGAATCTTATGTTTTCTTATGCATGAAAAGTGTTAGTTTGTAATGTGGAAGGAGGATATTCCTCGAGTAAGTTTAAAGCATGTTCTAAGTGTTTATGCTTGTGATAGAGTCGGGTTACACAGTGGAGGACCCCCGAGTTGCCGTCCCTGGCTTTGTAAGGTGATGAGTTGCCGTCCCTGGCTTTGTAAGGTGATGAGTTGCCGTGCCTGGCTTTGTAAGGTGTTATTGGTCCGTACCACTGTGTATACCCTTGTTTGAGCTCAAACTTGTTAAGTACTGTTTGCAAGGAAACGTGTTTCTAAAAATGTTTTGTGGTCACGCTTTTAGGAGGGAATTCACTAGACCTTATGGTCTAACCCTCGCTTTTCAAAAATAAAAACCATTTTCAGGTATTAACCGTGTATGGAGTTTCATCTGATGATATTGGAAGGTTGGGTCGTGGCAAAGGGGCGAGAGATAGTGAAGACTTGTAGAGTACCGTCGAGCTTCTTGTAGTATCTCAGTTGTGAAGGTAGTTTCCGCTGCGAGTTTAGAGTAATTTAGATGTATTGTAGATTTTGGGACCGTTTTTGATTGAAATGTTAAATCTTATATTTTATTAAATTTCTGGGTTGTTACAGTGTTTGTATTCAACCCTCATTTTACAAACATCTTCTATGTGAGTCATTGTGGTCTAGGACTAATAAACCAAATGTGAGGAGAAATTTCAAAGTTGACTCAACAATTAAGAGTAGTAAGGAGGTTCAAGCTCCTCTCCGGCAAAATTCGAACTTGAATATGTTGTGTCTTGGTTGTCTTAATATGGCCATGGTTTTTTCGTTTCCGATCCCTTCATTTTTATTGCAGTTCACAGCTCCTTGTTTGGGGGTGTCTTGATATTTATTTTTTCCCTTCTTGTTAATGCATGTTATCTTTGCATAAATTTTCCTAAATAAACATCTACCTAAATCTATATGAGGTAATCATACAACACAATATGAAATGTATGTTTTAATACATGCATTTCAAATGGGTTATACACATTTTATGCAAGCTACAATACTTGCAAAATACAAATTCATTAAAATAATGCTCTTGATCTTCAAGTTTAACCTCCCAAGGAGATAACAAGAATTATATGGCTCTGATACCAAAAGTTGACAGGATCTTCACGTAGATAAATATAGAAGCAAGGATGAAATATAGAAATATCAAAGTTGTACGTTTATTGGATGAAGAACATACATATATATACTACAAAGGGTTGAAGGTACACCAAAGAAAGTGGGAAAGTGGAGGATAACACTAAGCACTAATGTTGGTAGACAACTATGGGATAAACCACAATCAAAATATTCAATTTTGCTTGTCCTT
The DNA here is from genome assembly GCA_033807775.1 of Saussurea involucrata. Classification (NCBI taxonomy): domain Eukaryota; kingdom Viridiplantae; phylum Streptophyta; class Magnoliopsida; order Asterales; family Asteraceae; genus Saussurea; species Saussurea involucrata. The sequence goes on from CM066315.1 coordinate 121,323,965, forward strand.
GGAGCTAGCATATGCCCAGAGTTATCCTTGGCTAACCCTGGAAGCCCAAACTCTTATATAATACATAAGTATTTTTCTTTTCTTTCTTGTAAGACTACAATCACACAGGGCCACCCTCCTAATTTGTTTATGAGATATTGATTTATTAATATAATGTGTATAGTATTTATATATTTTCTATTAACATAAAATTTATACATACTAAAATTTTAACAAAAATTGTTTTGGTTTATATTTACTGTAACAAATAACTTTTTTTTTTCTCAACTAAGCAACAAGTTTTAAAATTTATGTTTAATGTGACAAAGTTTCAAAATTTCTAAATCAATGAAACAAAGTTTGAAATTTTCTATTTAATGAAAAGTTGATGACTTGAATGTCAAACCTTTTGTCCACTAATCGTAACTCTTTCGTAAATGTTTCGTAAATAGGTATCCATGCCAAGATCAGTTGATTAACTAGTCAACATGGCTACAAAATAGAAATAGTCAAAACTTTGTTACAATCTATTGAGAAAAAAATTCTTAGCTACACTATACAAGAACCAAACCAAAATTTGTTTCATTTTATTACACTTTGCCTTATTTAGAAGGATCACCCTCAATAATATTTCTGGCTCCGCCCCTGCTCACCAACATATATATATATATATATATATATATATATATATATATATATATTTCTACTTACTTTTTTTATTTTTTGAAGTTACCAAGTGTACGTTACAAATAATTGATGTCGTCGAATAATGCACAAATAAACTTTTTAAAAATATGTTATGATTGAATGTAAAATCAAAATATTCATGATTGGATGTATAGTAAATAACTATTTTGGGTGGGTAAGACCATCAACATCGGTAAGCTGGTTGGCTGCTGGTTGGAGCTGGCCGCTGATGAACACCATCGCCCCAACGTTGGTTGGAGCTGGTTGGAACCCAACGCTGGTTTGCCAGCCAGTGCTGGTTGTTGTTTTATTTTTTTTTCTTTTTTTTAAAAGTAGACGTTGTGAAACGGTAAAAATTGTGTTTTTTCTTTTTTTTTTCTTTTTTTTTTCTTTTTTCCTCTCCTATATACTCACTTCTTCTACCATTTTTTACACACAAAATTTCGACTTTCTACTCTATCTATATTCTTTCTTTCTTCAAAAAAAAATTATGGATAAACAAACACAAGATTCACAACACCACGACGAGGTTCCAAATCGCGAGGCACGAGCTCGCAACCGTCCCCGACGGAAAATATTTTCAATCTTTCAACACCACCATCAACCTACCATGAAATATTTTATTAATTGTTTTATCTTATATTAAATTATAAATTATTTATAAAATTTAAATTATTTAAATTAATATACTTGTAACAAAAATAAAAATAAAAATAAATAAAAGATGAGATGGTGGTGTGGGATGGATGTGGGAGTTTGTGGGTTAGAATGAGTTGGAAGGGAAAAATGATGTGACGCTGATGTGACAGTAAAAAAGTGTGGGTTAGTGAGGGATGGATGCTGATGGTCTAATAAAAATTCTTTTTTTGTGATTGATTTGGAATTATGAAAAAGCAAAAGCACCATTAATTAAACTTCATCACTTCATGTTGTTGAATGACGAACTTCAATTCATTCAATCATGATTGCAAAGACCACATATATATATATATATATATATATATATATATATATATATATATACACACACGAAAAAACAATGGGCATGAAAGAGGTTGTATGTTTTATATTTGTAGCTCCAATATATATATATTTGTGGTTTGAAAATTGTGCCTTAAAAGCCCTTGATTTTCGGAATTGACGGTGGCATGCACAAGCGGTGGAACATGTGGTTTAATTCGATACAACGCGCAAAACCTTACCAGCCCTTGACATATGTACAAGAAAACACGTCCTTAACGGGATGGTACTTACTTTCATACAGGTGTTGCATGGCTGTCATCACCTCGTGTCGTGAGATGTTTGGTTACTTTTAAACTTTTGAATATTACGGGTGTTTGATTTGATGGAATGGTTTTAATAAATCTGAATTTGTGAACGTATTCATAATTGGAGGGATTTGAATTTAGAAAGATTTGGAATCTTTGGTACATTTGGTTTGTAAGATTTAAATAATTACAAAAACAAAATATAAGATAATTAAATTATCTTTTTATTAAGTGAATATTAGACACAAATATTTTGAACAACAACTTACCACATATAAATCTTGCGAAATCCCGTGAAATACTAACCACCCTCGTGGAATTTCAAAATCTCATGTTTGTGAGATTTCAATGAAATTCCCGAATTTCATATTCATGCGTTCCCTTAAATCAAACATAGGATTAGAATGAAATTAAATTCCAAATCTCTTCAAACCCTATCAAATCATGCAAATCAAACATACCCTAAATTTATTTTTGCATCTCATAGTTCAGGCCAAAGAAGCCAACAAGATCAATTAAAACTTCATTTGACATAGTTTTGGATTGCGTTTTGAGGATTCGAATCAACCTGTTTTAAGAAAAAAATACTTGATGCTTGTTACAACTGAATTTGATTTCTTTCCATTAATACATATATTTTCAGGTTATTCTTAATAATTAAATATAGAATAAATTACATGTCTCATCTCTGCAGCTACATGTTTTTATCAGTGATCATCATCTTTTCTTTTTTAAAAAATAATAAATTAGCCGAACGTGTCTTTATGGTTGCGCTTTTTAATGATTTCGGTTCCTAAAGAAATCAACAACCTTGAGTCTCAATTGTTGCATTAAGGATCCAACTCGTTGCAAAAATGCAACTACAAGGACATGATCCGTTGAATTTTTTAAAAAGGGACAAAAATTCACTACTAAACAAAGGACCATTACTGACGGACGTTTCAAACTGAATAAAGAAAAAAGTCAACACCAGCGTAAATCTATCGGAAATTTGCCACAAACCCGCCACTGAAGTTTTTTTTTAATATATATATGTATATATATTAGTGAATATTTGTGATGGATATGTGACAGAATTCCTATCCGCCACAATGCAAATCTGTCACAAAGTATTTAGTAATTAAAAATTAAGTTACTTAGTTAAAGTAATTAACAATTAAATAATCAAATTAGAAGTAATTAGTTAAACTAATTTGTTTCGTGTAACGTCCCAGATTCATTAACATGCAATTAGTCATCAGTAAGTTCGGGATTACAGATAATCTTGTCTTTACATCAATAATAAAGTGTACTAAACAAAATTCTGACAGCGGAAGTCTCTAAAATCCATAGCCGAGTACTATCTATAGCTATTAAAACCAAAACTGGAGTGTCTCTAAGCTCCAAGTCCTCCTCGTCATTCCTCTTAGTTCTTACTAGAAGAACCCATAGCGCGCTTACCTGAAAATGGTTTAGTTTTGAAAAGCGAGGGTTAGACCAAAAGGTCTAGTGAATTCCCTCAGAGAACAATATGTAACCAATATAAAAGCCTTTATGAAAACATTATCGTAAACCTTAGCATACCTCAAGCATGGTACTACACTGTGTATGGATCACATATCATCTTACGATCGGGGTTCCATTAGGTTCCCCTCTCGTCCTCTTTGGAGCCCCCACAGACTCCTCTCTACCGAATAGGAGGGAAACAAATTCCAACCTACCAGTCTATCTTACTTATCCAAGGGACCCTCAGATCCCGAGGATCCATCCTTGATCCCACAGTGCAGACCGACTCCACATAGCACATCATTCATTTCACAAACATGCATCTTTAAAAACCCTTGTAAACCGTCATTCTCAGTTCATCAAGTACAATGCATTTTCCTCAAGTAAAAATAGGTATTTCATGGAAACATGTGTAACAGTTATAAACATTTCATGCTCGTAAATGAAACCATAATTAGTCAAAATCATTCAACACTTTAAGTCGTAAAAGGTTTAGGGAACTCACCTTGCTTGACGTATAACGCACCCCTAAAATACTTCCAAGCTAATCCCGACGAACGCCTAAAGGAAAATAAATTCACATCAGATTAACCGATCAAGAACTGCTATCCGGACACCACTGACTATCCGGACACAATCACTTTTCCGGACAAGAGTCCGGACACTCCACTTCTCCGGACAAGAAATCCGGACACTAGTCCTATCCGGACAAACTACCCGGACACTAATTCCTATCCGGACAAACTACTCGGACACTAAATTCACCCGGAGACCTCGGTCACCCGGATACGACGAAGCACCCGGACACTCTCATAGGGTACTTACCCGGACACCAACAACAATCGTCCAGACACTACCGAATACGACGTCCGGACTCTTCGGCTGTTCGAACTTAGGATTCTTAAAAGTGATTTACAACTCGATTGCAACCACTGGTTCGATTAGATAACCACAAGGGTTCATCCACCAACCCCAAAAACTCAATTAATACACTTATAGCTTCTTAAATCGGTTCATTAGGACAACACCCACAAAAACCCATTTCAAAGGAAAAAGGATGGAAACTCTAAGAATCTCCACATTTAGGCTTAGAAATCAGCTTATAGAAGAAAGGAAACACTAACACAACAAGGAAAACGAAATTGAAGAGGTTTACCTTGCTGATTTCTTCTTTGATTTCTCCTTTCCTCTTGAATCTCTTCTCAAACTTAGCTTTCCTTCTTCCTTTCTCTCTTCTTTCCTTAGCCGCCAAACACAAATGCCAATTACTGAATTGTTGCAAAAGAGAGCTGACCTAGGGATTTGTGCCCTACCTCTCTATCACCAAATGACATCTTAGTCCCTCAAGTTAACCTTCACTTAGCCAAATAGCACTAAACTTCCTTACTTGCAATTTAGAACCCGGTTGTTACATTTCGAAATAGTTAAATTAGAAAAATCTTATAAATTTCAGGCGGATTTCCGTTGGAAATTAATTTTATTTTAATTTATTTAATATCCGTCAGAAATACGCCGGAAATCTGCCGTCAGAATAAATTTATTTATTTTTTGATGAAAACCTAAAAATCTTAGAAATTTCTTTGAAGGAGAAGATGGTGGGATGAAGAACCCCTTGGCGTGTAGCTTCCAAATCCTAATCTTGAAAGAGCAAGACCACCTTAGAACTCAAATCTATGCCTTCAATGTCTTCAAATCGCATTAAATGGTGTGGTAGGTTTTTGAGAGAGAGTAAATGTGAAGGAGTAGTAATTAATGAAGAGAGGCTGTCCAAAATCAGGTTAATAAATCGCTGGGGGACGATCGCGACCATGCCTCACGACATTTCCCTTGGCACAATCGCTGGCATGGTCGTCAGGATTGTACCGAGAGGGATCTCTCAACGGCGACATTGCCCGGGCGAGAATGCCCTTATGGCATAATCGCGGGTATAACCGCCGAGTTGGTACCGTGAGTTGGTGTTACCCTGCTACATTGCCCTTGGCGACAGTGACAATGTCACAGTATTCGGGCATAGTCGCTCTATATGCCCCGAAACCCGAAAGTCCCACTTTTCTCACTCGGAGTATCTCGACAATTCCAGGGACCCGAAGTGTATCACTCCTACTTGATTACTTATAACTTATAAATTATAAATCAAAGGTTATGTTATTTTCACTTACGGAAATTTGCGGGTGTTACATTAATTGTCTAATTGAACCTAATACACAACACATGCATCTATGCACCCGATACATGTACACAAACACGTAACAAGTCACCACTTGTGTTATTGGCCTTAATAAGTCACCAACGATCATAATGGGTTCTACTGGGCTTAATGGGTTCTATCGGCTTTGATGGGTTCTATTGGACTTAAATCGGTTCAATTGTGTTTTAAGGGGTCTATTGGGTTATGTTCGATTCAATTGGGTTTTAATGAGTTCTATTCGGCTTTAACTGTTTAAGATGGTTTTTATTCAGTTGTATTAGATTTTAACGGGTCTAATTCATTTTTTAAGGTTTAACGGGTCATAATAATAATGGTCATAATATAATAATAATAATAATTAATTAAAATTTTAAAAAAATATTGTATTAATATTAAATAATAATAATAATAATAATAATAACAAAGAATATTCCGGCTGATACGAGTATTCCGACGGATTTTCGGTGGAATATTCCATCGATTTTAACTTTTTATTTATAAAAATGATTTTCTTATTATTTTAAAAATCAAAAAAGGTTTTCTGACGGATTTTCGGCCGCTAATCCGCCGGAAACCAACTATCAATTTTTGTCCTAAATCGTGTAACAGAAACACACAACCACACGGCCACACAAAACACAAAATCTCAATGCCCCACCCCTCCCCCACGCTCTCTGTCCAAGAAGTCGCCGGATACACCCACCGCTACCTCCTTCTCCGGCATCTCCATCTCCGACCTCTCCCTCTCTGACGAGATCTATTTTTTTTGTAAAAACTCTCTTTTCCCATTTTTTTTCTAGATTTATATATATATATATATATATATATATATGTAATGTATGTATGGGCATGGGATTATGTGAGAGGTGCTATTTTTGGTGAGAAGTGTGAGAAGTACTTTTAAACAGTTGATCACTTTTAATCAAATACCCTTTCATGAATTGCGGCTTAAAAGGGAAGTGAATAGGTGCATCTCATCCTAATATTCGTCCATTTCTCATCCAACGATTGATAACCACTTCTCGCGCTTCTCACCAAATTTGGCACTTCTCACCGGAACCCAACCTTGTATGTATATGCATATGTATATTTTAGATGTGGTAAAAATCATATTTGAGTTACATATTTATGTATATAAATGTACGTATGTATGTATATGGATAAAATTGATGTATATAATGTATGTATATATGTAATCTTTAGGTAAAATTGATTGTATGTAGATAATGTATTGTAACACCCCGAAGTTTCCCAACTTTTTTATTTTTGGACTTGTAGACGTCCGCATAAGGACAAGGTCGGACGTCCGTATCCAGTCGGAAGTCCGTGGGTCGTCCGCGGAAGTAACAGAGTTCGAAGTTCAGGGATCAGATCAAGGGCCGGACGTCTGCATGGTTGCCAGCCGGACGTCCGCGTAAGGCCTGGTGCGATATTTTTGGTTGTTTTTAAGACTTTTCCCTCTCTTCCCTCACTTCATTTCAAAACCCCAACTCAGATTTCTATCTCTCTCTAAACCGATTTCCTCCCAAGAAATCACAAACCTTCCTTTTCTCTTCTTCATCTTCTCCACTTAAACCAAACCCATTCCACCATTTTTGAAGATTTGGAAGCATGAAGCTTATGTGGGAGACTAGGAGCTTTTGTATTGAGGATTCAAGTGATGAAGTTAATCTCACTCTCTCTCTACCAAAAGCTAGGTTGTTGTTGTTTTCACCTTCTCTTCCATTTTGGGTATTATTGGTGTGATTTTGGTTATGCTTGGTTAAGGTAATCTCCTCCTTCTTCACCTATGAAAATTAAGGTTTTGGTATAAGTTGAGATCTTGATGTAAAATGTTTGGGGAATGATTCTACATGGTTGGATTTGAATATTTATGGTTGGAAACTTATGGATCTAGGTTTTTGGAAGATTTGGACTTGAAGATTCGTGTTTCTTCAAAGGTGAGTTCAAGTTGATTTGTGAAAACGTTGTATATGCCAAAATGTTTATTTTAAAGTGTTTGTGTGCTTTATTTAAAATTATCAGTTGTTGAGTTATTTAGTAGGTTTTGATTAATCCAAATGTTGAACTTTACAAATCTTGTAAAACACCCACATTTGGGGATTTTGAGTGATTGGTAAATAAATCACGGATGAAAATGTTTTGTTAATTTATTGCATAAGTGAAGGCTGTTTGGTCAAAATACACTTTTAGTGTTTGTTGAGATTATGCAATAGTGATGATACGTTACGTTTTGAAAATGTGAACGTGTGAGTTGGGGATTTTGGTCAATCTCGACCTTATGAACATTTTGAGAGTTGTAAATCTTTCTATTTTGGGCCGAAGGCCAATTGAGATTTAAGAGGCAAATATTTTGAGTATCGATGTATTTTGGTTTACGTAACCGTGTGGGCAACGCGTATTTAGCCAAACGTTTATTTTGCCTTTAAGGGCTTGATTTATATTCAAATGGGTCTTTTGAGGGTTTGCCGGTTTTAGTAGCTCGAGATGGAGCCTTGGATGAGTTATGCGCTTATTTGCGTTTTAATTGAGAATGTGCACCCTTTGAGTGTTTTGTCTTATATGTGAAGACCATTTGACAATTATGTATTCTTGGTACTTTTGGGTCTAATAAACCATTGCGAATTACATGCATTATCAAGTTATAAAGGATTTGAGTATACGTACACACACACACACACACACACATATATATATATATATATATATATATATATATGCATATATAGTTTGACTTCTTTGGGAATGTGGAAATGAAGGGGTCTTGAGTTAATCATGCCTCAGAGCATGTGTTTGCATGATGTGGGTTAGATACACTTCATTTGCATGAGTTGACTTTTAACAAATGATCATCCTTTGTTTTGAGCTTATGGCTCAGTTTTGGACTATGTTGGGTCCTGAGGGCATTTGCCCGGTTTTGATAGCTCGATGTGGGCTTGGGTTATGATTGCATCGTAGTTGGGAATTACATGATTTGAATGCTTTGGTTATTCTTTTAGAGTCATGTTCAAATTTCTAGATTAAATAAGCATGTTTGGATGGTGAGATTCCAAGGTAAAGATCCGGTCGGGTTGAACTTGGTGGTTTAGGCTAGAGATCCAATTTGGGTTGATGCCTCAATAGACTAGAGATCCAGTTTGGATTGATGTCACAATAGACTAGAGATCCGGTTTGGATTGATGTCACAATAGACTAGAGATCCAGTTTGGATTGATGTCACAATAGACTAAAGATCCGGTTTGGGTTGATGTCACTTTAGACTAGAGACTCGTTTTGAGTTGATGTCTCCATGGACTAAAGATCCAGTTTGGGTTGATGTCCAAAATTGACCAAAGTCCTGGATATGGTTGATGTCATATGTTTTCCCATCCATGAAACATGCGTGTAATTCATATTTGTGGTTTAACTGGTGTGTTCGTCACATTCGATGAAATCGGGTCTCCCCCGTCACCGAAGGGTGTTGTTTGGGTATTTGGTTTATCCATGTTGACGGCATCGTATTATATGCGTATGGACTGTTTTTCCATGATTTATGGGCGGTATTTTATGCCTCATCTTTGGTTGGATGTTTCGACTATTGGAGTTTTATTTGCATTGATGTCATTTGGAAATTTAATATTTATTTACATCTTGAGTGAGTTTGGATTTGAGTCCATTGCTAGGAAATGATTTTCATTGGAAACTTTCGTCACGGAATTTGTGTGCGTTTGGAAAATGGGTTGTCGGTATATTTATTAAAAATTCCTTTTCGGAAATCATGATTTAAGTTGAATCTTTTGGTCTAACAAATTATTTTAATCATGATGTAATCTCTTGAACTCACTAGGTTAGCCTAACATTTTTATTTGTCGACATGTGCAACAGGTTTGGGTTGGGAATAGCTTTAGCAACACTGTGAAGAGATGAGTGCTAGTAGTGTGCTTGAGAGGTGTTTTACTTGATGAAGTCTTCCGCACTTATTTTGGGATTAGTAACTTGTACTTGTGTTAAGTAATACCCGACTTTATTTGGTCACTTAGTGTGACTTGAGTTGTCAATTGTGAGAGTTGTTATGTTTTAAATTTTGAGGTTTTCCCAAGAATGGTTTGTAGAAAGGATTTTTATCCTCATTTGGTTATTTTAACGAAATTAAAGTTAGTTGCTCTTTCCAAATTTGAGGGTGCTACATGTATGTATGTATGTATATATGTAATGTGTATGTATGTATGTAGATAAAATTGATGTATATAATGTATGTATGTATATATATGTAATCTTGTGGTAAAATTGATTGTATGTGTATTTAATGTATGTATATATATAATCTTTGGGTAAAATTGATTGTATGTAGGTAATTGATTGTATATGTAGAAAACATATGTGTATAATGTATCGTATATATGTATGCATTTGTAAATCTAAACCTCAAATTGTTTAGAATTGTTGGGTATATATTCACAAATTGTTATGTGAATTGATGGATAAATTGTTTTAGAAATTGTACACAATCTTTTGAAAATCGTTATATATATATACATGTGTACAAGTTATAAAAATGGCAAAAGATGTATTTACGAATGGGTCATGCCGAATTTTTCCTAGAAATATTAGTCTAAAGATTGCGTTAAACTTTATTTCAAGTCCATAAATGTATATATGCAAAGAATAATCACACTTTCGTTAATTTGTAGCTATGCCAACTGATACCGATAGAGGATGGATGTATAAACGTTTAAATAGAAGTAGTCTATTAAATCTGGTTTTTAAAGAGGAAGTAGGTGGAATTTTGGATTTTGCGTTCGTAAATGAGCAAGATGATAAATAAGTAGTCCTTGTAAGAAATGTAAGATACTCAAATACAAAGCGAGACAAGAGGTGATTTTATACTTATTAAGAAAACGATTCATTCTTTCTTACACTCACTGGTAAGCACAAGGTGAAATAATAGTCGTTCAACAACCGCAACAAACAATAGTGGCCGAAGACTATATTGAGTATAATGGTGTCCAGCAAATGGTGATGGATCAAAACATTCCTGGTACATCAAGTACATGGGACGAGCAAGATCCAAATACACATGCACAAAAATTCTATAATATGTTAGAAGTTGCGGACCAACCATTGTGGGAAGGGTGTCAGAGATTTTCAAAGTTATAGACAGCCGCAAGATTTTTGAATTGGACGCAGATTGCAATGTAGCAGAGTCAACCTATAATCGAAACATTTCTATAGTTAAAGAAATGCTACCCATTGGTGAACAACTGGTTTGTAGCTTTTACGGGACAAAGAAGATGTTAAAGCAACTTGCTCTTCCGAGAGAAAAGATTCATGATTGCAAAAACCATTGCATGTTATTCTATAAGGCTTCTGCTAATGATAAAATTTTCCGAGTGTGTGGGGAGTCTTGTTACAGGATAAGTGGCCGAAACACCAAGGTGCCTAATCTGGTGATGTCGTATTTGCCGATTGCACCAAGATTACAACGGTTGTACGTGTCTAGAAAAACAACAAACGAGACGATTTGTCACTATTATCATCAGACTCAGTCGGGAAAGATGGTACATCCGAGTGATGGGGAGGCTTGGAAACATTTTGACAGGAAACAACACGATTTTGCTTAAGAGATCGGGAATGTTCGTCTTGGCTTATGTATAGATGGTTTCAACCACAATAACTCGAACTAAAATTCGTATTCACTACGGACTGCCTTTCTTACAAACTACAATCTACCGCCTTGAATGTGCATGAAAGAGTGCTAAGTCCACTTGGCTTTGCTTCTTCTGTGAAAGAAAAGCCCCATACAAATTTTGGATGTATTTCTTTGACCCTTGATCGACTAGTTGAAAGCGTTATCCAATGATGGTATCTATACCTATGATCTTTATTGTAGGATGAATTTAACAATGAAGGTCATACTATTGTGGACGGTTGGTGACCTCCCTGTTTGTGTGTTTGTGACATGCTTTCTGGTTGGAGTACGATGACAAGTTAGTTTGTTCATATTACATGGGTTATGCATGTACGTTCCATTTACAAAGCGGAGGGAAATCCTGTTGGTTTGACTGTCCCCGCAAGTTTCTACCAATGAGACACACATTCAAGCGTGACTGGATTCGATTTCATAAGGGCCATACCGGAAAAGCCGCCATCCGTAGTGCCAACCGAGAACCAAATATGGAATCAAGTCTGTAGCCTTCCTACGGTTTACGATGGGGTCCCACACGGGTCAAGGCACTATAGAAAGCCTGTGGGTTTTGGGGTAACACACAATTGGGTAAAGTGGAGCATTTTCTGGGAGCTGTCGTATTGGTACACTTTGTTGATACGACACAACCTGGATGTAATGCACATTGAGAAGAATGTGATTGATAATCTGTTTCATACGATAATGGACACACCAAAGTCAAAGTTCAACATCAAAGCAAGGAAAGACATAGAAGAATATGCATTCGACCGAAGTTGCATATCAGGGAGGAAAGAAATAAAATCTTTAAACCGAAAGCTTCATTCACATTGAACAAAGAGCAAGTAAGAATGGTGTGTGATTGGTTGAAGAAGTTTAAATTTACAATCAACTATTCTTCCAACATACGGTCATTAGTAAGCCTTGAGGATGGTAGTGTCTGTGGCTTCAAGAGTCATCATTGTTACATGTTCATGCAAAGACTACTCCCTATTTTCATTAATGGGATGGTCCCGACCCAGATATGGGATGCTATCTATGAGTTGTGCATATTCTTTAGTCTAGTATGCTCGAAGGTGTTACACGTTGACTACTTGCAACAATTGTAGACAAGTATAGTTGAAACTATCTGCAAGTTGGAAAGAGTTTTTCCACCGGGGTTCTTTGATTCCTTGGAACACCATGTGGTATATCGGGCGCGTGATGCACTAGTTAGGGGTACGGTTCAATACATATGGATGTATCTCTACGAGAGACGTCTAAGGTCGTTGAAAAGGACAGTGAGAAACAGAGCAAAGGTAGAAGGGTCGATTGTGGAGGCATATTTGGTTAACGAACTATCTACCTATTGCGCGTTATATTTGGAACCAACAATAGAGACACGGCTAACCGTGAGCCTCGAATTTTTGCTCCCGAATGTGAGTCTTCCGACCAACGGTTAAGCGTATTTAAAATTCATTGTCGTCCATTATATGATAAGGCAGAAGACACTGTCAGCTAGAAGATGGAGATATGCACAAGAGTTACAGATATATCTTGCTTAATTGTAAAGAAGTCTCTCCTTTCACATACATGTTCACTGAGATGCTTGGACGTAACGAGCCTTATATTGATGAAGCGGAGCTCGATAGACGTAGAAATGAACAATTTGTTGGTTGGTTTGAGAACTACGTAAGTATATACATATTTTTTGTCATTATATGTTATTCGTCACTTTTATATGTTTTTAGATTATTTGTCATTATTTGTTGACGGACTTTAATTATTTATGATATTTGATTTCCAACTTTTTAGCAGTTTTTTTAGCATATACATGACTTTTAAATATTAAAAAGTTATTTTATTTAAATATACAATTAATTCCGGCGGATTATCCGTTTGGTGATATTTTCTTACTTAAAAAACAAAAAAAATCTAAATAAAAAAGATCGGGCGCATACTTCCGGCGGATATTAAGAAAAACAAAAAAAACATTCTAATTTAAAAAAATATATATTTTGTTAAAATAATTTATAAGAAAAATTAATTAATCTGCCTGAAATTCGTCGGAAACTTAATTAATTCGATTAAGAAAACTTGATTAAATGAGTCTGATTAAGAAATTGGGGAAAATTTTACCGATGGATTACCGACGGAAAATCCGACGGAAGTTGTGAATCTGCCTGAAATCCATCGGAAATTTCAATCTGTGGCGGGGGATCTTGCGACAGTCCAATCTGCCGAAAATCCGCTGCTGACAGAGATTTCCGACGGATTTTTTCGTCGATAATGATTGCCTGTTTAGTAGTGTAACCGTAAAAAAAACATATAACCATAGGAGCGAAACATGTAATTTACTCTTAAGTATAAATAATCACTAGCGTAAAATGAGCTTTTATAAACGGTTGTTTGGGCTTTATACACGGTTATGTAACTGCGTATAAGGCCAGTGTTTGTGAAAGTTTCAGACATTTATATACGGTTCCAAAATCGTTTTAAAAAGGTAATATCAACCGTGTATGCAGGGCCGGTCCTGAGGTTTTTCATGCCATGGGCGGAAAACCTAAAAGATTCCCCTAACCTAGAAAGCAGACAAAGCACACAGACCAAGGATTTACCGATGAACCGTGAGTTTTAAAATAAAAGAAACCACACTAGATTGTTTTTTTTCATAATCTCTACCCTAACCAAATCACCAATTATTCCTTGAATTTATTTACTTCTTTATTATCATTCTTACAAACTCCCAACCTTCATTTTTTGCTTTGGGTACCAGATTGTTTCTTAAGCATTTATGAGGTATCACCTTCTCATGTAAACTTCTCTTAACCATTTGATGTTAGATTGTCCTTAATTTTAAAATGTCACTGATCCACATAAATATCTATCTTTCTTTAAGACATCTTGGTCTATGTCATAATATCTAACATTATAATCTAATGTTTGCATAGCTATTAGACGGTATTAGTCATGCATGCAGGTTAAAATAGTACCGCTTGATGTAATAGAGATGAGATTATGCAAACATTGAGAATTGATCTTAGAATCACAATTCATTGAAAGTTGCGCATTAAACTACATTATTATCGCACTATGCTAAATATCAAAATATGAAACTTTCAAGATGCCTTATTTCACACACAACACCAAAATGGCGACCCATGGTGTTGTTGGCAATATATTATGAATGATGCATCTAATAGAGTATGTGAACATGCTATGAAAGAGAAATGGTTGATTATGTTTATAACTTTGTTTCATGTACTAATTCATAGCTAATGCTCTAAGCAATATGTGTTGGTCCCAAAGGGGTTATACAAGTTTGTAGAGAGAGGGGGGGGGGTTGAATACAAACACACGATTTTTGTCTTTCTAAATTGTTTATTGATATGTATCAAACAATTTATAGTTTGTTGCGGAACAGGATTAAGGAATAAACCTAATCTAAACAAACTATGAGAACACACAGAGTTCTTGCACTAGAAATAAGAGAGAAAGAAGATTAAGAAAACTAAGGATGGTTTTCTTTCACACAGTAGTTCAGCGAGAGAGGAATGGTCGAGCAGTTCACAAATGAAGTAGGGTTTCCTTTATATACTGCATGCATTTACACGTGGCATCCTCTGAGTGGATGCATGAATTTGACTTTTGCAGGGACATCCTTTTGGCCGCATGATGAACAGTGTAGTGGCAGAGTTGGTTGTACGATTTCAGACAAGGGATGTCTTTTCTGACAAATCATACAAAAGGCGTGCAAGGGGATAAGACATAATTCCTTGTAGAGGAGGCTTCATGTTCAGCGTTCGCTGAATGAATCTTTATCAGCGAATGATAAAGTTCAGCGTTCGCTGAAGTCTTCTACTTGAAACTTCACGTGAGATGGACAAGTCTTGGCTTCGCTATATCCGCATCAGGTCACTAGTAGACTTAGTCGCTGGTTCTTTGGCTTGATCTTCGACTTCCGCGTAGAACATTGTTGACGTGAATCTTGTCTTCAGGGATCATAAGTAAACAACATAAATTATCAGCGATTATCAGTGAGGCTGAATAGGCTCAGGGCTCACTGATGTACAGTGTTCGCTGAAGTATAAATTTAAAGCGTATGTTTTCCATCAGTGATACTAAACAAACTTAGTATATTTTCTTTGATGACAAAAACATTAATACATATTGTCTACTTACAATTTTCACTAAGTGTTTCTAAGAGTCATTATCAAATCATTGAGGGTTTGGATCAACAATCTCCCCCTATTTGATGATGACATAGCAATAAAGGAAAATTGCTAAGTAAGAAAACATAAGGATAAAAAGGACTCATAAAATGCGTGTCCCATTTACTATTTTCAGGGATCTTTTCTAAAACTGATGGAGTAAAGTACATTTACTGAAATGTTTCATTAACTTCGTAAAGATTACAAGGGGAAGTGGAAAAATTACAAGTATAGTGAATAATAATTACAAGTACAAAAAGTTACAAGCTGATAAAGATAGAAGAATTACAAAAGTGATCCTATCAGCTATTCAGGTTCTTTCTTGACAGATGTTCGTCAAGAGTGTCGGTTTCAAGAATCATCCAGTTTGGGACTTTTACTCCCTGATCTCTTCTTTTCTTTGCTTCTTTGAAGATCAGGGCTTCAAAAAGATTGCTTGGATGTCCTTGTTGTAGTCACACCAATAAAGTAAAACTCTGAGCTGTTCGATGGGAGCTTTGTGTAGCTCAGAGACTCGTTGAAAACATTTGCGTCCAGTGCACTCATAGAAGAAGATGCCATAAGGGTTGCTGAGAACCTTACCAGGGATGAATGTTTCAGCGGGAGGTATGGAGACATCGAGTCCATAGAGATCAGGATCAAGACCAAGAACTGCTTCACGAGAAAAGTCAATCCCCGTTTCATTCCTTATCGGAGGTCCTGAGGTCGAGGATTTTTTCTTCTTTGCAGCGGGTCGCTTGGACTGAATTGGAGGAGGTTTTGGGATATCAACTGCTGAAGCTACCATATCGATCAGCCTATTCAAGACTTTTTCGACATTGGTCTTGTATGCTGAGCGTGATCATTGAATAGCTACCCTTATCTCCAACCATTCAGGGAAGCCAAGCTTGTCGATGGCTGACATGTAGCTAGTTGTCTTGTATCCATTTTCTATAAGTATTTCGACGTCGACTACTGGAACATCGCTTACCATTCTCCTTTTTAGAGAAAAAGTTTTAATCCTTGAACCATGACTTCTGTAATGGCACTTCAGTTTACACCAGGCCAGAGTGGAATCACTGACCTTTCTTTTCTTCTGACTAATCCTCTGTGCGTCTCTGATTAGCTTTCGTTGGACAGCCACAAGGAACCTTTTTAGATCTGGATCTTCTACTGAACGTTGAACAAGTTCTAAGGCATATTCTTTGTCTTTTTGCTCAGCCTTCTTTCATTCAGCTAAGAGTTGTTCAGCCTTGAGAGACTCAACGATTTCCCTGTTGGATAAGAACTTCAGGTGAGGAGGGACAATGCGCTGATCTTCCAGCTTCTGGATCATCGCTGCTCTCATTACGTTTTCATCTTCACTTGACTTTTTAAGAGCCAAGGTAGGTCTGTTGGGATGAGAGAGCAGTTCTTCTTCTTCATCAAAAGTTTCATTGGTCTCATCAAAGTTCAGGACCGGGATTATTTGCTGTTCTTCAGCTTTAGAGGCTGGGATTATTGGTGAAGTGTGGGGAGCTTCAGCTTGACCCTCAAGAAGGGGAGAGGACTAGCTGAAACAAAACGATCACAGAGGTTAGATCATTTGGGAAAAAAGATAGAGAAAGGATGAGTTAAGTGTATAGAGGTTTGAGTGAGAGAAGGATTGAGATTGAGAATGGATAGAGGATGGATGCAGTGTAAGGGAATAAAATGTAACATACCTGACAAACTGGCTTTTTGAGTAAAATAGCCAAGTTGTCCTCAGCGAGGCCTTTTTGTTTCCCTGAGTTGGCCGCTTTCGCTGGAGATTTATTTTTGGTCCCCTCCCCTGGTTCGTTGAAGACGACCCCTTTTTTAGCAGGGGCTCTCTTTTGCTTCGGCTGGAATACGAAGCCTTCATCATCATCATCGTCATCATCATCATCTTTTGGGGACGAAGATGGTTCGTCATCTTTTAGATCGAGGTCTTCTCCATCCCCAGCTTCAACGTCCTTATCATCTTCTGAGGATTCCACAAGCACTGGAGAGTTGAGGTGCTCTTCGAATTTCTCCCCCTTAGAATAAGAGGGACTTCTTTCGGTTCCCTCAGGATTTGCATCATCCTGAGGTTGTTCAGTAATATCCTCCCCCTCAGAAACATGGGTAAGGCCTTCATCTTCCTTCTCCCCCTCTTCCTCATGTTGAATGGGGGAGGTAGCAGCGTCAGTGGCAGCAGCAGCAGCAACTACCTGTTCAGGCACCTTGGCTTCAGGGCCAGGGATACCCAAACTAGATTCAACCGTTGTTATTATGTCTTCTAGGCCAGATATAGCAGGGGTGGAACCTATGATAAAATCCACAACCAACTCCATCCGCTCTCTATCAGTTTGAGAGAAGTGGGACAAGGGGACCGTGGAAGCTTCCATCCTTTCAAGTATTTTGGTGAGCAGCACGTTGGATTTAGAGACCTTTGAGGAGAGACTGCTCACTTCATTCTGAAGACCTGTGAAGTCTTTCTTCACAGTACTCACCTCACCGCTAAGAGATGAAACCCCAATGGTGAGATCATTGACAGCAGTTGTCAGTGCAGTGATGGATGAGGTGTTGGTGGTGAGAGTTGTCTCTACCGCCTTCAGGGCTTTATCAACCTTGATGAGGTCAACGGAGGAAGCCCTGTCAGCAACAACTGTTGAGAGAGTCTTCAGAGCCTCTCCAGCGTTTGTAACCGCTGAGGAGTTTTGGGAGACGGTGGTGGTGAGAGTTTCCACCTTTTCAGTGATCTCCTTGAGGGAGTTGATAATCGTGCCCAAGTTAGGACCTGTAAAAGAAATGAACATATGAACAAATGAAAGCTCAGGAGTTACGGGTGCAGAGAGATAGATGATGTTTGGGATACCTGTAGATGGGTTGGAAAAGGTGTTGATATCACGGAACCTTGAGTAGGTTTCCATGTCGTATTCCAGTGAAGGGTGGCCAGAAGCGCCTGCAGGTCTTTGGTTCTGCTGTATCATTCACTGCAGTTCAGCAACAACATTGTCGTCCAGATGGATGATGTGCGTAGATGTCGCTGAGGGGAAGATGAAATTTGAAGAGACCAAAGAATTTGAGGGAGAAGCAAAGATTGTGAAGAGGGTGTGGGCAGCAGATTCAGCGTTGGATCCGCTGAGGAAAATCTCGTCAGTACTTTGAGGTACGGAGAGTGGGGGGTGCTGATCCATGAAAGTTTCAGTGAACTGAGGCACTGAAACAGGTATGGTAGTGGATGGTTCAACGGATGTGGCGGAGTGAGCCACGAATCTATCCATCGTCGTCTGCAGAGGCACCGACGTGGAGTCTTCAGCCTGCGAAGGCTTGGGTTGCTCCTTTGAAATCTTCTTGGACTTATGGATGCCAAGAGGGGTAGTGGATTGTTTCCTCTTTTTGGAAGAGGTGGTGGTTGCAGCCTGGGTGTCAGCGGTTGGGACGACCGCTGCCGTGGAGGTAGTTGCAGAAGTAGAAGAAGGAGAGCGGAGAAGAGTAAGAAGAGTAGAGAGACGTACCTCGTTGGGGACAGGCTTGAAGTCAAGTACTTTCGGGCCAGTTTCAGGTCACCAACCTTAGGGTATGCGTCCTTCATACCATAGGCGAATATGGCGCTGAGAAAGCGAGGATAAGGAACCACCGCTGATCTTTCAGGCATCTCCACTTTCTCCATCAGATCTTCAAAGATCACTTTGGCCCAATCAATGTGAAGACCCTTCAGTAAGGCGTAGGCCATGGCAGTCTGCGGTTTGGATGCCTGATCATGTGAGCCCGTCTTGGCAGTCATGCAGCTTATGACGTGAGTAAAAATGAAATTCAGCTCAGAGGGCATTTTGTTCTTCAGGGCGGTGGTGATTTTCTTCTCAGGGACTCCAGCACGGTCAAGGTTCCAAATGTACCCCATGCAGTCGAGGAAATGGATGATTTCCTCATTTACTTGAGGAGAGTTAGGATCAGGGAGTGAGACGAATCAGTGGGCTTTGGATCCACCAGGGAGATTCAGAGCTGAGTGTATCGCTGCCGGAGAAATTTGTGCCTCGCCTAGTTCAGTTTAAAAGGCGATGACATCGTATTGGTGATTAGGGTTTTTCTTGGAAGTGGCAGTGGTACGATGGGTTGTGTACCAAAATTGTTGTAAGAGCCGTTTGTGGGCTGGGGGTTTGATGGTCATGGCAGTGGAAAGAGGGAAGTTCTTGATGAAGTTTATTGCATCATCAAGATGGGTAACCATCTTTTTTATGGGGAATTCCAAGAGAGCGTAAGGGTTGTTGGATTGGAATGTGATCTGGCTCAACGAGACCTTCATGTTTGCAGCTCTTTGGAAAGAAGGGACAGAGGGAGTAGTGGTTGCAGCAACATCAGTGTTGGAAGCCATTTCTGTTCAGAATAACAAAGGATGTAGAAGACGATGAGACAAAAGCTTAAAATGGAAAAAGTTTCCAAAATAAGGGTTTTTAGGTTTTTCCAGTTTCCACTTTGAAAAAAAAGGGTTTCTAGTTTTGAAAAGAAGGTCAAAATCTAGTAAAATTTCTTGTTTTCCAGTTTCCTTTTAAGGAAAGGATTCGGGAAAAACGTATGAAAAGCATAAGTTTAAGATTTTTATTTTAAACTTACAAGAACAACTTGTAAACAAGTTGTGTTCATGAAATTATAAAGAAGATGATTTCATGTTTTTAGAAAGTGCATTTGTTTGATCTGTTAAGAACAAGGATAAAATCAAAAACAAGTTTAAAAGGATTAAAGGAAGAAAAATGTGAACCTGTTTTGTTGAAATACGAGGCGATGAACACAAGTTCTTTAACAAATTCCAAAGCTTAGAGATGCAAGAAAATCCTTTTTGCCTTTAGTGAGTTCGAGAGCGTAAAAGGTAAAAATATAAACTCGCATGGTTTATATAATGAGAGTAGAGAGAGAAACTAATGAGAGGGAAAAGTTTCTCATGATGACACGTGACGCGTCCCTTGAATCTTATTGGACAAGAAAACGAAACGGGCGAGCGTGTCAGAGAAAAAGTCGTGCCAGGGTTTATCCGTTGCAATGACGTCACAAACGTCCTTTTATATTTTAAGTTATCTCTGAGGGTTTTAAAAACAAAACTCAGGGACATTTTCAAAATATAGAAGCACTGATTAGGAATATCAGTGAGATTTTCAAAAGAATCACTGAAAGGAAAAGATATTCAGCGATGTAATTTATTTTGAAATTCTGCATGCTGAAGCGAACGCCAGCGTTTAAGAGATAGAACGTACCTTGTGAGCAGGGAACCTTTTGGTCAGAGATTAAATGATGAATAAGGATATATAAAACATTATTATTGATCCAATGCTAACCATTGAAGATTTTACTCTTCTACGTTCAGCATTCCAAGCTCGCTGATGAGAAAGTTGAATATTGTCTCATCAAGAGGTTTGGTGAACAAATCAGCTAACTGAAAGTCAGTTGGGATAAAATGGAGTTCTATATCACCATTCATCACATGATCTCTGATAAAATGATACTTGATCTCGATGTGTTTGGTCTTTGAGTGTAGCACTGGATTGTTTGCTATAGCGATGGCACTAGTGCTGTCGCAATAGATTGGAATTTTGGAGAGCTGAAGGTCATAGTCCAATAGTTGATTTCTCATCCATAAGACATGAGAGCAACAGATTCCAGCGGCTACGTACTCAGCTTCAGCAGTTGAGGTAGACACTGAGTTTTGCTTTTTACTTGTCCAACTCACCAGCTTACCACCCAGGAGCTGACAGCCTCCTGTAGTGCTTTTCCTATCCAATTTGCATCCTGCAAAATCACTATCTTAATAGGCGATTAGATCAAACCCTGAGTCTTTGGGATACCAAAGACCTAAGTTGGGAGTACCTTTAAGGTATCTAAAAATACGCTTTACAGCGATCAAATGAGATTCCTTAGGTTCAGATTGATATCGTGCACATAAACATGTAGCATACATAATATCAGGACGACTCGCTTTAAGATAAAGAAGAGAGTCGATCATCCCATGGTACGCTGTGACATTAACATGCTTTCCTAAATGATCTTTGTTAAGTGTCAGCGGTGGTGCTATTGGGGTTTTCATAGCTGAGCTTTGAGTTAGACCGAATTTTTTCAGCATATCTTTAACATACGTACCTTGATGAATGAAAGTGCCTTTTTCATTCTGCTTGATTTGAAGACCAAGAAAATATGTCAGCTCACCCATCATACTCATTTTATATTCATCTTTCATTCTTTCAGCGAAACGAGTACATAAATCAGGGTTAGTAGAACCAAATATAATATCATCGACATATATTTGAACAAGAATGATATGACCTTTTATTTTCCTGAAAAATAGAGTTTTATCGATTTTACCACGCTCAAATTTTTCAATATGGAGATAAGTTGAGAGAGTGTCATACCATGCACGAGGAACTTGCTTTAAGCCATAGAGTGCCTTATCCGGCTTATATTCATAACCTAGATGCTTAGGATCAGTGAATCCTGGAGGTTGCTCAACATAGACTTCTTCATTCAGCCTTCCATTTAAGAATGCTGATTTCACATCCATCTGATATACTTTGAAGTCTCTGTGAACAGCGTATGCTAAGAATAGACGAATTGCTTCGAGTCTTGCCACTGGGGCAAATGTTTCATCGTAGTCTATGCCTTCCTCTTGTCTGTATCCCTAGGCAACAAGACGAGCCTTGTTGCGGGTTACAGTTCCATGTTCATCCAACTTGTTTCGATAGACCCACTTAGTGCCTATCACTGACTTGTCAGATGGTCTTGGAACGAGATTCCAAACTTTGTTTCTTTCAAATTATGTCAGCTCTTCTTGCATATCGCTGACCCACTTTTGATCTCTGAGGGCATCATCTATTTTCTTTGGTTCAATCAGAGAAATAAAGTTAACAAATAAACAAATGTTACCTGAACCTCGTCGAGTCTGAACACCAGCGTTTGGATCACCAAGAATTTGGTCAATTGGGTGATTAATAGTCCATCGCTGAGCCGGAGTATGATTTGCTGACTCAATTTAAACTTCTGGAGAAACTGAAGAAGTGGCTTCAGCAACTTCAGGTATTTTGGGCAAAAGAGGAAGAGGTTCAGATGACATTTCATTCACTGATTGCTGAGAAGTAGATGGGATATCTGAGGTTGAAGGTTCAGAAGCAAGCATTTGTGTTGAGAGGAACAGCTGAAACCCATGACGATTCAGCAGTACCTTCATATTGAACACATATAGTGTCCCACATGGCTTTTGAACTTTTCAGGTTCATGATGGAGTGGTAGACTTCATCAGGAAGAGACATAGAGATGATAGATCTGGCCCTTGTATCAATGGCCACATTCTTCTTATCTTCTTCAGTCCACTGAGAGACTTCTCTGACGATTAGTCTTTCAGGGATAGCAGGAGTATTTGTTGTGGCTAGAACAGAAGCTTGGATCATATGTGGAACGTAGGGTCCATTTTCAATATAGTAAGGCATAGTTGGATCTACACCTTCTAGGAAGATCATCATTCGATTTTTCCAGAGATTGAAGTTATCTTTGGAGAATCGAGGTGGTTTGGCAAGAGAGCCATTATCTATGTAGTTTGTATTTGTGGTGTTTGTCATATTGAAGAAATGGCAAGGATGAGAAAAAGAGATAGTATACGCAAGATCTTGTTTATTAGATTAAACAAACGGCTCTGATACCACTTGTTGGTCCCAAAGGGGTTATACAAGTTTGTAGAGGGGGGGGGGGGGGGGGGGGGGTTGAATACAAACACACGATTTTTGTCTTTCTAAATTGTTTATTGATATGTATCAAACAATTTACAATTTGTTGTGGAACAAGATTAAGGAATAAACCTAATCTAAACAAACTATGAGAACACACAAAGATCTTGCACTAGAAATAAGAGAGAAAGAAGATTAAGAAAACTAAGGATGGTTTTCTTTCACACAGTAGTTTAGCGAGAGAGGAATGGCCGAACACTTCACGAATGAAGTAGGGTTTCCTTTATATACTGCATGCATTTAATGCAAGTCAGTATACCTTTACACGTAGCAGCCTCTGAGTGGATGCATGAATTTGACTTTTGCAGGGACATCCTTTTGGCTACATGATGAACAGTGTAGTGGCAGAGTTGGTTGTACGATTTCAGACAAGGGATGTCTTTTCTGACAAATCGTACAAAAGGCGTGTAAGGGGATAAAACATAATTCCTTGTAGAGGAGGCTTCATGATCAGCGTTCGCTGAATGAATCTTTATCAGTGAATGATAAAGTTTAGTGTTCGCTGAAGTCTTCTACTTGAAACTTCACGTGAGATGGACAAGTCTTGGCTTCGCTATATCCGCATCAGGTCACTAGTAGACTTAGTCGCTGGTTCTTTGGGTTGGTCTTCGACTTCAACGTAGAACATTATTGACGTGAATCTTGTCTTCAGGGATCATAAGTAAACAACATAAATTATCAGCGATTATCAGTGAGGCTGAACAGGCTCAGGGCTCACTGATGTACAGTGTTCGCTGAAGTATAAATTTAAAGCGTACGTTTTCCATCAGCGATACAAAACAAACTTAGTATATTTTCTTTGATGACAAAACATTAATACATATTGTCTACTTACAATTTTTACTAAGTGTTTCTCAGAGTCATTATCAAATCACTGAGGGTTTGGATCAACAATATGTACAACGCAATATTTCATATAAAACAAGTAAAATCAATACCTTTAGATCAAGAATGAAAAAATGTAACCAATCTCTCGGTCTTTTAAATTAAACTAACAAGAATAGCAGACATTTTATGTCGGTGACATTTCATTGAACAATTGGAGGTAATTAATATTATAAACAATAATCAACAAATCAAACCACGAGCATAAAGCATATACCAATGAGAAACCAAAATATACACATTAGTAAACTGAAATTGTTGATCCAAGCCCTCAGTGATTTGATAATGACCCTCTCTTATATACTTAGTGAAAATTGTAAGTAAACAATATGTATCAGAGTTTCACTATCGTTGATAAGTACTAAGATCTTACAGTACCGCTGATAGGAACTCTCGCTCTTTAGATTAAACATTCAGCGAACACTGTTCACCATAATGCTCTGAGTCTGTTCAGTCCTTATGGTGATCGCTGATAAGTTAGTTGTTTACTTATGATCTCTGAAGACAAGTTTCACGTCAACATAGGTTCTACGCTGAAGTCGAAGATCAAGCTCAAGAACCAGCGACAAGTCTCCTAATGAACTGATGCGGATCAGTGAAGACTCAGATTTGTCCACTCAATGTGAAGTATCAAGTACAAGACTTCAGCTATCGCTGAACTTTATCATTCGCTGATAAGCAATGAATAAAGCCCTGATTCAACGAAAGCTGATCATGAAGTCCTCCGTACAAAGTACTTTTGTCTTAAACCACCCTTGCACGACTCCGTACGAAATGTCAGAAAAAGAACCTCCTTATTGTCTGAAATCGTACAACCACTTTGATACTACACTGGTCATTCATGCGGCTACTAAGATTGTCAACAAAGGTCAATGACATGCAACCAACCAGCTGCTGCCACGTGTAAAGTGTAAACTGACATGCATTAAATGCATGCAGTATATAAGAAGATGAACTCACTTCATTTTGAAGTAACTTGCTAACTCTGGACAAGTTCATCCTTCTTATCTTGATATAGGTTATTATTAGTAATTTCCTTATCTTTCTTAGTGCAAGAAACTTAGTGTTCCAACTTGTTGAGATTTAGGTTTATCCTTAATCTTGTTTCCGCAACAAGCTGTAAATTGTTAATGATTTATCAATAAACAATTTAGAAAAGTAAAACTTGTGTGTTTGTATTCAACCCCCCCCCCCCCCCTTCTACAAACTTGTATAGGCCTTCGGGACCAACAAGTGGTATCAGAGCAGATTTGTTTAATCTCATAAACAAGATCTAATCTATACTAAGATATTCTCTTCCTTGCTATTTTCTGAAAATGGCTACCAACACAAACACAAACTATATCGACAATGGTTCTCTTGCAAAACCCCCTAGATTTTCCAGAGACAATTTTAATCTATGGAAAAATAGGATGATTCTCTTCTTAGAAGGTGTAGACCCTACTATGCCTTACTATCTTGAAAACGATCCATACATCCCTGTAAGAATTGATGCTGCAGTTCCAGCTGCTGAGAATAGACCTGCTATTCCTGAAAGGCTGATTCCTAAAGAAATTCATCTATGGACTGATGAAGATAAGAAGAAAGTGGCTATCGACACAAAAGCCAGATCCATACTATCCATGGCTCTTCCCGACGAAGTCTACCATTCCGTCATGAACTTGAAAACCTCAAAAGCTATGTGGGACACAATCTGTGTTCAGTATGAAGGTACTGCTGAAGTCCAGGACTCTCGAAAGATCAACCTGGTAAGACAGTATGAAAGCTTCATTTGTGGTAAGAATGAAACTCTCTCTGAAGTTCACCAACGTTTTAACTGTTTAATAATAGATCTAAAAACTGTTGGTAAGGAATATTCTAACTTTGAAATGCTGACAAAGTTTCTAGAATGTTTACCTGAAAGCTGGGACAGTTATTCTATGTCTCTCAAGCTGTCAAAGGATCTAAAATCAATGACCCTTTCTACCTTATATGGAACGATGCTGAATCATGAGCAATCGAGTCATCTTAAGAAGAATCTTGTAAAAGATTCCAAAAGCACCCCTGTTGCTTTGATCTCAGAGGAACCTTCCACTCAGCGACCCTCGGTCACTATCACTGAGTTGGAGAGTAACTCTGAAAGGTCATCAGATTCTGACTCTTCAGATGATGATGAATCTTTGGCTCTCCTAACTAAAAAGTTCAGGAGATTCGCCAAAAAGAAAATGTTTAGAAAGAACAAACCTCTTTCCATAACTGACAAGCCAAGATCATCAGCTCTTGTTGATAAGGCTACTGCTACTTGTTTTAACTGCGAAAAGATAGGACATTTCCCTAACGAGTGTAGGTCAAAGAAAGTCTCTAGACCCTCAGCTTTCCCAAAGAAAAACTTTATTCCCAGGAATAAAGATGACAAATACGCAAAGCTGAAGGAGAAGTATGCGAAGCTGAAAAGCTTTAAGAAGAAAGGCAAAGGCTTTATGGCTAACTATGATTGGGCTGCTTCTGATGAAGAAGAATCATCATCTGACTCTGAAGATGATGAAGCCAATCTCTGTCTTATGGCCAAGATTGAAGATGAGGAAGAAAGTTCAGACATTCCCTCCACTTCAACCTCTGCAATTCAGGTATCACCTTCTTTCTTTACAAATATTGCAAATATTGATGAAGCTGATAGTCTTCGAAAGATCGATATCTTGACTAGAAGTTTATATGAAGCCATGAATGGCAAAACAATAGTTGAAAATCAGAACCTTGATCTAGCTGAACAACTTAAAAATGTCACCTTCAAATAGAAAGTCTTTCTAAAATTGAAGAAGATTTTAAAGATCAAGTTCACCTAAATAAACTAGTCAAAATCGAGCGCGAAGAAGCTATCGCTGCATTAAGAGCTGAAAAAGCTACTGTTGATGGATGGTATAATTCCTCAACAAAGATCACTGAGATAATTAAGTCTCAGATTCCCCTGAGTGATAAACGTGGTCTTGGTTACAAAGTTGATACTCAAGAACCAACCACTAATCGTTCCATGCTCTTATTTGGAACTTTTGTATCCTCAGTCGCTGATACTTCATCCTCTCAATGTTCCTCTTCCAGACCGACTATCCCTGAGGAAACTCCTACCTCCTCAAAAGGTAAAGAGAAAATGGTTTATCCAAAACCTACCTGTGTCTTTAAAGATAAAGGTAAAGGAATTGCTTTTAATCAAAATCCTCAGAAGGGTACCTTAGTACCTAAGCTGAACGCTTCTAAAGCTTCAGTGACCTATCCATCTGGATCAAGGAATCAGATCTCTGGATCTACTCAGCGTGGATATATTCAGCGATCTACTCCTAGACTCAGAGTGGATGTCCTTGGTAAGAAATCTGAAGAACTGAATGTTCCTCCCATTTCTAAAGCCAATAGTTTATTTGGTGCTGGTCCTTCTAACTCAAAATCAAAAGCTCAGCATTCAAATGGTCCTAGAACTACTTTTAGTTATAGGAAATGTTATCACTGTGGACTTACTGATCATATTGCTAGTAAGTGCCCCACAGCCACCAAAGCTGAAAAGTTAGCTAAGGTGAAGATCAATGCCCCCAAGGCAAAGAAGACCACTGAGGTTAAGAAATTAACTAAAGTGAAGAATGACAAAGCTGAATCTTTAAATGCTGCGAAGACTGCTGAACCTTCCATTCGAACTACTTCCACTGAAAAATGTGTATACATGGAAAAGCGGGTACCCAAGAAAAACTAATCTTCCTTTGTAATGCAGGTTAAGAAGGGTATCTGGTATCTCGATAGCGGATGCTCTAGACACATGACTGGAAAGAAAAGCATGCTCGCTGAATACAAGGAAGAGAAGGGTCCCTCTGTGACTTTTGGTGGAAATGGAAAAGGACATACCCGAGGGTTTGGTGTACTCTCAAATGGTACAACCACCTTCAGAAGAGTCGCATATGTTGAAGGGCTGAAGCATAATCTTCTAAGCATCAGTCAGCTTTGCGACAAGGATAACAAAGTAATCTTTACTAAGGAATCCTGCTTTGTCACTGACAAAAAGGAGAAGATAGCTCTCAGCGGTTATCGTTTGGAAAATGTTTATGTAATAAACATGGACTCAACAACCACTGAGAACTCCTGTTTCTTCTCAAAAGCCTCATCTGATGTCAACTGGCTATGGCATAAGAGGTTCTCTCATCTCAATTTCAAGACACTGAATACTCTTTCTTTAAAAGAGTTAGTCACTGGTCTACCTCAACACTCATACGCCAGAGAGTCTTTATGTTCAGCGTGTGAAAAAGGGAAGCAGACCAAAGCAAGCTTTAAGTCAAAGCAAGTTTCCTCAGTGTCATCTCCTCTACAACTACTCCATATGGATTTGTTTGGGCCTGTTAACAAACAATCCATCGCTGGAAAGAAATATACGCTGGCCATAGTTGATGAATTCTCTCGCTTCACATGGGTTATGTTTCTCCGTTCTAAGAGTGACACCCCTGAAGAACTCATCACCTTTGTTCGGAAGATGGAAACCCTGAACAATTTGACCGTTCGCTCAATAAGGAGTGATCATGGGACTGAATTCAAAAACAGTTCTCTTGATTCCTTCTTTGAGAGCAAGGGTATTTCTCACAACTTTTCTTCAGTGAGAACACCGCAACAAAATGGAGTCGCTGAAAGAAGAAATAGAACAATTATTGTAGATGCACGTTCAATGCTCAACGATTCTCACCTGCCTACTCAGTTTTGGGCAGAAGCTGTCAACACTGCTTGTTTTATGCAAAACAGGTCGCTGATAGTCAAAAGATTCAATAAGACAGCCTATGAACTTTTTCATGGGAGAAAGCCTTCAATTAGCTTTCTTCACATCTTTGGATGTCAGTGTTTCATACTGAATAACAGAGATGCCCTCGGAAAGTTTGATCCTAAGGCTGATGATGGAATCTTTCTTAGATATTCTTCAATATCCAAAGCCTTCAGAGTCTTCAATCGTAGAAGACAAACTGTAGCAGAAACTATTCACGTCACGTTTGACGAATCCCGTTCAGCGAACTCTAAACCGTCCGCTGATACTGAAGAACTGAATCAATGGATGTTTTCTCATCTT
The DNA here is from genome assembly GCA_033807775.1 of Saussurea involucrata. NCBI lineage: Eukaryota > Viridiplantae > Streptophyta > Magnoliopsida > Asterales > Asteraceae > Saussurea > Saussurea involucrata. The sequence goes on from CM066315.1 coordinate 121,353,098, forward strand.
GGTGATTCAGAAGATATTCCCACTCCTCATGCTCATACAGTTGAAGATAATTGTCCTACTATCATTCCAAACATGCAGAATAGTGAAGCTGAAACATCATGGGTCTCAGCTGTTCCTTTAAACACTATACCTGCCGCTGAACCAAATGTCTCAGACATTCCATCTATTTCTCAGCAATCAGTGAATGAAATGACATCTGCACCTACTCCTCTCCTGGCTGATACTCCAGAAGTTGCTGAAGCCTCATCTTCAGCTCCTCCAGTTCAGACTGAGTCAGCGACTTATGCTCCTGCTCAGCGATGGACTGTAAATCACCCAATTGATCAAATTCTTGGTGATCCAAACGCTGGTGTTCAGACTCGACGAAGTGCAGGTAATATTTGTTTATTTGTTAACTTTATTTCTCTGACTGAACCAAAGAAAATAGATGATGCCCTCAAAGATCCAAACTGGGTCCGTGCCATGCAAGAAGAGCTGACTGAATTCGAAAGAAACAAAGTTTGGAAACTTGTTCGAAGACCAACGGACAAAACAGTGATAGGCACTAAATGGGTCTATCGAAACAAGTTGGACGAACATGGAACTGTAACCCGCAACAAGGCTCACTTGTTGCTCAGGGATACAGACAAGAGGAAGGCATAGATTATGACGAAACATTTGCTCAAGTAGCAAGATTAGAATCTATTCGTCTATTCTTAGCATACGCTGTACACAAAGACTTCAAAGTATATCAGATGGATGTTAAGTCAACGTTTCTAAATGGAAAGCTGAATGAAGAAGTCTATGTGGAACAACCTCCAGGATTCTCAGATCCTAAGCGTCCAGGTTATGTTTATAAATTAGATAAGGCACTTTATGGCTTGAAGCAAGCTCCACGTGTATGGTATGACACTCTTTCTACTTATCTCCATATTGAAAAATTTGAGCGAGGTAAAATCGACAAAACTCTATTTTTCAGAATAGTAAATGGTCATATCATTCTTGTTCAGATATATGTTGATGACATTATATTTGGCTCTACTAACCCTGATCTTTGTACTCGTTTCGCTGATAGAATGAAAGATGAGTATAAAATGAGCATGATGGGTGAACTAACATATTTCCTTGGTCTTCAAATAAAGCAAAATGAGAAAGGAACTTTCATTAATCAGGGAAAGTATGTTAAAGATATGCTAAACAAATTCGACTTAACGCAGAGCTCAGCTATGAAAACCCCTATGGCACTACCGCTGACACTAGACAAGGATACTAATGGTATTCATGTTAATGTCACGCTGTACCGTGGGATGATCGGCTCTCTTTTGTATCTTACAGCTAGTCGACCCGATATTATGTACGCAACATGTTTGTGTGCACGATATCAAGCTGAACCTAAGGAATCTCATATGATCGCTGTAAAGCAAATTTTTCGATACCTTAAGGGTACTGCAAATCTAGGTCTTTGGTATCCCAAAGATTCAGGATTTGATCTAACCGCCTATTCAGATAGTGATTTTGCAGGTTGAAAAATGGATAGGAAAAGCACCACAGGAGGATGTCAGCTCCTGGGTGGAAAGCTGGTGAGTTGGACAAGTAAAAAGCAAAACTCAGTGTCCACCTCCACAGCTGAAGCTGAATATGTAGTTGCTGGAAGCTGTTGTTCTCAGGTCTTGTGGATGAGAAATCAACTACTAGACTATGACCTCCAGTTCTCAAAAATTCCAATCTATTGCGACAACACAATTGCCATCGCTATAGCCAACAATCCAGTGCTACACTCAAAGACAAAATACATCGAAATCAGGTATCATTTTATCAGAGATCATGTGATGAATGGTGATATAGAACTTCATTTTATCCCAACTGATTATCAGTTAGTTGATCTGTTCACCAAACCTCTTGATGAGACAAGATTCAACTTTCTCATCAGCGAGCTTGGAATGCTGAACTTTGAAGAGTAAAATCTTCAACGGTTCACATTTGATCAGCGATAAGATTATACAAACTTATGTAGCTCTCGGGAAAAATGAACTTGTATAACCTATTCTATCATCTTCTCTCTGAATAAACTTGATTCGCTGATATCAAGGTATGTTTTTCTCTCTCTGACAATCGCATGAAAATGCAAGATTTCAAAACAAACTGCATCGCTGAATATCTTTTTCTTAATCAGCGATACTTTGAAATTTCTAAAAACCTTCACTGATATTTCTATTCAGTGCTTCTGGTTTTCAAAAGTGTCCCTGAGTTTTTTTTCAAAACCTTAGAGATATCCTATAATATGAAAGGACAATTGTGACGTCATTGCAACGGATAAGCCCCGGCACGTTCTTTTTCTGACACACGTTTGCACGTTTCATTTACCATCCAATCAAATGCAAACACATGTCCGTGTCATGATGAAAAACTTTCCCGCTCAAGTTTTTCTCTCTCTAAAATCTCTCTATATAAACAATTTCTTGGTTTATATTTTCCTTTTACGCGAACAACTTCCTCCGCAAGAAAGAATTCACTGTTGCATTTGTGCTATCAAAATTTCCAGAACTGTTCATCATCTTCTTCATCAAACATCGAAGGTTAATATGTTCTTATTATTTACCAAATGCGTATAACTTGTTTCTGATCTCCTCATTGTTTTAACAAGATCAAACAAAAGAACTTCTTAAAAATAAAATCATTTCTTTCATGGTTTTATGAACACAACCTTTCATGGTTGTTCTTCAAGTTTAAATGCAAATCTTAAACTTATTCTTCATTCGTTTCCAGAATCTTAATCTTCAAAAGAAACTAGAAAACAAGACTTAATGGGTTTGTATTTCTTTTTCAAAAACAAGAAAAACCCTAATCTTCATTAAGACATTTTTGTCTAAATGAAATGGACAAAATTCGAACCATCTTATTGGAAAATCTTTCCACATTAAGATTATTCTTATTTGTTAACATCTTTGGTTGAACTGATAATACAGAAATGGCCTCTACTGACATTTCTACCGCTGAGAAAACCACTGCTGCTGCTGCTGAGGAATTAGAAATAATCAAGGCTCCTCAGGTCAAGTTCTCTCTGGAAGAACTGGATTGGACTAAGTCTAACAACCTTTATGCGCTTCTCGAGTTTCCTCCTCGAAAGCAAGTCACACATCTGAATGATGCTGTGAGCTTCCTGAAAAATTGTTGTATCTCAACAGCCCTGACCATAACACCTCCTGCAAATCAGCTATTACTATCCTAGTTCTAGTACTCTGCCAGACACTCTCAGCTACCATCTGCCAAAGATCCCTCAAAAACAATCGACTGCATCCTCTGCGATACTGAGTATGGCACAATAAAGATCACCCCTACCATAATTTGCAAATCCCTGAACCTTCCCTTAGCCACAAAAGAAAAACCTTTTGTTCCTTTCCCTGACAACAAAAGACTCACTGACAGGGAAGCCATTACTGCATTCTTCGATGCAATGGGCTACGTATGGGAAAACTGGGAGGGACAAGAAGCCAGAGAAGAAGCTGACCCTCATAAAGAAATCGAAAATGCCCAGCGAGATGAACTTCATCTTCGCTCACTTAATCAGTTGCATGACTGCAAAGACCGGCTCCTCTGACCAAGCCGCTCAACATCAGCAAGCAATGGGATACGCTCTGCTGAAAGGTCTACATATAGATTGGGCATCAATAATCTATGATGACTTAGTGCAAAGAGTAGACTCTGCCGCTGATAGACCTCCATGGGTTCCATACCCAAGATTCATCAGCACCGTCTTCCAGATAGGCCTGAAGGACAGCTACCCGCAAGAGGGTGACCTGAAACTCTCTCAGGTTGGCCCTAAGGTACTCGACTTCAAACCGGTGGAAAACGAGGTACGTCTTTCTACCCTTTTAACTCTTCTCAACCCTACTTCTTCTACTTCTGTGGCTACTTCAGCGACAATACCCCTCGCTGATACCCAGGCCATAAAATCCTCTCCTTCAAGGAAAAGGAAACACTCCACTACCCAACTTAGTTCCAAAAGAACTAAGGTAACCAAGGAGCAACCCCAGCAATCTCTTGCTGAAGACTCCTCAGCTCATCTTGAAGAGCTGAAGGAAAGTTCAGTGGTACGCTCTGCCACACCTGAACAAGCTACCCTTTCTATCCCAGCTTCAGCGTCTCTAAACGCTGAAGTTACAAACTTGGAACCTACCCAACCTCCTCCAGTCTCTCAAAAGACTGAAGAAACGATTCTCAGCGGATCCAACGCTGAACTCCGCACCCAATCAAAACTCTCAACCTTCGCTTCTCCCTCTACTCTATTGGACTCTCCTCCAGTTATCACTGGAGCTGTCGTCATTCCTCTAGAAGCTAAAGCTGACATTTTTCAAGGAATGATGACGACGGGACCTGCAGAACTGACCGTGCGTCCACGTACTCTCGCTGACGACATGGAACTATTTTCAGGACATCGTGATTTCGATGAATTCACCAATCCTCTTGCAGGTAAACACCAACCCATATACACTGTAACTGAACCCCAAACTTCTGAGCTTTCCTCTGTTCACAAGTTCTTATATGTTACAGGTCCTAATTTGGGAGATATCAACGATTCTCTGAAGAACCTGGAGACGAAGCTGACAGGTCTCACCACTACACTCTCCGACAACTCTTCAGCTGTAACAAACGCTGGAGAGAATCTTTTAAAGCTGACAACAGTGGTGACAGAGAAAGCCTCCAAAGCTGATTTGGAGAAGGTTGATAAAACTCTCAGCGACCTCGCCAAGGTGCTCGCTGACATCTACACATACTACACCTCTCTCAAAACTTCAGTTTCAACCGTGTCCAGTGACGTCACAACGCTGAAGACATCGGTTGGACGACTCGAGGGAGATATGTCCGGTGTAAAGACTGACGTTAGCTCCTTGAAGACTGACGTTAGTACCTTGAAGATTGACGTTAGTACCCTGAAGACTGACGTAAGTACTATAAAGACTGACGTTGTGTAATAACCAGGTATTTTACTTTTATTATTTTAAGTTTTATGTTAACTATTTCTTGAGGATAGGAGTCAATAGATAAGTTAATTTGTTAATTGGTAGTTTAGAAGTTTAGATGGTCAAGTGTTAGGAGTTGAGGGTTGAATTGGTACTTATGACCAAACCTTTTTACAAACCGACTCATATTGTATATTAGGATAAGAATTCAGTTTTTTAGCAAATCAATTTGAGTGTGTGTGTGTGTGTGCAAAATTCGGTCAAGAAGAGAAAGAAGGAGGAAGGGAATTCAAGAAGAAAACTTGTGATTGAGAGTTAATCTTAAGGTAAATCCTTTCAAATCTGGTGGTCTCTTGTTAATTATCTTCTTTGTGTTTGATTCTAGCTAGAAGGTTTTATATGTTCCATAAATTAGCTTCTGATTTCCAATTAGGTTTCTATGAGTTTATCATAAATTCAAAGTTAGAAGTGGGTTGGTTGCTAAAATTGGTTGATAATGGAGTTTTGGGATATTTGGGATTTTGGGTTTGAAATTGGTAAAATCAATGATTTGGATTTGTTGGTTTTGCTATTGTTATATGTTAGTATTGGTTCTAAAAGGTCTATAGTACTCAAAATGTTGATTTGGGGAAATTAGAACTGATTTGGGAAGGTTTGGGTTTGAGAAAACCTTGGATTTTGGAGAAAGAACTCGTGCAGGTTTTTGGAACAGAGCTCCGCGCCGATGGGTGGCGCCGATGGATCGGCGCCGAGCAGTTGGCGCCGGCTTCTGTTTGGTTTTACAAAAAATTTCTAACTTTTGGCCGTTTTAGTTTAAAGTCGAGGCATCGTTTAGTAAGTTGTCTGAGGTATTGTTAAGGGTATTTGGATGTAAAATTAGACAATTTAATACCATCTTATGTGTCAAATTCAAGTTGTTCGGTTTTGACTTGGTTACATTTTAGGAGTGTTTGGTGAGTTGCTAAGATTGCTATTCATCATAGTAAGTCTTGTATGCATATAGATATGTGATATTCTACCAATGTGAATGTATTACAGGATCGGTTATTCCTCGTTAGTGTGGTGTGGACATTTGTGGTATTGCTAATAGTACTGTGTGCAAGTACGGGTGACTTCAAGTTATCATAAGGTGAGTTTTACTTCAAAAGTATTTTACTAGAATACATTTATGTGGTTGAATAAATGGTTGATAAAGTGTATGAATATGTCATACGTGTGTGTGATTATGATGTATTTATATATCATGAATTACGTGAGTATTATATTGGGATATAATACGTGGCCGGGCATAGGACCGGTGTGTTAATTGGCTCGCAACCAATGTATTTGGCCAATGGTGGAGGGATAAGGTGATACGGGAGATATAATTCTTGAATGGTAATTGATATGCGTGTGAAGATTATACAAAAGAATTATTAAAACTAACCGGGATTTCCTCACTAGACTGTTTAGTCTAACCCTCATTTTGTTTTAAAACATGTTTTCCAGGTGGTGATTCGAGTAATGATCAAGTAGTTAGATAAATGGAGGGATAGCTTTTGTGAAGATGATCATCATGAAATTTTGGATGTTTTGTACATATAACTTTATCGTTAGTTATTTTGTAACTTAATTATGAAAAGGCTTGTAATGGGTTTTCTTGTTTATATTTAGTCAGACTGTGGGACCCAAGGTGAAACAAGGTGTATCTAGAAGATGGAATATTTACATGAATGAAGGTTATTTGGTTATATATGTTGTGGGATGTTACAGATGGTATCAGAGCCCTAGTTTAAGGGATTTAGGTGTTAATATCTATACCTAGACTTAAACTGCATGTGAAGTAGGATCTCCATAATATATTAGAACCTGGGGATGCTAAGTATAAAAAGGGTTGATGGAACAGCATGTAAGGTAATTTCGGGTTACACTTGGCCAGTGTAATTATGATCTTACAGGTACATGTTTGAACCAGAATACCTTGTTATATGGGGTATGTGTTTATGTGTATATTAACCTTGTATGAATCTACAGAATGGCAAGTGGCACTAGATATCAAAGGGGAGGAAGAGGAGGACAAAGAGGTGGAGGCAGAAATGTGGGTAGGAATCCATCAGGCGGTTCTGAATTTATTACAAGGGATGATCTGATGACGGAAATGGGAAGGTTACAAACAAGTATACAAACTATGTTTAATCAAAGCCGTCACATTGGAACTGGCATACCTGATCCGAATCAAGAAGATGAATTGTTAGTTACTCCTATGGCCTCATCAGTACAAAGGAAGTGTGATTATAAAATGTTTCTAAGTTGTAAACCTCCAACTTATGCGGGAGAAAGAGATCCAGTGAAAGCTATGCGGTGGATAAAAGAGATTGAAGTTGTATTCAAAACCAGTAAATGTGCGGAAGAAGATAAAGTCTTATATGGAACGGCGATGCTGAAGGCGGATGCATTGTATTGGTGGGAGGCTCTCACTGAATCTAAGGGACCAGATGTACGCACTATTATTGCTTGGAATGATTTTGCAACAGCTTTTAAAGGACAATTTTGTCCTCAAGCAGCAGTAAAGCAGTTAGAAGAAGAGTTTATGAATTTGCAACAAGGGAACTTATCTGTAAGAGATTACACAGCTCGGTTCATAGAAAAGTCTAGATTTGCAGAATATTATGTTGCAACGGAAATGATGAAGATGGATAGGTTTGTTTATGGACTGAATTCAGAAGTTAGAAGATTGACATCTGCAACAAGGCCTACTACCTTCTCAGCAGCAGTTAATGAAGCCGAAAATATAGAGCGAGACAACAAAAGGGATGTGAATGATAGGGGTATGGGAAAGAGGAAATGGGAAGGACCACAGTATGATCCGAAAATGTCCAGGTTTCAAAGAAACGATAACCGTCCGCCGTTCCAACCAACGGGAAGACCGTGTCCGAAATGTAATCGTTCTCATCAGGGAAATTGCCAAGTGGAATCTCGGATATGTTTTAAATGTGGGAAAACTGGGCACATTGTTAAATATTGTCCCTTAGCGCGGTTTTGTTATCTATGTAACTCACCGGATCATCTTCAATCGGATTGTCCGCGGGGCAGAATACAACACGGTGGAACTTCAGGGAAACCAACAACTGTTAGACCAGTAGTTCCAAGGATAGAGCCACCGCGAACAAGGGGTCGTACATTTCAGATGACAGCTAAAGAGGCGGAGGAAGCTCCGGATGTGGTCACAGGTACATTTTTCGTAAATTCTACACGTGCCAAGGTGTTATTTGATTCCGGTGCAAACCGATCTTTTGTGTCTCCTTCCTTTGCGGATTGTGTGCATTTAAAACCTAAAGTGTTAGATCATGCTATGTTAGTAGATACTGCTAATGATAGACAAGTGTCAGTTAAGGAAGTGTTTGAGAAAGGTGTGATAGATATAGAAGGATGTAAAGTGCCTATACAACTGTTTCCTATAGCATTAATTGAATTTGATGTGGTAGTCGGGATGGACTGGTTAGCCGAGAACCAAGCTAACATTGTATGTGATAAGAAGATTATCAATGTTGTGTTACCTGATAATAGGGCCGTGGTGATTTACGGTGATCGTAAGAACCATCAGTCTAGTCTTATATCTGTGTTAAAAGCCCGTAAGTGCGTCAGCAAGGGTTGTCAGAGTTATATAGCCTATGTGATAGATAGTAGACCTGAGAAGAGTAAGTTGGAAGATATTCCAATTGTGAGTGAGTTTCCTGAAGTGTTTCCCGAAGACTTGAATAGTCTTCCGCCTGTTAGACAAGTAGAGTTCGGCATTGACTTGATTCCCGGAGCCACACCTATTGCTCGTGCACCGTATCGTTTAGCACCTCCAGAAATGAAAGAGATGATGACACAGTTGCAAGAGTTATCCGATAAGGGCTTTATCAGACCTAGTTCTTCGCCATGGGGAGCACCCGTTCTGTTTGTGAAAAAGAAGGATGGTTCGATGAGAATGTGTATTGACTACCGGGAACTGAATAAACGTACGATCAAGAACAAGTACCCGCTACCTAGAATAGATGACCTCTTCGATCAATTGGTGGGAGCTTGTTATTTTACCAAGATTGATCTCAGATCTGGTTATCATCAACTGAAGGTTAAAGAAGAAGATGTTCTGAAGACTGCTTTTAGAACAAGGTATGGTCACTATGAATTTTTGGTAATGCCGTTTGGGTTGACGAACGCTTCAGCTGTTTTCATGGATTTGATGAATCGAGTATGTAGGCCATATCTCGATAAATTCGTTATTGTATTTATTGATGATATTCTTATATATTCTCGATCCAAAGAAGATCATGCTCAACACCTTCGTTTGGTTCTGGAGTTGCTGGAGAAAGAAAAGTTGTATGCTAAGTTTTCGAAATGTGAGTTTTGGTTACGAGAAGTTCAGTTTCTGGGGCATGTCGTTTCCGAGAAAGGTATACAGGTTGATCCGATGAAAGTGGAAGCAGTTGAAAAGTGGGAACCGCCAAAGACAGCAACGGAGGTACGCAGTTTTCTGGGTTTAGCTGGTTATTACCGAAAGTTCATCAAGGACTTCTCTCGTATCGCGACTCCTCTGACTAAGCTGACTAGGAAGAATCTGAAGTTTGAATGGGAAGCGGAACAGGATGCAGCATTCCGGGTACTGAAAGAGAAATTATGTAGTGCACCGATATTAGCATTGCCTGAGGGTTCTGAAGATTTTGTGGTATACAGTGATGCTTCGAAGTTGGGTTTGGGTTGTGTACTTATGCAGCGGGGAAAGGTCATTGCTTATGCTTCTCGCCAATTAAAAGATCATGAAAGACAGTATCCCACACATGACATGGAGCTTGCTGCGGTAGTTTTCGCGTTGAAGATTTGGAGGCATTATCTGTATGGTACCAAGTGTCAAATTTATACTGATCATAAGAGTCTTCAACATCTTTTCGATCAGAAGGAATTAAACATGAGGCAAAGGAGATGGCTAGAACTAGTGAATGATTATGATTGTGAAATTCTATATCATCCGGGAAAAGCTAATGTAGTAGCTGATGCTTTGAGTCGGCAAGAAAGAAGTGGAACAATAAAAGTTGTTTCATTAAGGGCTGAACTGTTACCGAATATCTTTGATGAATTGCAAAAGTGTCAAATCGAAGCTTGTCAAGAAGAACATTCGAAAGCGGAACGGATAGTGGGATTGTTGGCACTGCTAGTAAAGGATAATCGTGGGTTGTTGTGTATGGAGAACAGGATTTGGGTACCTCGTCTGGGTGGGTTACGTGACCGTGTACTGCAAGAAGCTCATAAATCCCGTTTCTCTATTCACCCAGGTACGAACAAGATGTATAAAGATTTGAAACAGTTTTATTGGTGGCCGGGTATCAAAAGAAGCATTGCTAAGTATGTGGAAGAGTGTGATACTTGTAAAAAGGTAAAAATTGAACATCAAAAGTCGTTTGGTCAATTACAGAAGTTAGAAATACCGATGTGGAAGTGGGAACAGATTACTACCGATTTCATTACAAAGTTACCGAGGACTTCAAAGGGGTGTGATTCTATTTGGGTGATCGTCGATAGGTTGACAAAGTCTGCTCACTTCCTACCAATAAAGGAAACCGATTCGATGGACCGTTTGGCTAAGTTATACATTGATGAAATAGTAACGCGACACGGTGTTCCAATCTCGATTATTTCTGATCGGGATAGTCGTTTCACTTCGAGGTTCTGGAGAAGCTTTCAAAGAGAGTTGGGAACACAGATAAAGTTGAGCACAACATATCACCCTCAGACAGACGGTCAGAGTGAACGAACAATTCAGACGTTAGAAGATATGCTCCGGGCTTGTATTGTGGATTTTGGAGGATCGTGGGATAAGCATTTGCCATTGATTGAATTTGCCTACAACAACAGTTATCATTCCAGCATTCAAGCAGCACCGTTTGAAGTATTGTATGGTAGAAGATGTCGAACGCCGCTATGTTGGAGTGAAGTGGGAGAGAAACAGTTAGCAGGACCGGATATAGTTCAGTCAACATCGGATAAGGTTACTCAGATTCGGGAAAGATTGAAGATGGCTCAAGACCGACAGAAAAGCTACGCAGATCGACGCCGGAAACCATTAGAATTTCAAGTTGGGGATTTCGTAATGCTGAAAGTTTCGCCATGGAAAGGAGTCATCCGATTTGGAAGGCATGGAAAGCTTAGCCCGAGGTATATTGGACCGTTTGCAATAACAGAAAGGATCGGTGAGGTAGCGTACAGATTGGATCTTCCGCCAGAACTAGGTAGAATTCATAACGCGTTCCACGTATCAAATTTCCGAAAATGTCTGGTTACTCCAGATCAGGCTGTTTCCTTACCAGAGATACAAGTGGATGAAAGATTAAACTATGTTGAGGAACCGGAAGCAATTGTCGATCGCAAAGTTAAAGTGTTGCGGAATAAAGAGATCAGACAAGTGAAAGTACAGTGGAAACATCACAGAGGCCAAGATGCGACATGGGAATTAGAGTCGGAAATGCGAAACAAATACCCTCATCTGTTCACTTAAATGAATTACGGGACGGAATTCTTTTAAGGGGGAGATGTTGTAATAACCAGGTATTTTACTTTTATTATTTTAAGTTTTATGTTAACTATTTCTCGAGGATAGGAGTCAATAGATAAGTTAATTTGTTAATTGGTAGTTTAGAAGTTTAGATGGTCAAGTGTTAGGAGTTGAGGGTTGAATTGGTACTTATGACCAAACCTTTTTACAAACCGACTCATATTGTATATTAGGATAAGAATTCAGTTTTTAGCAAATCAATTTGAGTGTGTGTGTGTGTGTGTGCAAAATTCGGTCAAGAAGAGAAAGAAGGAGGAAGGGAATTCAAGAAGAAAACTTGTGATTGAGAGTTAATCTTAAGGTAAATCCTTTCAAATCTGGTGGTCTCTTGTTAATTATCTTCTTTGTGTTTGATTCTAGCTAGAAGGTTTTATATGTTCCATAAATTAGCTTCTGATTTCCAATTAGGTTTCTATGAGTTTATCATAAATTCAAAGTTAGAAGTGGGTTGGTTGCTAAAATTGGTTGATAATGGAGTTTTGGGATATTTGGGATTTTGGGTTTGAAATTGGTAAAATCAATGATTTGGATTTGTTGGTTTTGCTATTGTTATATGTTAGTATTGGTTCTAAAAGGTCTATAGTACTCAAAATGTTGATTTGGGGAAATTAGAACTGATTTGGGAAGGTTTGGGTTTGAGAAAACCTTGGATTTTGGAGAAAGAACTCGTGCAGGTTTTTGGAACAGAGCTCCGCGCCGATGGGTGGCGCCGATGGATCGGCGCCGAGCAGTTGGCGCCGGCTTCTGTTTGGTTTTACAAAAAATTTCTAACTTTTGGCCGTTTTAGTTTAAAGTCGAGGCATCGTTTAGTAAGTTGTCTGAGGTATTGTTAAGGGTATTTGGATGTATAATTAGACAATTTAATACCATCTTATGTGTCAAATTCAAGTTGTTCGGTTTTGACTTGGTTACATTTTAGGAGTGTTTGGTGAGTTGCTAAGATTGCTATTCATCATAGTAAGTCTTGTATGCATATAGATATGTGATATTCTACCAATGTGAATGTATTACAGGATCGGTTATTCCTCGTTAGTGTGGTGTGGACATTTGTGGTATTGCTAATAGTACTGTGTGCAAGTACGGGTGACTTCAAGTTATCATAAGGTGAGTTTTACTTCAAAAGTATTTTACTGGAATACATTTATGTGGTTGATAAAGTGTATGAATATGTCATACGTGTGTGTGATTATGATGTATTTATATATCATGAATTACGTGAGTATTATATTGGGATATAATACGTGGCCGGGCATAGGACCGGTGTGTTAATTGGCTCGCAACCAATGTATTTGGCCAATGGTGGAGGGATAAGGTGATATGGGAGATATAATTCTTGAATGGTAATTGATATGCGTGTGAAGATTATACAAAAGAATTATTAAAACTAACCGGGATTTCCTCACTAGACTGTTTAGTCTAACCCTCATTTTGTTTTAAAACATGTTTTCCAGGTGGTGATTCGAGTAATGATCAAGTAGTTAGATAAATGGAGGGATAGCTTTTGTGAAGATGATCATCATGAAATTTTGGATGTTTTGTACATATAACTTTATCGTTAGTTATTTTGTAACTTAATTATGAAAAGGCTTGTAATGGGTTTTCTTGTTTATATTTAGTCAGACTGTGGGACCCAAGGTGAAACAAGGTGTATCTAGAAGATGGAATATTTACATGAATGAAGGTTATTTGGTTATATATGTTGTGGGATGTTACACGTTGGTTCTATGAAGACTTTGATGCAGCAGATTTTGAACAACATGATCGCCCCTGCCCCTGCACCTGAGCAATTCACTAAGGTTGATCGTGATGTGCTTCTGAAGATTGGTCCTGCTCTGAGTCCTCACATTCCTCCCCCATTCATCATGAGGAAGGGGGGGAGAAGAATAATTCTGAAGTCCTTCCCCACGATGAATCTGTTGAGGGGGAGAAGACAAAAGACCTCACCCTTACTGAAGAGGGTGAGAGGACAGCTGAAGAAGCCGCCGCTGGACCTCAGGGAGATGAAAACCCTGAGGAAACCGAGAAGCTCGCCTCTGTATCTGAGGGGGAGCAACTCGAAGAAGAAGCTGAAGAATCCGAATCTGAAGCTGAAGACGAAGAAGCCATCGATCTATCTGATGATGAACCATCATCTTCTCTAAAGAATGATGATGACGACGATGATGATGATGACTCCTTCATTATCAAGCCTGCTCAGAGGACGATAGCTCTTAAGGGGATCTCGATAAATGAACCATCAGGGGAGCGGACCAAGACAAAGCCCTCAACATCTGAAGCTGAGAAAGGCAAAGGAAAAAAGCGTCGCTGAAGATGACAATCTGACGATCTTGCTATCAAAGCCGGTTTGTCAGGTACACTAAATCCTACTCCATCCCTCCTCTATCCATACACTACCAGTTCTCCACTCCACAACCTCTATACACAACCAATTTCTCTCTCTTTCTACCCAAGTTCTTATTCGTAAGATCGCTGTGTTTCAGCTAGTCATCTCCCCTGTTTGAGGATATCGCTGAAGTTCATAAAGCTGCGACTTCACCAATAATTCCAGCTCCCATCGCTGAAGAAATAATCCCGGTCTTGGATTTGATCTCTGAGACTGATGAACCTGAAGAACAGCTACTCTCGCACAAAAGCAGACCTTCCTTGGTTCCTCAAAAACCAAGTGAAGATGATCAGAGATAAAGAGAAGAGATAATAAAGCAGTTCGAAGATCAACGAATAATTCTGAAGCGTGACCAACTTCCTTCCGTTCCTCCAAAGTTCAAACTTTCTAAAAAGGAATACAAGGATCACCTCAGAGCTGAACGTCTACTCGTTGAAAGAAGAGAAGTTAAAGAAAAAGGCAGAGAACTCGCCATCCAGCTTTCTCGACAATCAGTGAAAGACCCCAAGCTGAAAAGAGCTCCAATTGAATTTCAACGTCAACTCTGGAAGTCGCCAAGAAAATAATTGAAGAAAAGAGATCTGTGTCTCAATCGACCTTAGCCTGGTGCAAGAAAAGGTACACTTCAGATTCTCTCCTGCCAGAATCAACAAGGTACTCATAACTGGAAGATCAACCCTCAGAGTTTCAATCGCTGAAATCGAGATATTCAGAGAGAATGACCAGTACGAAAAATTCTATGCTGAAGCCATCACGAAGTACGGTCTCTCTGAATGGTTGGAGATCAGATTAGCCATCCAGAAGTCTCAGTCGAAGTACAAAGAACATTTTGAAAAGCTGATAAACAAACAGATCGACTTAGTCTACTCCTGTGTGGATATTCCTCCTCCTCTCGAAAGTCAGAAAAGAAGGGCCTCTGCAAAGAATAAATCTAAATCTGCAAATGAGGGTCCTGTCATTCGAAATGAAACAGGTATTGGTTTTTCTATGGATGAAGTCCTTGGTCCTGAACCTGACCTTTCTGCACTTGACACATCTCTTCCTCTTGGTGAGACTTTCATCCTTGGGAAAGTCATAAGCGAACCCTATGGGATATTCTTCATTGACTATGATGGACGAAAGCGTTTTCAACGCATCTCTGAACTTCACATCAATCCCATCGAACAGCTGAAAGATCTCATCTACTGGTGTGACTTCAAGAACGACATTCAGGCACGACATCTAAAACCCTTGATTTTTGAAGAAGCGCTGAACAAAAGAAATCAAGGAGTAAAGGTCCCTGACTGGATGATCCCCACATCAAAGACCCTTGATGAACTTCTCATTAAAGAAGAACCTTGATGAACTTCTCATTAAAGGTCTAGCATCGTCAACAAATCTTCAGAATAATGATTGCAAATATTCAAGCGTCTCTTCCAATCCAATCAAAGACTGAACTCCAACAATCAACTTCTGAATATCTTGAAAGACTTGAGCTCTTTTAAACTTTGACAGTTGCTAAATGTATGTGGCAAGATGAATATCTGAATGATGTCACACACGCGTTATGCTAAAATCCATGAACAATGTCCCCCTCCTGAGACTTAGCACGGGGGTTCCGAAATATTTTTTTTTTAATGAGAAATATTTTTCAATAAATTTCTTGGATCCGAAACCATCAGAATTCGGATGTAGGCAGATTCGAAACCATGGATTCAGATTAAGTAGGGTGCGAAATCAGCTCAATTCGGATCATGTTAGGTGCGAAATCAGGGAATTCGAATCATGTAGGGTGCGAAATCAATGAATTCGGATCGTGAAGGGTTCGAAATCATGGAATTCGAATCATGAAGGGTTCGAAATCACTCAATTCGAATCATGAAGGGTTCGAAATCAGGACAATTCGAATCATGAAGGGTTCGAAATCAGGGCAATTCGAATCATGAAGGGTCCGAAATCAATGAATCCGGATCATGTAGGGTTCGAAATCAAGCCATTTCGTATCATGTTGGATGCGAAACCATGCCTATCTTGAATAAATGGAATTCGAAACCATTAGAACGAGGATTAGAAAGATGCGAAGCCATCCATACCTTTGAACCTTTAGGTGTAAGCACATTCCGAAATTCAGAACTAAGATGACCAAATTCAGCAATATTTCTGACTTCACAAGATCCGAAACCAACAACTCTGAACAGTTCGAAACCATCTAAGCCATCCAAACAATAGTAACATCCAAAACCATGAACAGTAAAGCATGAAGGATTCGAAACCATCAATGAACAGTAAATGATGAAGGATCCGAATTCATCAATGAACAGTAAACGATGAAGGATCCGAATTCATCAAGAATAATCCGAATTCATCAAGAATAATCCGAATTCAAGTAACAGCATTCGAAAATCACTAAAATCATCATAACTTCTTCAATTCTTGACCAATTTCAGTGATTCTTTCGCAGACTTATTCGAAAAATGAAGATGAACAGATTTCTAGTTGATCAAAACATGTAATTCGATGGATTTGATGAAGTTTTGATCCAAAAAGTGAGTTCGAATTTTTTCTTGAACAAACACCATAAATCTCCGAAATCTGAGCAAAATAGGGCTAAAAACGCTTGAATTATGAAGATCCGATGATCGTATCGATGAAAAATTCTTCGATTTGGCTCTGATACCACTTGTTAGGTCCATGATCTTCATACAATCCAAGTATTGTGTAACAAGATGATGAAGAACATTATTGAAAAGGAAATCTAACCTAGAGAGAACACAAAGTGATTAGAGATCTACATCTTGTATTAATGAATTCACTTCTTACAAACTACAAGTAAAGACCTATTTATAGTCTTCATCACTTGCTACAACAATTAAGCATAAGCCCTTTAACACAGCTATTGCTTTACAAAACTTTCTATTATAAAGGACAACTTCAGTGTCCTAACAACTTGTAATTTTATTCGCTGTACTTGTAATTTTTCCACTTCCCTCTGTAATCTTTACGAAGTTTAAAGAAAAATTTCAGCGAACGTACTTTACTCCATCAGTACAAAAAAGATCCCAGAAAACAGTAAAAGGGACAAATATTTTATGAGTTCTTTTTATCCTTATGTTTTCATTAAATATCAATTTTCTTTGTTGCTATGTCATAATCAAATAGGGGGAGATTGTTGATCCAAACCCTCAGTGATTTGATAATGACCCTCTCTTATATACTTAGTGAAAATTGTAAGTAAACAATATGTATCAGAGTTTCACTATCGCTGATAAGTACTAATATCTTACAGTACCGCTGATAGGAACTCTCGCTCTTTAGATTAAACATTCAGCTAACACTGTTCACCATAATGCTCTGAGTCTGTTCAGTCCTTATGGTGATCGCTGATAAGTTAGTTGTTTACTTATGATCTCTGAAGACAAGTTTCACGTCAACATAGGTTCTACGCTGAAGTCGAAGATCAAGCTCAAGAACCAGCGACAAGTCTCCTAATGAACTGATGCGGATCAGTGAAGACTCAGATTTGTCCACTCAACGTGAAGTATCAAGTACAAGACTTCAGCTATCGCTGAACTTTATCATTCGCTGATAAGCAATGAATAAAGCCCTGATTCAACGAAAGCTGATCATGAAGTCCTCCGTACAAAGTACTTTTGTCTTAAACCACCCTTGCACGACTCCGTACGAAATGTCAGAAAAAGAACCTCCTTATTGTCTGAAATCGTACAACCACTCTGATACTACACTGTTCATTCATGCGGCTACTAAGGTTGTCAACAAAGGTCAATGACATGCAACCAACCAGCTGCTGCCACGTGTAAAGTGTAAACTGACATGCATTAAATGCATGCAGTATATAAGAAGATGAACTCACTTCATTTTGAAGTAACTTGCTAACTCTGGACAAGTTCATCCTTCTTATCTTGATATAGGTTATTATTAGTAATTTCCTTATCTTTCTTAGTGCAAGAAACTTAGTGTTCCAACTTGTTGAGATTTAGGTTTATCCTTAATCTTGTTTCCGCAACAAGCTGTAAATTGTTAATGATTTATCAATAAACAATTTAGAAAAGTAAAACTTGTGTGTTTGTATTCAACCCCCCCCCCCTTCTACAAACTTGTATAGGCCTTCGGGACCAACAGAAATGATAATCTAATTATCAAACATCAACAAGACAAGCATAAAGAATCCAAATAAAATAACAAATTGGGAACATCTTTAATCAAAAGAGTGAAAGATATAAACACTAGTCATTAGACCTAAAAAGGATAACACATATAAACACTAAAAGAATAAATAAACCTAATCTTAAATCTAAACAATAAGAGATGAGCTAGAATTTACCTGAGAAGTGAGAACCGAGAAGTTCATTCAGTCAATACTCAACAGGACTTAGGACTTACGTGAAGACAATGATTAAGATTAAATACTCGAAACTCAAGAGAGTGTGAGATTTGAGAGAGTTTCGTGAGCGATGAGACAAAGATTCCGAGAGGATGAGAGTCGAGTTTGATTTCAGATAGGGCAGAGGCGTAGAGCACATTTCGGGAGGGTGTGGTCGTGTAGAGAGACGAGGCCAAGAGAATGAGATTAGGCAGGCCAGCAATTCTGAAAAAAAAATTGCCCAAATTGAGCCTACCCAAAGGTAACTGGGCCTTAACAGTTAATGCCCTTCGGTCATCTGCTGCCAGAGGGGTCGTCGCCCCTCTGGCCTACAGCCATGGTCGGGCCTGCGTTTATAAAAGTCACCATTTTACACGGTTTTTAGATGAAACCATTTGAAAAAGTCCTGCTAACCATTTATAAAAGTGCCCATCTTACACGGTTTTTAGATGAAACCGTTTAAAAAAAGTCCTACTAACCATTTATAAAAGTGTCTATTTTACACGGTTTTTTGCTAAAACCTTTTACAATTGTAATAGTTTTTTCACGGTTTTCATAACAAAACCGTATTTATAAGAAAAAAATTGCAGACATTTGTACACGGTTTGTTTAGTAGAACCGTGTATAATGAGTTATATTTATATTTTTAATATTTTCCTTGTTTTTGTTACCATCCATTATTCCAAATGTTGGTGAAGCTGCATCATATCCGATAAGCTACATTTCCAAATACGATTCTAATGGAATAATGAAACATTTCAAACACAATTGCAAAACCAAAAATCAGCTAAACACGTAAATGTAGCATCTCAAAGTAACCATTAACCATTAAAATTTAAAGATCGTCAACGTAAACATCTCAAAGTAACCAAACATTCTAATACTTTTTATCGTATAATCAAGTCTAATCATTCTTACCACATCTCAAATGTCAGAAAAAGAACCTCCCTTCCATTCATTACCACATTTTACCATCTCCTCTACTAGTGTAAGTGTGAAAGGAGTTGTGCTCGTCCATGTAACCTATATATAAATTTGAAAGTAGGTGTTATTATAAACAAAATAAAGTGTTTTGTACAATATATAAATAAAATGAAAGAAATTTAAGAAACACATACCTTGAGTGAGGAAACATATTGTTCATGCATCACAAATTGGAAGATTTGTTTCGCTACATAGTAACCACACTCCCAACCATCGTGTTGTTGATTACACTAAAGTGTAAAAAAAAGGTAGTGATTACTAAAATTAAAGTACGAAATAAATTGTAGGGATACATAAATTATACCTAGTTTAATCTTCATGTAACTGGAGTGTTGGCTTGAGAAGACCCTATGGCATGATTGTATTTTGTAGTGGTCCTAAATTAAAAATAACAAAAAAATTGTGTTAATAGTTTTTTTTTTAACAGCATGCAAAATTTATTACTCGGAACAATTATGTACAACAACTTCACACACGCAGCTTAATGCGGCTTAATACAACCAGGTTGGCTTACCAGGAGCAAAACCTGTTGATCCAAACCTTCAGTGATTTGATAATGACCCTCTCTTATATACTTAGTGAAAATTGTAAGTAAACAATATGTATCAGAGTTTCACTATCGCTGATAAGTACTAAGATCTTACAGTACCGCTGATAGGAACTCTCGCTCTTTAGATTAAACATTCAGCGAACATTGTTCACCATAATGTTCTGAGCCTGTTCAGTTCTTATGATGATCGCTGATAAGTAAGTTGTTTACTTATGATCCCTGAAGACAAGTTTCACGTCAACATAGGTTCTACGCTGAAGTCGAAGATCAAGCTCAAGAACCAGCGACAAGTCTCCTAATGAACTGATGTGGATCAGCGATGACTCAGATTTGTCCACTCAACGTGAAGTATCAAGTACAAGACTTCAGCTATCGCTGAACTTTATCATTCGCTGAATAGATAATGATAATGTTCTGAATCAACGAAAGCTGATCAAGAAGTCCTCCGTACAAAGTACTTTTGTCTTAACCACCCTTGCACGACTCCGTACGAAATGTCAGAACAGAACCTTCTATTGTCTGAAATCGTACAACCACTCTGATACTACACTGTTCATTCATGCGGCTACTAAGGTTGTCAACAAAGGTCTATGACATGCAACCAACCAGCTGATGACACGTGTAAAGTGTATACTGACTTGCATTAAATACATGCAGTATATAAAGAGATGAACTCACTTCATTTGAAGTAACTTGCTAACTCTGGACAAGTTCAATCTCTTATCCCAAGATAGGTTATTATTAGTAATTTCCTTATCTCTCTTAGTGCAAGAAACCTTAGTGTTCCAACTTGTTTAGATTTAGGTTTATTCTTAATCTTGTTTCCACAACAAGCTGTAAATTGTTAATGATTTATCAATAAACAATTTAGAAAAGAAAAATCTGTGTGTTTGTATTCAACCCCCGTTCTACAAACTTGTATAGGCCTTCGGGACCAACAAGTGGTATCAGAGCAGATTTGTTTAATCTCATAAACAAGATCTAATCTAAGATATTTCTCTTCCTTGCTATTATCTGAAAATGGCCACCAACACAAACACAAATTATATAGACAATGGTTCTCTTGCAAAACCCCCTAGATTTTCCAGAGATAACTTCAACTTATGGAAAAATAGGATGACTCTCTTCTTAGAAGGTGTAGATCCTATTATGCCTTACTATCTCGAAAACGGCCCATTCATCCCTGTAACAATTGATCCTGCAGTTCCAGCTGCTGCGAATAGACCTGCTATTCCAGAAAGGCTGATTCCTAAGGAAATACACATGTGGACCGATGAAGATAAGAAGAAAGTGGCTATAGATACAAAATCCAGATCCATACTATCCATGGCTCTTCCTGACGAAGTCTACCATTCCGTCATGAATCTGAAATCATCAAAAGCCATGTGGGACACAATATGTGTTCAGTATGAAGGAACGTCTGAAGTCCAGGACTCAAGAAAGATCAACCTGGTAAGACAATACGAAAGCTTCATTTCTGGTAAGAATGAAACTCTCTATGAAGTTCACCAACGTTTCAACTGTTTAATTATAGATCTGAAAACTGTTGGTAAGGAATATTCTAACTTTGAAGTGCTGACAAAGTTTCTAGAATGTTTACCTGAAAGCTGGGACACTTATTCTATGTGTCTCAAGCTGTCAAAGGATCTAAAATCAATGACCCTTTCAACCTTATATGGCACGTTGCTGAATCATGAGCAATCGAGCCATCTTAAGAAGAATCTTGTAAAAGATTCCAAAAGCACCCCTGTTGCTTTAATCTCAGAGGAACCTTCTACTCAGCGACCCTCGGTCACTATCACTGAGTTAGAAAGTAACTCTGAAAGGTCATCAGATTCTGATTTTTCAGATGATGATGAATCTTTGGCTCTCCTAACTAAAAAGTTCCGGAGATTTGCCAAAAATAAAATGTTTAGAAAGAACAAACCACTTTCCATAACTGACAAGCCTAGATCATCAGCTTCGGTTGATAAGGCTACTGCTACTTGTTTTAACTGCGAAAAGACAGGATATTTCGCTAACGAGTGCAGGTCAAAGAAAGTTTCTAGACCCTCAGCTTTTACAAAGAAATCCTTTGTTCCAAGGAATAAAGATGACAAATACTCAAAGCTGAAAGAAAAATATGCGAAGCTGAAAAGCTTTAAGAAGAAAGGAAAAGGCCTGATGGCTAACTATGATTGGGCTGCTTCTGATGAAGAAGCATCATCATCTGACTCTGAAGATGATGAAGCAAATCTATGTTTAATGGCCAAGATTGAAGAAGAGGAAGAAAATTCAGACATTCCCTCCACTTCAACTTCTGCAATTCAGGTATCACCTTCCTTCTTTACCAATATTGCAAATATTGATGAAGCTGATAGTCTCCGTAAGATCGATCTCTTGACTAGAAGTTTATACGAAGCCATGAACGGCAAAACTGTGGTTGAAAACCAAAACCTTGATCTCGCTGAACAGCTTAAAAACTGTCACCTTCAAATAGAAAAGCTTTCTAAAGTTGAAGAAAATTTCAAAGATCAAGTATATTTAAATCAGCTAGTTAAAATCGAACGAGCAGAAGCTATCGCTGCATTAAAAGCTGAAAAAGCTACTGTTGAAGGATAGTGTAATTCTTCAACAAAGATCACTGAGATAATAAAGTCTCAGATTCCCCTGAGTGATAAACGTGGTCTGGGTTACAAATATGATACTCTAAAACCAACCACTGAGCGTTCAATGCTTAAATTTGGAACGTTCGTATCCTCAGTCGCTGATACTTCATCATCTCAATGCTCCTCGTTCAATATACCAATCCCTGAGGAAACCTCTACCTCAAAAGGTAAAGAGAAAATGGTTTATTCAAAACATACCTCTGTCCGTAAAGATAAAGGTAAAGGAATTGTTATTTACCAAAATCCTCAGAAGGGTACTTTAGTACCTAAGCTGAATGCTTCTAAAGCTTCAGTGACCCATCCCTCTGGATCAAGGAAGCAGATCTCTGGATCTATTCAGCGATCTACTCCTAGACTCAGAGTGGATGTCCTTGCTAAGAAATCAGAAGAACTGAATGTTCCTCCTATTTCTAAAGCAAATAGTTTACTTGGTGCTAGTACTTCTAATTCTAAATTAAAAACTCAGCATTCAAATGGTCCTAGAACCACTTTCAGTTATAGAAAATGTTATCACTGTGGACTCACTGATCAAATTGCTAGTAAGTGCCCAACAGCCACCAAAGCTGAAAAGATAGCTAAGGTGAAGATTGCCCCCAAGGCAAAGAAGACCACTGAGGTTAAGAAATTAACCAAAGTGAAGAATGACAAAGCTGAATCTTCAAATGCTGCGAAGACTGCTGAAC
This sequence comes from Saussurea involucrata, assembly GCA_033807775.1. Lineage (NCBI taxonomy): Eukaryota > Viridiplantae > Streptophyta > Magnoliopsida > Asterales > Asteraceae > Saussurea > Saussurea involucrata. Next base: position 121,376,217 of record CM066315.1, read on the forward strand.
CTTCCATTCCAACTACTTCCACTGAAAAATGTGTATACATGGTTAAGTGGGTACCCAAGAAAAACTAATCTTCCCTTGTATTGCAGGTTAAGAAGGGTATCTGGTATCTCGATAGCGGATGCTCTAGACACATGACTGGAAAGAAAAGCATGTTCGCTGAATACAAAGAAGAGAAGGGTCCCTCTGTGACTTTCGGTGGAAATGGAAAAGGACATACCCGAGGGTATGCTGTACTTTCAAATGGTACAACTTCCTTCAGAAGAGTCGCATATGTTGAAGGACTGAAGCATAATTTTCTAAGCATCAGTCAGCTTTGCGACAAGGATAACAAAGTGATTTTCACTAAGGAATCCTGCTTTGTCGCTGACAAAAAGGAGAAGATAGCTCTCAGCGGTTATCGTTTGGAAAATGTTTATGTAATAAACATGGACTCAACAACCACTGAGAACTCCTGTTTCTTCTCAAAAGCCTCATCTGATGTCAACTGGCTATGGCATAAGAGGCTATCTCATCTAAATTTCAAGACACTGAACACTCTTTCTTCAAAAGAGTTAGTCACTGGTCTACCTCAACATTCATATGCCAAAGAGTCTTTATGTTCAGCGTGTGAAAAAGGGAAGCAGACCAAAGCAAGCTTTAAATCAAAGCAAGTTTCCTCAGTGTCATCTCCTCTACAACTACTCCAAATGGATTTGTTTGGCCCTGTTAACAAACAATCCATCGCTGGAAAGAAATATACGCTGGTCATAGTTGATGAATTCTATCGCTTCACATGGGTAATGTTTCTCCGTTCTAAGAATGACACCCCTGAAGAACTCATCACCTTTGTTCGAAAGATGGAAACCCTGAACAATCTGACCGTTAGCTCAATAAGGAGTGATCATGGGACTGAATTCAAAAACAGTTCTCTTGATTCCTTCCTTGAGAGTAAGGGTATTTCTCACAACTTCTCTTCAGTGAGAACACCGCAACAAAATGGAGTCGCTGAAAGAAGAAATAGAACAATTATTGAAGTTGCACGTTCAATGCTCAGCGTTTCTCACCTGCCTACTCAGTTTTGGGCAGAAGCTGTCAACACTGCTTGTTTTACGCAAAACAGGTCGCTGATAGTTAAAAGATTCAAAAAGACAGCCTATGAACTCTTTCATGGGAGAAAGCCTTCAATTAGCTTTCTTCACATCTTTGGATGTCAGTGTTTCATACTGAATAACAGAGATGCCCTCGGAAAGTTTGATCCTAAGGCTGATGATGGAATCTTTCTTGGATATTCTTCAATATCCAAAGCCTTCAGAGTCTTCAATCGTAGAAGACAAACTGTAGCAGAAACTATTCACGTCACGTTTGACGAATCCCGTTCAGCGAACTCTAAACCGTCCGCTGATACTGAAGAACTGAATCAATGGATGTTTTCTCATCTTGGTGATTCAGAAGATATTCCCACACATCATGCTCACACAGTAGAAGATGATAGTCCTATCATTCCAAACATGCAGAATAGTGAAGCTGAAACATCATGGGTCTCAGCTGTTCCTATAAACACTATACCTGCTGCTGAACAAAATGTCTCAGACATTCCATCTATTTCTCAGCAATCAGTGAATGAAATGACAAATGCAAGTATTCCTCTCTTAGCTGATACTCCAGAAGTAGCTGAAGCCTCATCTTCAGCTCCTCCAGTTCAGGATGAGTCAGCGACTTATGCTCCGGCTCAACGATGGACCGTAAATCACCCTATTGATCAAATTCTTGGTGATCCAAACGCTGGTGTTCAGACTCGACGAAGTGCAGGTAATATTTGTTTATTTGTTAACTTTATTTCTCTAACTGAACCAAAGAAAATAGATGATGCCCTCAGAGATCCAAACTGGGTCAGCGCCATGCAAGAAGAGCTGACTGAATTCGAAAGAAACAAAGTTTGGAAACTTGTTCGAAGACCAACTGATAAAACGGTGATAGGCACTAAATGGGTCTATCGAAACAAGTTGGACGAACATGGTACTGTAACCCGCAACAAAGCTCGTCTTGTTGCTCAGGGATACAGACAAGAGGAAGGTATAGATTATGACGAAACATTTGCTCCTGTAGCAAGACTTGAATCTATTCGTCTATTCTTAGCATATGCTGTACACAAAAACTTCAAAGTACATCAGATGGATGTTAAGTCAGCGTTTCTAAATGGAAAGCTGAATGAATAAGTCTATGTGGAACAACCTCCAGGATTCTCAGATTCTAAGCGTCCGGGTTATGTTTATAAACTGGATAAGGCACTTTATGGCTTGAAGCAAGCTCCTCGTGCATAGTATGACACTCTTTCTACTTATCTCCATATTGAACATTTTGAGCGAGGTAAGATTGAAAAAACTCTATTTTTTAGAAAAGTGAAAGGTCATATCATTCTAGTTCAAATATATGTTGATGACATTATATTTGGTTCTACTAACCCTGAGCTTTGTACTCGTTTCGCTGATAGAATGAAAGATGAGTATAAAATGAGCATGATGGGTGAACTAACATATTTCCTTGGTCTTCAGATTAAGCAAACTGAAAAAGGAACTTTTATTAATCAGGGAAAATATGTTAAAGATATGCTAGAGGAAATTTGATTTAACTCAAAGTTCAGCTATGAAAACGCCTATGGCACCACCGCTGACACTTGACAAGGATTCAAAGGGAATACCTGTTAATGTCACGCTGTATCGTGGGATGATCGGCTCTCTGCTGTATCTTACAGCTAGCCGACCCGATATTATGTATGCAACATGTTTGTGTGCACGATATCAAGCTGAACCTATGCTATCTCATATGAAAGCTATAAGGCGAATTTTTCGATACCTTAAGGGTACAGCGAACCTAGGTCTTTGGTATCCCAAAGACTCGGGATTCGATCTAACCGCCTATTCAGATAGTGATTTTGCAGGTTGCAAATTGGATAGGAAAAGCACCACAGGAGGATGTCAGCTCCTGGGTGGAAAACTGGTAAGTTGGACAAGTAAAAAGCAAAATTCAGTGTCCACTTCCACAGCTGAAGCTGAATATGTAGCTGCTGGAAGCTGTTGTTCTCAAGTCTTGTGGATGAGAAATCAGCTACTAGACTATGATCTTCAGCTCTCCAAAATTCCAATCTATCGCGACAGCACAAGTGCCATCGCTATAGCAAACAATCCAATACTACATTCAAAGACCAAACACATAGAAATCAGATATCATTTTATCAGAGATCATGTGATGAATGGTGATATAGAACTTCATTTTATTCCAACTGATTATCAGTTAGCTGATTTGTTTACCAAACCTCTTGATGAGACAAGATTCAACTTTCTCATCAGCGAGCTTGGAATGATGAACTTTGAAGGGTAAAATCTTCAGCGCTTCACATTAGATCAGCGATACTATTATACTGTGTATAACTTCTTTGGATAAAATAAACTTCTTTAACCTATTAAATCATCTTCTCTCTGAATAAACTTGGTAGCTGATATCAAGGTATGTTTTCTCTCTCTGACAATCGCATGAAAATGCAAGATTTCAAAACAAAATGCATCGCTGAATATCTCTTCCTTAACAGCGATATTTTGAAAATTCTTAAAACCATCACTGATATTTCCATTCAGTGCTTCATGTTTGTAAAAGAGTCCCTGAGCTTTCAAAACCTCAGAGACATCCTAAAAGAATATGAAAGGACAGTTGTGACGTCATTGCAACGGATAAACCCAGGCACGTTTTTCTTTCTGACACACGTTTGCACGTCTCGTTCAAACATCCAATCAAATGCAAACACGTGTCCGTGTCATGATGAAAATCTTTTCCCGCTCAAGATTTTTCTCTCTCTAATCGCTCTATATAAACAAACTCTTGGTTTATATTTTCCTTACGCGAACAATCTTCCTCCGCAAGAAAGAATCACTATTGCATTTGTGCTCTCAAACCTTCAAGAACTGTTCATCATCTTCTTCATCAAACATCAAGGTTAATATGTTCTTATTTTTTGTCAAATGCGTATAACTTGTTTCTGATCTTTTCCTTGCTTATACAAGATCAAACAAAAGAACTTCTTAAAAATGAAATCATTTCTTTCATGGTTTTATGAACACAACCATTTCATGGTTGTTCTTCAAGTTTAAATGCAAAAATCTTAAACTTGTTCTTCATTCGTTTCCAGAATCTATTTCTTCATAGAAAACTGGAAAACAAGACTAAATGGGTTTACATTTCGTTTCTCAAAAGCAAGAAAACCCTAATCTTCATTAAGACATTTGTGTCTGAATGAAATGGATAAAATTTGAACCATCTTAATGGAAAATCTTTCCACATTAAGATTATTCTTATTTGTTAACATCTTTGGTTGAACTGATAATACAGAAATGGCATCGTCTGACATTCCTGCTACCGCTGAGAACATCTCCGCTGATTCTGAGAAAGTGGAAATTATCAAGGCTCCTCAGGTTAAGTTCACTCTGGAACAACAAGATTGGACCAAAACGAACAAGCTTTCTGCGCTTCTCGAGTTTCCTCCTCGAAAGCAAGTCACACATCTGAAAGATGCTGTAAAGCCCGGGTCTCGGTATGGATTTTAATTAATCTTTTTATTTAGCTATTTTATAAATTCCTCTAATCGAAATTTAACGGGTTAGGCGGCAAGGATCTTAGTTGTTAAAAGTTTGGGCTATGGGGTCTAATGCGAAACTACCTTAAACTGCAGGGACCAAAGTGGTAATTTCATGAAAACCTTGCATGGGGTTCGGCCCATATTGAGCCGACCCCCTTCCCCCTCTTTGTCGATCATTTATCGTCGCAAACAAACAACCCTAGGAACCTCTTTCTCTTTTTCTTTTGGTGCAGCGCCGTGAAACCCCTCCCTCCCCTCTTCATCTTCGTTGCCATCATCGCCAAGAACCATCGTCACCACCATAGCCGGCGTCATCGACTGCCGGAGAGTGAAGGAGGGCGAGAAGGAGAGAGGTACCGGAGCAACCCAACAGCCGGCGCTACTGTTTCAGCGGAGAGCGAGAGAGAGAGAGAGAGAGCAGCGGCGAGAGAGAGAGAGAGAGAGAGAGAGAGAGTCGTTAGCGGCAGCCGGGACGTGAAGGTCGGGATCTCTCGTGGTTTTCCGCTGAGCGGTAAGGTTCCGTTTCCTTTACGTTTTCTTTTCTTACGTCGTTTTCAATCGCAAACCACCACCGCCGGTGGTGGCTGCCGCCGCCGACCACCACTGCCGGAGGTGGCAGTGGTTAGAGCGTGAATTGCCCAGCCCTAGTGGCTATCTAAACCCGAACCTCATTATCTAAACCGTGACCCAATCGCAAAAAACATTAATCGTTTCAAAAATCGTCATTTTATGTGAAAACGTTTTTCTGTCACTGTTTTACGACGACCATAACTTTTCCGTTGTAGCTCGGATTGAGGCGAATCCGGTGCCCACGGTTCACATTCTGTGCCGGGCACACTTTTCGTGTTTTAGCGGAAGTCCGGTTCGGCCTCTAACTAGGCGTAAATTGGCTGTTTATACAGCAGGTCCGGAATTGACAGTTTCGCGTTCCGTTTTTAAAAAAAAATCATAGTTTCTGCCTCTGTTTTGTAAAAGCCATAACTTATTCTAGGAACATCGTGTTGGGGTGAAATCAGTGCCAAAATCTCCCATTCTGAGTCTAGTAAGTTTCATATGTTTTACGGAAAAACCAGTTCGGACCATAGCTGGTGTCAAATTGTTGTTTTGTACTGAAAGGTCCTGTTTTTCACTGTTCTGCAAGTCGGTTTTGTAAAATCCATAGTAAATTGTAGAAAAATCGTTAGAGAGCGTGCGATATGTCCCTGGAACCCTAAGACATGGGACTTGGTGATTATGGAATAATATTTCTGGATTTATCAGTTTATAAGGGGTTAAACAGGTCTCGAACAGACCTGTGTTTTTAGAGTAAAAGCTGGAATTTGTATTTTATAATTTAGTAGTCGTGGCTTTGGGTTGGGGCATCACTTTGACATTTGTTAACACTTATTTAGGTGGAAAAAGGTGAGCTGGTGTTGGCCGGTTCGTGTTGCTGTTGAGGACATAAGCTTTGCTTTTGAGGTGAGTTCTCTCACTAAATAGGATGGGAATTATATTTGTGTTACTATTGCTCGAGTGTGATAGTTATGATTGTTAGCTGATATTATTGTGTTATGGGGTATATATAATTGTGTATATATATTGAACTGTGATCGATGTACTTCTTGATGGTTGTTCTAAGAAGTATATGTGTTGTATAATAAGTTGCGATTATATCTTCTTGATGGTCGTTCCAAGGAGTATAAGGCTTATTGTTAATGGTGATATATTTTCTTGATGGTTGTTCCAAGAAGTATATGTGTTTGTATAATGAGTTGCGATTATATCTTCTTGATGGTCGTTCCAAGAAGTATAAGGCTTATTATTATTCGTGATATATTTTCTTGATGGATGTTCCAAGAAAAATATGGGCTGGTATATTTGGTGTATTTGGTATATATAAATTTGGGTGCAAGACGTGATTGCATGGTATGAGTTGGTTGCGATAACTAGCTGTTTAAGGGTGATGCTGATATAATTGCGATCCTATTTATGGTTTGAATTCACTAAGCTTCGTGCTTACCCCTTCCCAATATCTTATGATTTTAGGTGCGAGTAGCAGTCGGGCATGACGGTACACACGGGCGCAAGGCGAAGATTGTTTAAGTTAAATTTTTATTAAATGGGGATTTAATTATATAACTTTTCCGCTGCTTAACTTTGTCTGACGGTTTAAATCAACGACGTTTATTTTTATTGTAATGGGATTTGTTAACTTGTGGTTTGATTATAGTGAAATGCATTATTTTTCAAAATTTAAATTCCTTGTAATTTTTGGGACGTTACAGCTGTGAATTTCCTAAAGAATAGCTGCATTTCAACAGCCCTGACCATCACACCTCCTGCAAATCAGCTACTACTATCCCAGTTCTGGTACTCTGCCAGACACTCTCAGCTACCATCCGCCAAAGATCCCTCCAAAACAATTGATTGTATCATCAGCGATACTGAGTATGGCACAATAAAGATCACACTTGCCATCATTCGCAAAGCTCTGAACTTTCCCAACGCTACAAAAGAAAAACCTTTTGTTCCTTTCCCTGACCATAAGAAACTCGCTGACAAAGAAGCCCTTGTTGCATTTTTCGATGCAATGGGCTATGTATGGGAAATTGGCAGAGACAAGAAGCCCGAGAAGAAGCTGACCCTGTTAAAGAAGTCGAAAATGCCCAGCGAGATGAACTTCATCTTCGCTCACTTAATCAGCTGCATGACTGCAAAGACCGGCTCCTCTGACCAAGCCGCTCAACCTCAGCAAGCAATGGGATACGCTCTGCTGAAAGGTCTACATATTGACTGGGCATCTATTATCTATGATGACTTGGTGCAAAGAGTAGACTCTGTCGCTGACAGACCTCCATGGGTTCCATACCCCCGATTTATCAGCGCCATCTTCCAATATGGCCTGAAGGACAGCTACCCGCAAGAGGGTGACCTGAAACTATCTCAGGTTGGCCCTAAGGTACTTGACTTCAAACCGGTGGAAAATGAGGTACGTCTTTCTACCCTTTTAACTCTTCTCAACTCTACTTCTTCTACTTCTGTGGCTCCTTCAGCGACAATACCCATCGCTGATACCCAGGCCACAAAATCCTCTCCTTCAAAGAAAAGGAAACAATCATCTACACAACTTAGTTCCAAAAGGACTAAGATAACCAAGGAGCAACCCCAGCAATCTCATTCTGAAGACTCCTCAGCTCATTCTGCAGAGCTGAAGGAACGTTCAGTGGTACGCTCTGCCACACCAGAACAACCCATCCATTCCATCCCAACTTCAGCGTCTCTAAACGCTGAGGTTACAAACTTGGAACCTACCCAACCTCCTTCAGTCTCTCAAAAGACTGATGAAGTGATTATCAGCGAATCCAACGCTGAACTCAGTACCCAACCTCCATTCTTATCCTTCGCTTCTCCCTCTACTCATTTGGTCTCTCCTCCAGTTTTCGCTGGAGCTGCCATCATTTCTACGGAAACTAAAGCTGATACTCCAGGAATGATGAAGACAGGACCTGCAGGACAATCCATGGGCACTTTTGAAGATGACATGGAACATTTTTCAGGAACCCGTAATTTTGACGAGTTCATCAATCCTCCTGCAGGTACACACCAACCCATATACACTGTAACTAAACCCCAAACTTCTGAGCTTTCCTTTGTTCACAAGTACTTATCTGTTACAAGTCCTAATTTGGGAGACATCAACGCCTCTCTGAAAGCTGTGGAGACAAAGCTGACAGGTCTCACCACTACTCTTACGGATAACTCTAAAGCTGTAACAACCGCTGGAGAGAATCTTACAAAGCTGACAACTGTCGTCGAAAAGAATGCCTCCAAAACTGACTTGGAGAAGGTTGATAAATCACTCACCGATTTTGCAAAAGTTCTCTCTGATATCTACACGGACTACCTCAACGTCAAGAAATCAGTTGACACCATGTCCAGCGAATTCACAACGCTGAAGACATCGGTTGGCACACTCGAAGGTAATTGGTCTGATGTAAAGGCTGATGTCAGTTCAGTAAAAACTGACATGAGTTCTGTGAAGACTGATGTCAATAATATAAAGAATGATATCACCTCTATTCAGACTTTGTTGAAGCAGATCCTGACCAACACGACCGCCCCTGCAACTGTCCCTGCATCTGAATATTTTACAGCAGCGGATCGCACTGAGCTCAAGAAGATCAATCCTGCTATTTCTGGCCTTGAAGACAGATTAGCAAAGATTGAAGTTTGTGTAGGAATCTCTGGCCAAGAAGACAGAGAAACTACAGCTGCTAAGTCGACACATTCCTCCCCCATTCATCGTGAATAAGGGGGGAGAAGAAGACTGAAGACCTTCTCCACGATGAATCTGTCTTGGAAAAGAAGACTGAAGACCTCACCCTCGCTGAAGAGAGTGAGAAGACAGCTGAAGAAACCACTGCTGGACCTCAGGGAGTTGAAAACCCTGAGGAAACCGAGAAGCTCGCCTCTGTATCTGAGGGGGAGCAACTCGAAGAAGAAGAAGCTGAGAAATCCGAATCTGAAGCTGAAGACGAAGAAGCCATCGATCTATCTGATGATGAACCATCATCTTCTCCAAAGAATGATGATGACGACGACGATGATGATGACTCCTTCATTGTCAAACCTGCTCAGAAGACGATTGCTCTCAAGGGAATCTCCATAAATGAACCAACAGGGGAGCGGACCAAATCAAAGCCATCAGCCTCTAGAGCTGAGAAAGGCAAAGGCAAAAGCGTCGCTGAAGATGAAAATCTGACGATCTTGCTTGAAAAGCCGGTTTGTCAGGTACACTAAACATCTCTTACTCCATCCCTCCTCTATCATACACTATCAGTTCTACTACCCAAGCCTATACACTTGAACAAATTTCCTCTCTCTGATTCTACCCAAGTTCTTACTTGTAAGATCGATGTGTTTCAGCTAGTCCTCTCCCCTGTTTGAGGATATCACTGAAGGTTCCACAACTGCGACTTCACCAATAATACCAGCTGCTGCTGAAGAAATAATCCCAGTCTTGGAATTAATCTCTGAGACTGATGAACCTGAAGAACAACTACTCTCGCACAGACGCAGACCTTCATTAGCTCCTCAAAAGCTAAGTGAAGAGGATCAGAAAAGAAGAGAATAGATAATAAAACAGTTTGAAGATTAGCGAATCATTCTGAGGCGTGATCAACTTCCTTCGGTTCCTCCAAAGTTCAGAATTTCCCAAAAGGAATACAAAGAACACCTTAGAGCTGAACGCTTCATCGCTGAAAGAAAGGAAACTGAAGAAAAGGACAGAGAATACGCCATCCAGCTTTCTCAACGATCAGTGAAAGACCCCAAGCTGAAAAGAGTTCCTATTGAAGTTCAACGTCAGCTGTGGGAAGACGCCAAGAAGATAACTGAAGAAAAGAGAACTGTATGTCAGTCCACTCTAGCCTGGAGCAAAGAAAAGGTAAACTTCAGATTATCTCCTGCCAGAATCATCAAGGTACTCATTTCTGGAAGATCAACCATCAACGTTTCAATCGTTGAAATCGAGATGTTCAGAGATGACAAAAAGTATGAAAAATTCTATGCTGAAGCAATCACGAAATACGGTCTCTCTGAATGGTTGGAGATCAGGTTAGCCACACAGAAGTCTCAGTCCAAGTACAAAGAATATTTCGAAAAGCTGATAAACAAGCAGATCGACTTGGTCTACTCTTGTGTGGATATTCCTCCTCCTCCTCCTCCTCCTCCTCTCAAAAGTCAGAAAAGAAAGGCCTCAGCGAAGAAAAAGTCTAAATCTTCAAATGATGGTCCTATTATACGAAATGAAACAGGTATTGGTTTTTCCAGAGCTGAAGTCCTTGGTCCTGACCCTGATCTTTCCGGACTCGATACATCTCTTCCTGAAAGTGAGACTTTCATCCCTGGAAAAGTCATAAGCGAACCCTACGGGATATTCTTCATTGACTACGATGGTGGAAAGCGTTTTCAACGCATCTCTAAACTTCACATCACTCCCATCGAACAGCTGAAAGCTCTTATCTACTGGTGTGACTTCAGGAATGATCTTCAGGCAAGACATCTGAAACCCTTAATTTTTGAAGAAGCGCTGATCAAAAGAAAACAAGGTGTAACCGTTCCTGACTGGATGATACCCACATCACAGACCCTTGATGAACTTCTCATCAAGGAAGAACCCTTTATAAGCTGATATGATCGCCCTTTTCTCTATTGTATCAGTTATTCTTCTGTACTTGTAATTTATTTCGCTTGTACTTGTAATCTTTCCATTTCTCTTTGTAACCTGATTCAAAGTTTTAAAGAAAGATTTCAGCGAATGTACTTTACTCCATCAGTACTGAAAAGATCCCAGAAAACAGTAAAAGGGACAAGTATTTTATGAGTTCTTTTTATCCTTATGTTTTTCATTAAATAGCAATTTTCTTTGTTGCTATGTCATAATCAAATAGGGGGAGATTGTTGATCCAAACCCTCAGTGATTTGATAATGACCCTCTCTTATATACTTAGTGAAAATTGTAAGTAAACAATATGTATCAGAGTTTCACTATCGCTGATAAGTACTAAGATCTTACAGTACCGCTGATAGGAACTCTCGCTCTTTAGATTAAACATTCAGCGAACACTGTTCACCATAATGTTCTGAGCCTGTTCAGTTCTTATGATGATCGCTGATAAGTTAGTTGTTTACTTATGATCCCTGAAGACAAGTTTCACGTCAACATAGGTTCTACGCTGAAGTCGAAGATCAAGCTCAAGAACCAGCGACAAGTCTCCTAATGAACTGATGCGGATCAGCGAAGACTCAGATTTGTCCACTCAACGTGAAGTATCAAGTACAAGACTTCAGCTATCGCTGAACTTTATCATTCGCTGAATAGATAATGATAATGTTCTGAATCAACGAAAGCTGATCATGAAGTCCTCCGTACAAAGTACTTTTGTCTTAACCACCCTTGCACGACTCCGTACGAAATGTCAGAACAGAACCTTCTATTGTCTGAAATCGTACAACCACTCTGATACTACATTGTTCATTCATGCGGCTACTAAGGTTGTCAACAAAGGTCTATGACATGCAACCAACCAGCTGATGACACGTGTAAAGTGTATACTGACTTGCATTAAATGCATGCAGTATATAAAGAGATGAACTCACTTCATTTGAAGTAACTTGCTAACTCTGGACAAGTTCAATCTCTTATCCCAAGATAGGTTATTATTAGTAATTTCCTTATCTCTCTTAGTGCAAGAAACCTTAGTGTTCCAACTTGTTTAGATTTAGGTTTATCCTTAATCTTGTTTCCGCAACAAGCTGTAAATTGTTAATGATTTATCAATAAACAATTTAGAAAAGAAAAATCTGTGTGTTTGTATTCAACCCCCCAAAACCAAACACTTGAGCCGCAAACACGCTGACACACACTAGACGCCCTAAATCGATCGACCCTACAAACTACAAAATTACAACGGAACTAGGCTGTTGCAAAACGTAAAAAACAACGAGCATAACCGAACCAAAAAGACCACAGGTGTGTTTAGACCACTACCCATCAAGCGAACCTGTTTTGTGTCGGGGATCGTATTGGCAGGACGACCTCGAACCATCACAGTAAGCTCTCAGGTTCCGTAAGCCAAGTCTGCCAATCGATCTTCTTGTCCCGACTTCTACACTCGAGCCATTCGAAGCATCTCCTTTGAATCTCGTAGAACATTCCTTCCAGTTGTTTTTTTCTCTCCTCTGAAGACGATACTGTTGCGATGACTCCAAATAGCATATAAGATACACCAAACCACGTCTATCCACAGTGACGAACGAAATCCCTCATTACCTGCAGAATTTGAAGTTTTCAGCACATCATTTATCGAATCGAGCCTATTTTTTTCAACTCTCCACCATCGAAACGTCTTTTGCCAAATCGTTTGCACCTCTTGACATTTTACCAATGCGTGGTCTATCGATTCCACCTCCTTCTCACATCTAGGACACAATATTGACGGAATGTCCATACCCAATTTATCTAAGGCAACTCTACAAGGAATACGTCCAAGCCTCATTCTCCAAATAAAGATCCCAATCTTTCTCGGGACCGTCTTTGACCACCATGTTTCCTCCAACCTATTATTATTGCTAGCCACTTCTTTATTCTCTATAATAGTCTTAAGTTCTTGTACCGAATAGTTGATTAACTATATAAATAAACATCAATAGTATAATAAATTAATACATTACTTACGTGTCAATTAGGTCTTTAATCTTGTAAGTTTTGGTTGTCTTTTCGTTTGTCATCCCTAGACGAGAAATGAGATGGAAAATTCGACACATACACAATGTGAGCGATCTCTTGGACATGTGTTTCGTTCGACTTTCGGATACAATCACCCCTATGTCCTATCCGATCAAACACAGTCGAGCCTACCAAAACCCTTGTTCCTCCTCATTGTCTTCCGGGGTTGATCGACCATGATTGATGAAAAATCGAATCCAATACAATCAGAAAACGTATCAGAATGAAATACTGCAGACTGTCGATCAGAAAAAGACGACTTCCAGATCTCCTCCATTCAGAATATATATAAATATGTCTTGAAGCTAATGTTCAAACATCACGACGATCCGACAGTTCAAACGCCGAGAATAGAATAAACAGAGCGGCTACGATTGCCCAAAAAGTGGAGTCGAATTTTTTCTTTTTTCTCTGTCATTATGCTCGATACTTGATCAGTCCAATCCAATTGGTACGCCTATACGAATTGGTATTACGTATCTACGTGTGAGCTGTTGATCACATATATATATATATATACACACATACATACATAATATTACTTAAAAACATGATGTTAATGCATATAAAAGTAGTTATTAATTAACTATTTGTTTACGATGATGATCATACCTTACTTTTTGTGAAAAATAATGCCAAAAACCATAACAAAAAACTCCAAAAAAATGACAAAAAGGTCAAAAAAAGTGTTGTTTTCGAGAAGGAGCCGCAATGGGTAGAAAAAACGGCATATTCCTTTTGTATTTATAGGGATACCTTAGGTACGACCTTTTATACGCGGTTGTGTGTAAAAAGCGTTTATAAAGGGGTTACTTTTATACGCGGTTGTATGTGAAAAACCGTTTATAAGAGGGTTAGTTTTATATGTGGTTGGATGTAAAAAAACGTTTATAAGGGGGCTACTTTTATACGCGGTTGTATTAAAAAACCGTTTATAAATGGGTTACTTTTATACGCGGTTTCTTACTACAAAACCGTCTATAAAGGTACCTTTTACACATGGTTTTATAGCAAGAACCGCATATAAAAGTAACACTTTTTTACACGTTTTTTTATACACAACCGCTGAACTACAAATACCAAGGTAACCTTTGTACGCGGTTTCATTGATGCAGTCGTTTGTAATCGTCGAGCACCCTTTTTACACGGTTTTGAATCCAGAACCGTGTATAAAACCTTATTTTTAACAACGATGCAACTTTAAGTGTGTAAAAAGGGTCCTAGATCCGTCATTTATACACGGATTTTATAAAAACGACAAAAACCATGTATAAGTAAGTGCGTATAAAAGTCATATTTGTAGTAGTGAATTTAATCTTTGTCAAAATCACCTTTAATTTCAAGGATCAATTCTTTTTGCGAGTCCGAACATATTTGCGTGAATTGCATATTATAGTTTAGAGAGAGTTCATAAATCAGATAGTTATTCATCTAGGGTTTTGAAGTGTTAAACTTGAACCCTAACATGCGAATAAATGACATCAACAAATCTAATCATCGAAGAATTTTATTCATATATAACAACAATCCCTTCATCACGAGATTGAAATGCAATTAGCAAACCATCCTACATTTATCACGGTGTTTATGTGGATAATTAATCTGGTAATTTAAAAAAATTAAATCATGCCAGAAAACTTATCTTACAAATATGAATGATCATCGAAATTACGATGCTAATTTTCCAAGTTTTTTTCCCTTCAGAGTTGTTTTTTTCCAGTTGGTTACAAAATGTCCTTGTTTTAGACAGTTTTTCACAAAGGATGTTTTGCAAAATATGAATAAATATTAAGAATTTATAAAACAAAATTTATAATAGAACGTAAATGAAATAATGGAAAAGTACATAGTTAAAATATTAATAAAATAAGAATCACGTATCATAAATTACCAAATACTTCTTTATATACAACATTCTTTGTTCTACTGCTAATTATACATTCATCATCTATAATTAATATTTTTAAACTTTGCCTACTTTTTACTCTAGATAAAGCAACATACAACTGACCATGGGTGAAGACGGGTTGTTTCAGAAACAAACCAATCTTCGATAATGACTGTCTGTGGTTTTTATTTATGGTCATGGTAAAACATACAGCAATTGGAACTCATATTTTTGAAAAATGTTCGAACTCATAATCCAAAAGTCAGTTGATAAGTGATATCTTTTTTTTCCAAGTAATTAAATCTCTTATGATAATTCTAAGGGTATTTTGTTGACAGAATGGAATTTGATAGAATTGTAATTCGTCGAAGGTTCGACTTTGAAGTAAAAATTGATATGAAATTGCAAAAAGAAAATCACGAGAATTTAGTGATTATTTGTATCAAATCCCATACTAATTTCAACAAATCACATACTAATCACGACACATTAATTCGTATATATTTATGATATTTAATGATATAATTAAATCCAAAAATATTCAATATTGGGCTCATTTCGAATGTATTGACGAAGCGATTACAATGGTATAATTTGTAAAAAATAGAAATGTTTTTAATGCATTTTAGTTCATATACCTTATTTATGTTTATATGAGTCTAAAATGAAAATAAAAAAGTAAGAGATTAAAAGTAAACTACATACTTAGTTATAAGGGTAGTAAATGTAACGTATAAATTAAAAAAAAAATTGAATTAAGGAGAGATTTAACAAGATTTCCCTTAACCATTATTAGTGACAAACGAGGATCAAGAAATCAGAAGTCGGCACGCACGATATGGACCACCGTTGCAAAAAATCAATTAGTTATGGATTTCTCTATCTTAATTTTGTATACTACGAAAACAACAAAATTCTACTCGGAAACCCCATGAATTGCTAGTTTGTCAATATTGACATTATTATAAGAAAGTTCAACATACATCTAAAGCAATGAACATAAAAGTCATCAAAGGTGGCCATGACGAGATCAAGCTGCAATTTTCAGGAAAATTCACAATGGACCCCACCAAATGGACTAGGTAGTCGATAATGAGTCTTTTAATTCCTTTTTCTATCTTTTTATCCATTTTTGATCAACTTTTTTTAACCTAAACTAACACCTCCTTCAAAATACTATTTTTACGGACTTGTAGTTAGCAAAAAAGATGATCAAAGCAAAGGTTTTCTCATATGTAGTAATCGATTTCATCATTTCATAAGATCCGTTTATTTAATTTGTACTGTTTAAAAAAAATTATGTTTTTGCTACAACACTACTAAACAAACAGACAAATCTAGCGGATTATCCGGCGGAAACTTTCTGGCGGAAATTAAAAAAAATCAAATTACGTTGAATGAAAAAAAAACAGGTTTTGGCAGTTTTTAGCTGATTTTTGAAAATCTGGTCAGTTATTTTCGACGGATTTGCGGCGAATATGTCCGCCGAAAAGAATAAAGAAATATATAAAAATATATTTTCGGCGGATATGTCCGCCGAAAAGATTAAAAATATATATAAATAAATATAAAATATATAAAAATAATGTTTTCGACGGATATATCCCCGAAAATCCGCCGGTCATTTCGCCGAGAATATTTTTATTCGTTTAATTAAAAAAGAAAATAAAAAAGCGACGAATAAATCCGCCGAAAATCAATTCGTTAATTATTTTCTTAATTAAATATTGTCTAATTGCGATATTCATGTTTCGGCGGATTTTCGGCGGTCTAATTCCGCCGGAAATGGTCCCCTATTTTGTAGTGCAATAAAGATGCTTTTGGTTGTGATAAAATGATATGTACGCATTATATATGTCCTATATATGATCAGTGGTACATTTATAGAAGAAACCGACATTAAATATATGCGAAGTAGGATCCATATTATGGCTATGTTTGACAAACTAGCTGATAAGCTAGTTGTTGACTCATAGGCTAGCTGTTGACTTATAAGTTAGCTGATGAAAAAGTCACGTTTGACAAAACTAACTTATAAACATGTAAAATGACCAAAAAAACATCTTCAAAAAAGTTATCAATTACGATATTTAATTATATAATTAAAACAAATCTATAAAAATATAATATGTTAATTAATACAACCAATGTAGTAAAGAAAAAATTAAATAATACAACATGTTAATTAAAAGAATTTAAAACTTATTATTACATATATACCATAAATTTTTAGTTTGTTAAAACAGGTTTTAGAAAAAATTATATATTAACTTATGATTTTAAATAATCGTTACATATAATTTGAAAAAAATAATCAAATAATACTTAAAAAGATAATAGCAGTTGGTAATTAAAATATATTAATTAATACTACAAAATATATAAAAATAATTTATATGATTAACAATAACTCTAAATAATTAAAAATTAATATCAATATATAATTAAATTTTAATTTAATAATTTTCAGTTAATATTAATTAACTTTTAGTAATTAATAATAATTAAATTTAAAAATTAATATTTATTAATAATAATAGTTAGTAAATAATAATAAGGGACAATATTGGAATATTCACCAAATGCTACTGAAACGCTACTTCAAATAGCGTTTCAAAAAGTTAGCTTATAAGCTATGATCATCTAATTATCCAAACATGCCTATATAATATATACTATACTATAGTTTTGTAGGGTTGTTATTGGATTTCAATATATCACATGTAATATTAAATTATTTGTACCAAAAGAACATGCATGATCAATAGGAGTATATATAGTATAAGCATTTAAGGTTATGTTTAGCAAATTAATTTATGGCTCATAAGTTAGTTGATAACTGATAAGCTAGTTGATTAATAAGTTATGTTTCATAAAAACTAGCTGAAAAACATGTAAAATTGACCAAAAAAATATCTTCAAAAAACTATCAATTACAATATTTTATAATATAATTAAAACAAATTTATAGCAATATGATATATTAATTAATACAAAAACCATAGTAAAGAAAATATAAATAATATAATATGTTAATTAAAAAAATTAAAATTTATTATTATTATATATACTATAATATTAATTAATATTGGTAATAAAAAAATTATAATTAATATTTATTTATAATTAATAGTTAATAATAATTAATATTAATAAGAATATAATTGGAAAAAGTCACAAAAACTCCTCATAAGCTACTTCAAGAAGTTTATTAATAAGCAAACTTATAAACTAGTTTATGTTCATCATAATATATACTTAGACATCGTTTGGTAAAAAAAACTAGCTTTTTGAAACGTTACTTGGAGTATTTTTTTGTAAATATTTCAATATTGCCCCCATTATTTATTAACTATTATTATAAATAAATATTAATTTTTTAAATTACGTATTTTAATTAATAAATATTAATTAGAATTAACTAAAAATTATTAAACTAAATTTTAATTATACATTGATGTTAATTTTTAATTATTTAGAGTTATTGTTAATCATATAAATTATTTTTATATATTTTTTAATATTAATCAATATATTTTAATTATCAGTTACTATTAGTTTTTTAATTATTATTTGATTATTTTTTCATATATGTATAATGTTATTTAAAATCATAAGTTAATATATATTTTTTCAAAAACTTGTTTTAAGAAATTCAAAATTTATAGTAGATATGGAATAATAATTTTAAATTCTTTTAATTAACATGTTATATTTTTTTTAATTTTTCTACCACATTGATTGTATTATTTAACATGTTATATTGCTACAAATTTGTTTTAATTATATAAGTGAATATTGTAATGGATAATTTTTTTAAAATGTTCTTTTTGGTCATTTTATATGTTTATAAGCTAGTTTTGTCAAACGTGATTTACGAGTCAACAACTAGCTTACACTACTAAACAAAACCGGATTTTCGGCGGATTTTCCGCC
The DNA here is from genome assembly GCA_033807775.1 of Saussurea involucrata. Classification (NCBI taxonomy): domain Eukaryota; kingdom Viridiplantae; phylum Streptophyta; class Magnoliopsida; order Asterales; family Asteraceae; genus Saussurea; species Saussurea involucrata. Next base: position 121,394,916 of record CM066315.1, read on the forward strand.
TGAACTTTTCCGACGGATTTCCGGCGGAAATTAAAAAAGTCAAAATCCGATGACTTCCGCCGAAAATCCCAAAAAATAGATTTTTTTTAAATCTCGACATATTTTCGGCGGAATATAATTAATTATTTTTTTAATTCTGGTCCGTCGGAAATCCGTCGGAAATATTTTAATCAGTTAAAAATTAATTAAGAAATAAATAATTATTTTAAAATCCGCCGAAAGTCCGCCGAAAATATTTTAAAAAAAATAAAAAAATAATTTTTAAAATCCGCCGAAAATCCAAATCTAATAAATTTAAATGAAAATTAATTTATTTAAAATCCGCCAAAAATATTTTTAAAAAAAATTAAAAAATAAATTATAGAATCCTCCGCAAATCCAAATCTAATAAATTTAAATGAAATTTTTTTTTTAAATCCGCCGAAAATATTTTTAAAAAAATAAAAAAAATAATTTTTAAAATCCGCCGAAAATATAAATCTAATAAATTTAAATGATAATTTTTTTTTAAATCCACCGAAAATATTTTTAAAATAAATAAATTTTAGAATCCGCAGAAAATCCAAATCTAATAAATTTAAATGAAAATTAATTTTTTTTAAATCCGCCGAAAATATTTTAAAAAAAATAAAAAAATAATTTTTAAAATCCGCCGAAAATCTAAATCTAATAAATTTAAATGAAAATTATTTTTTTTAAAATCCGTCGAAAATATGATTAAAAAATTAATTTTAATTATATAAATATTAAAGAAAAATAAAATTTTTAGATATATTTAATGATAAATCAAACTTAATTTACTTTATTGTAGAACATATCGGCGAATACACAGTTTTGAAATTAAAATGCGTAGTATATACATTCGGTTCACAAAGCTGAAATATACACGGGTATATATATTCGGTTCAATGGACCGTTATGGGCTTTAATGGACCATTTTGGGCTTATGGAACGGTTTGGGCTTTAATGGACCGTATTGGGCGTTTATGGAACGTATTGTGCTTTAATGGACCGTATTGGCCTTTAATTGATCAATTGGGCTTCAATGGACCGTTATGGGCTTTAATGGGACGTATTGGGCTTTAATGAATCGTATTGGGCTTTAATTGACCATTATGGGCTTATGGAACGGTTTTGGCTTTAATGGACCGTATTGGGCTGCCAAATGGATCTGACAGGGGTTTATTGGATCCAAATGGTCGTTAATGGATCTTATTGGGGTTTCAATGATCTACTAGGTGTTTAATCAACTCAATTGAACTTTAATGAGTTTATTTGTGGTTTAATATATTCTTTTAAGCTTTAATGGATCGTATTGTGTTATAATGGATCGTACTGTGCTATAATGGATCGTATTGTGCTTCAATGGACCGTTATGGGCTTTAATGGACCGTATTGGGTCTTTATGGATCGTATTGTGCTTTAATGGACCGTATTGGCCTTTAATTGATCATTTGGGCTTCAATGGACCGTTATGGGCTTAACAGGCCGTTATGGGCTTTAATGGGACGTATTGGGCTTTAATGAATCGTATTGGGCTTTAATTGGCCATTATAGGCTTATGGAGCGGTTTTGGCTTTAATGGACCGTATTAGGCTGCCAAATGGATCTGACAGGGGTTTATTGGATCCAAATGGTCGTTAATGAGTCCAATAGGGTTTATTGGATCCAAATGGCCGTTAATGGATCCTATTGGGGTTTCAATGATCTACTAGGTGTTTAATCAACTCAATTGAACTTTAATGGGTTTATTTGTGGTTTAATATAATCTTTTAAGCTTTAATGGATCGTATTGTGTTATAATGGATCGTATTGTGCTATAATGGATCGTATTGTGCTTCAATGGACCGTTATGGGCTTCAATGGACCGTTATGGGCTTAACAGACCGTTATGGGCTTTAATGGGACGTATTGGGCTTTAATTGACCATTATGGGCTTATGGAACGGTTTTGGCTTTAATGGACAGTATTGGGCTGCCAAATGGATCTGACAGGGGTTTATTGGATCCAAATGGTCGTTAATGAGCCCAACAGGGGTTTATTGGATCCAAATGGCCGTTAATGGATCCTATTGGGGTTTCAGTGATCTACTAGGTGTTTAATCAACTCAATTGAACTTTAATGGGCTTTAATGGACCATTATGGGCTTATGGAACGGTTTGGGCTTTAATAGACCGTATTGGGCCTTTATGGATCGTATTGTGCTTTAATGGACCGTTATTGACTTAATAGACCGTTATGGGCTTATGGAACGGTGTTGGCTTTAATGGACCGTATTGGGCTTCAATGGACTGTATTGGGCTTTACTGGACTTTTTGGCTTCAATGGACTGTATCGGGCTTTAATGGAATTTTTGGGTTTTAATGGATCATTTCGGGCTTTAATATACTATTTCGAGCTTTAATATATATAATAATATTAATATATATTAATAATAATAAATAAATAATATATATTATTAATAATAATAATATATTAATAACTAATACATATTAATAATATTAATAATAATAATATATTAAGAATAAATAATATATTAAGAATATTTCTAAAAAACTTAATTTTCGGCGGAGCCCGAACGACCTCTTTTGCCCTACTTCCCCTCTCCAGCCGCAAACCCCACACACCACACTTATTGTGCTCTGCTCCAGCGACGAATTAGGGCAAACAGCCGACGAAACCAAACACCATCGCCGGCGAACAGCCGACGAACGTCGCCGGACAGCCGCCGGACCTCCGGTCGTCACTTCCCTCATCTCGTCTCTGACTCTCACCTCTTTCTCCAGTTGATTTCTACACATTTGGGTAAAAAGATTTGATTTTTTTCTCAAGAATTACAATGTATGTGATGTATGTATGTATGTATGTTTGACTCTGATTCTGAATCTTGTTTATTGATAATCAACAACTTAAGTTTATAAAAAACTTATAAATTCCATTGTTACAGATTTTATATATAGTTCATTCATCTAAAAAATTTTGCAACACTTATTTTCTTTTATAGTACTTTAAAATATTACATTTTTAAGTAATATTTTAATTTAAATTAATTTGTTTATGCATTAACAGATTTCAGGTCACAACATTTGTTGATTACTATAATGTGTTTTGAGATTTTTAGGTATCTTTAAAACTTTTTGGAATGTATTGAATAGTGGGGTTCAATAAATTGGTACTTCTGAAAAATTTACCAATATGTATGTATGTATGCTATATTACTATCTGTTGGATTTTTGTAATATTTAATTTGAACCTTTTAAATTGTTTAATCTTGATGTATGTGTTTAATCTTGATATATATATATATATATATATGTAAACAAGTTAATATAGCGTAATAGATTATTTGATTATTTGTATGTATGTATGTATGTAATGTGTATATAAAATGTAAGTTATAAATGGACTTTTTTCTAATATGTGTATATATTATGTGTATATAAAATGTAGGTTATGAATGGACTTTTTTCTACTATGTGTATATATATTATATGTATATAAAATGTAAGTTATAAATGGACTTTTTTTTCTAATATGTGTATATATTATGTGTTTGTAGCTACGTCGACTAATACAGATAGAGGATGGATGTATAAACGAGTAAATATGAGTGGTGAAATAAATCTTGTTTTTAGATGTGAAGTAGAACGATTTTTGGATTTTGCTTTCACATATGAGCAATCTATTCTACCGAGAGGCATAGATGAGGGGATAACATTATTTACAAAATGTCCTTGTAAGAAATGTAAACTTACAAAGTATAAAATTAGAGATGAGGTTCATTTAGACTTATTAAGAACATGATTCATGCTTTTTTATACTCACTGGTATGCACACGGCAAAATAGAACCCTTAGTTCAACATGCAATAGTAGACGAAGATTATAATACTCACCGGTATTACATTTTTAAGTAATATTTTAATTTAAATTAATTTGTTTATGCATTAACAGATTTCAGGTCACAACATTTGTTGATTACTATAATGTGTTTTGAGATTTTTAGGTATCTTTAAAACTTTTTGGAATGTATTGAATAGTGGGGTTCAATAAATTGGTACTTTTGAAAAATTTACCAATATGTATGTATGTATGCTATATTACTATCTGTTGGATTTTTGTAATATTTAATTTGAACCTTTTAAATTGTTTAATCTTGATGTATGTGTTTAATCTTGATATATATATATATATATATTTACAAAATGTCCTTGTAAGAAATGTAAACTTACAAAGTATAAAATTAGAGATGAGGTTCATTTAGACTTATTAAGAACATGATTCATGCTTTCTTATACTCACTGGTATGCACACGGCAAAATAGAACCCTTAGTTCAACATGCAATAGTAGACGAAGATTATAATTCGCCATTGTTTGTATTATTTGATCTTTGCAGACGAGAGCAAAAGGAGGCGTGCCACCGTCGGGTATTGAGCTCTTCGACCATACCCATAAGAAGCGGCGGTCGGGAGCGAATAACACATCTTCCGAATCCGGGGAGTATGTGACATCGCGGTGTAGCCGTTATGCGGTAAGTATTTTTTGACCAAGACTTTATAATATCTACATAGTTTTTGTTTAACTATAAACTTTATAACTAGGTAACTAGCTATCTTATATATCTAGTTTGGGTTACCATTTGTTGGGCAAACGTTAGGATTGTTATATATACGACATGCACTTTATTGTTTAACTTTAAGCTTTATAATTGTTTTGTTATATTGATATGCATTATTTATTCAATGCATATTGTGTCTTTTTCTTATTTTTTTAGTTAGAATATTTTATTTATCCCAACATTTGAGTCATTTTTGTTTACTTATTTTTACCTTTTGTTTCATGGAGCTAAGTTTGTGATTTACCTGTCTTTTACTAATTTAGGAAGGTTAATTGTGATTATTTATATAGTGCAGCCCTTGCCCAATGCTACAGCATTGAAGACTGAAGAAATGGAATGAAGAATCGGTTTCTAGAAGAATTTTGTGGCTGACTTTTGGCACCATTTCCAGCCATATTCTATAAGATCTGAAGTCAATGTTGTTATCTTTTGTAAACTCTTTAAACTCTAAGGCATGTGGTGTAATAGTTTGCAATAGTAGGAAGTACTTAGTGAATAGTATGATAAATAGTGTAAGTTATGCAATATCACCTTACCTTCTATTAGTATAAATAGGAGTGGTGTGTGTGCATTTTCCTGAGACAATTTATGTGGATTGGTTCTTACAATTAATCTGCAGAACTCTCTTTAATTTAATGCAATTTTAGTTCTTGTTCTTCATATTGTTCTTGATCTTCATAGCTTTTATGAGTTGCTGCAGCATTGGTCCAACATTGCTACAATAACTCATAATCTCTTATTTTCTTGTACTTTATATTCATGTCATTTACATTTAAGTCTTTACTTTATGTATTTCAATTCTGTAATTTATATTACCTGTCATTTATATTTAAGCATGAGTAGCTAAGTTTACATAGCTTGGGTGTGAGATAAATGGGTGAGATTTTGAATATAACGAAAAGTGGACATCGTTTCTCAATAATGTTGTTCACCATTTCATGTTAAGTTTTATAAAATATTCAGTTACTTCTAGATGGTTGATCACTTTGAAAGTGTTAAAGTGCCATGGTGTCAGGAATGAACCATTGATACGCACGTCAATCCAAATGACAAAGGAAGTATGCTCGGAAAAGATATTGATAAAGGAATTTATCGTCTCTGTCTTTTCTAGGTTGATTTTGCCCGATAAGTTGATCATCTATGTGGGTGGTAACAGTGTAGAGTGTGTGCCAGGAATGGACCGCTTAGAACACGTCAACTTAACTGATATGGGAATCAGCTCGGAAGAGTGATTTTAACAAAGGAATTTGTTTATCCGTATACTTGGAAGGCTTCACCTTGCTATTGATAGTTCTGACAACAAAGCCAGGAATGTATTGATTGGATGCTATATCAGTCGTGAGTCGTTGAAAACCCGAGAGGGCATCTTGAAAAGTAGATGGTGAACTTAAGTGTTGAAAAACGGATGCTGAAGCAATGCTACAGCATTGGCCTGCTGGACTTTATATTTAAATCTCACCCCAACATCTTACACCCTTGCTATCTTTTATTAATTGTTATATAATCTGTGATAATTCCAAACACCAACAAACAAATATTATCTTCGAATTGATCCTTGGAAATCATTTCTTTTACTAGACTTTTATTGCGCTTTTACTCCAATCTCTGTGGGAACGATATCTGGTATTTACCATTTTATTACTTGAAAGACGACATTAGATCTCGATGTATACTTGCGTTGAGGTTTAATTAGCACACGTCTATCGGTGTATTCAAAGCACTGTCAAGTTTTTGGCGCCGTTGCCGGGGATTGGCACGCTAAAAGTCTATAAAAGTATTTTAAAAGATTTGATTTTTCTACCACCTTTGTTGCTTGTCATACGTCTCCATGTGTGCACAAGTAATAAATCTTTGAGTTTATCTTTCTGTGAATATGGATTCAATGGGATATTCGTTTGGGCCATATGAAACTGTTTTATGTGACTTCTGTGGCGGAAATCATTTCACATATTATTGCCCTTCGAACCCTGATTCCAATTATTTCATGGGAGATAGTAATTGGGATACCTCACACTTCAATGGTTATACTCAATCATGGGAGGATCATCCTAATTTGTTTTTAAATGACCAAAATCATGGCACTTTCACATCACCAACACCACCCTACCAAGATTGGAGTAACACTTACACAAATAATTTTGACCAATCTTGGGAGGAACAAGTTGCTTTTTCTGAGAATTTTCAAGGGGATGATTATAACAACTCATTTTTAACCCCTACACCCTCTTTAGAAAAAGTTGAAAACCTCGAATCTCTTAAATCTTTGATGAATGATTTCTTACAGAACATACAAACATCTGTTGCTAACATCACAACTTATGTTGAAGAGATCAATAGACAAAACCAAATTCCTGTACCAAGTGAGATTGAAAATTTTAAACGTGTTGGTAAGGATGAGGGTGAGGTCAATACTTTGGAAAATAGTCAAAAGATGGAAAGTTACGATGAAGAACCTGAGCATTTAAGCAATCCCTCTTCACTTCAAAATAGTGAAGAGGTGCAACACAATGCCAAGATTGTCATTAACCCCTACTTTGAATCTGTGCAGAAAAAACATATTGTTGTGGATGCTGCAGCATTCCCGCAGCAATGTTGTGCAGAAAATTTTCAAGATGCTTTTAAAAAGGGACATGATGATCAATCCAAGGACTCGGGAAACTTCATAAAATCAAGTCCGATTGTTGGTGTGGTGGTGTGGAAAACCTTTTGTGGGATGGATTGTTTCCCCATTTGTTCCATTAAAATCTTGTGCCATGATCAAAGAGAGAAACACGTGATGAGAAACGTGTACAAACATAAGTGGAAAGAGAAACACCAATTTAAGTTGGTGAGAACCGTTTGGGCTGAGGAGCATACTGATGTGCTCCAGCAAATTCCACCACTCCTTAATAAGTTGTCAACATGAAATCCGGTTGTTGAAAAAGAAGAACACCTTGTTAAAAGAAGAAAAGGCGGATTCTTGTGTCGCAACATTCATTCCAACCACTTGGTTCACAACCTACTCCTAAGGAGTAGGGCAGGTTCAAATCATCTTCCTTAGTCTCCATTTTTGTTTTATTTTTGTTATTGAGTCTGGGATAATGTTATTACTTTTTAGGTTTATTTTATCTTGCAAGGCAACACATTAGTTATATTATGCCTTTTGATTTTATAGCCCTAATAATTCTTTAAAATCATGCGTTTGTCTAAGGTTGTGTGTTTATGTTAGAACTAACAACTCTCTTTTGGGGACACAATTTGATTCACACACCTTATACACATTTAGAAGATGATATAGGTCTTCTTTTCATAATTCACAAGCCAATTGTAGCCTTTTATACACCAATGAACTTCAATGTTACAATGAGGACATTGTAAAGCCTAAATTTGAGGGTGGGAAGGTTACACCTTAAAAGCATGAAAATCACTCAAAAGAGCAAAGCTCTAATCTGATATACATGATGAAAAGATACCACAAATGTCCCATAGGGGCAATGTACAAAAAGTCAACAAGAAAAGTGCACAAAGTGCTAAAAATTTGAAAAAAAAAATTGTTGAGAGAAAAGGCTTGGTGAGAAAAGAAATGCCAATGAGAGACCCTAAAAAGCCCTATTAATTCTAAAATGTAAGGTGTGTTTGAATCTAACAAAGGGAAGATTGGTGCTAGCCTATGACACACACACACACTTTGGGTTAAAATGCATGATAAAGGATTTATGAAAGGCTATTCAGTTCATAAGGCATGGTATACATGAAGTGGGCACTTAATGCCATAATCTTGCAAGAAACTTCAAAAATTGAGTCATTTTCTTTTTAGGTCTTTTACTTGTTTGCGGACAAACAACACTTTAAATTTGAGGGTGTGATATGCATTATTTATTCAATGCATATTGTGTCTTTTTCTTATCTTTTTAGTTAGAATATTTTATTTATCCCAACATTTGAGTCATTTTTGTTTACTTATTTTTACCTTTTGTTTCATGGATCTAAGTTTGTGATTTACCTGTCTTTTACTGATTTAGGAAGGTTAATTGTGATTATTTATATAGTGCAGCCCTTGCCCAATGCTACAGCATTGAAGACTGAAGAAATGGAATGAAGAATCGGTTTCTAGAAGAATTTTGTGGCTGACTTTTGGCACCATTTCCAGCCATATTCTATAAGATCTGAAGTCAATGCTGTTATCTTTTGTAAACTCTTTAAACTCTAAGGCATGTGGTGTAATAGTTTACAATAGTAGGAAGTACTTAGTGAATAGTATGATAAATAGTGTAAGTTAGGCAATATCACCTTACCTTCTATTAGTATAAATAGGAGTGGTGTGTGTGCATTTTCCTGAGACAATTTATGTGGATTGGTTCTTACAATTAATCTGCAGAACTCTCTTTAATTTAATGCAATTTTAGTTCTTGTTCTTCATATTGTTCTTCATATTGTTCTTGATCTTCATAGCTTTTATGAGTTGCTGCAGCATTTGTTGGTCCCGAAGCCCTATACAAGTTTGTAGAAGGGGAGGGGGGTTGAATACAAACACACAGATTTTACTTTTCTAAATTGTTTATTGATAAATCATTAACAATTTACAGTTTGTTGCGGAAACAAGATTAAGGATAAACCTAAATCTAAACAAGTTGGAACACTAAGGTTTCTTGCACTAAGAGAGATAAGGAAATTACTAATAATAACCTATCTTGAGATAAGAGATTGAACTTGTCCAGAGTTAGCAAGTTACTTCAAATGAAGTGGGTTCATCTCTTTATATACTGCATGCATTAAATGCAAGTCAGTATACACTTTACACGTGTCATCAGCTGGTTGGTTGCATGTCATTGACCTTTGTTGACAACCTTAGTAGCCGCATGGATGAACATTGTAGTATCGGAGTGGTTGTACGATTTCAGATAGTCGGAGGTTCTTTTCTGACATTTCGTACGGAGTCGTGCAAGGGTGGTTAAGACAAAGGTACTTTGTACGGAGGACTTCATGATCAGCTTTCGTTGATTCAGAGCATTATCATTATCTATTCAGCGAATGATAAAGTTCAGCGATAGCTGAAGTCTTTTACTTGATACTTCACGTTGATTGGACAAATCTGAGTCTTCGCTGATCCGCATCAGTTCATTAGGAGACTTGTCGCTGGTTCTTGAGCTTGATCTTCGACTTCAGCGTAGAACCTTTGTTGACGTGAAACTTGTCTTCAGGGATCATAAGTAAACAACTAACTTATCAGCGATCATGATAATGACTGAACAGACTCAGAGCATTAATGGTGAACAGTTTCGCTGAATGTTTAATTTAAAGAGCGAGAGTTCCTATCAGCGGTACTGGAAGATCTTAGTACTTATCAGCGATAGTGAAACTCTGATACATATTGTTTACTTACAATTTTCACTAAGTATATAAGAGATGGTCATTATCAAATCACTGAGGGTTTGGATCAACAATCTCCCCGTATTTGATTATGACATAGCAACAAAGAAAATTGCTATTTAATGAAAACATAAGGATAAAAAGAACTCATAAAATATTTGTCCCTTTTACTGTTTTACTGATGGAGTAAAGTACATTCGCTGAAATCTTTCTTTAAAACTTTGAATCAGGTTACAAAGAGAAATGGAAAGATTATAAGTACAAGCGAAATAAATTACAAGTACAGAAGAATAACTGATACAATAGAGAAAAGGGCGATCATATCAGCTTATAAAGGTTCTTCCTTAATGAGAAGTTCATCAAGGGTCTTTTCAGTGGGGATCATCCAGTCAGGAACCGTTACTCCTTGTTTTCTTTTGTTCAGCGCTTCTTTAAAGATCAAGGGTTTTAGGTGTCGTGCCTGAATGTCTTGTTTGAAGTCACACCACCAGATGAGATCTCTGAGCTGTTCGATTGTAGTGATTGGAAGCTCAGCGATCCGTTGAAAACATTTTCGTCCATCGTAGTCAAGAAAGAATATTCCATATGGATCACTGACGACATTACCAGGGACGAAAAGTTCACAGGGTGGCAGAGATATGTCAAGGGCAGATAGATCAGGGTCAGGACCAAGCACTTCAGCGCGAGAGAAACCGATACCAGTTTCATTTCGTATGACAGGACCTGAGTCTGAATCTTAACGTTTCTTCTTTGAGAGGGCCCTTTTTCTTTTCAGCTTAAGATCAGGAGGAGGAGGAATGTCCACACAAGAAGATATCAAATCGATCTGTCTGTTTATCAGCTTTTCGATGATCCTTGTACTTAGATTTTGACGTTTGGATAGCTAACCTCATTTCCAGCCATTCAGAGAGACCATACCTTTTTACAGTGTCAGCGCGAAAGGCTTCAGATTGGCCATCTTCTCTGAAAAGTTTGATGTCAACAATAGGTACTCCGATAGAGGTTCTTCCAGAGATGAATACCTTGTTGATCTTCGCTGGACGATATCTGAAGTGTATTTTCTCTTTACACCAGTTCAGGGTGGTCTGAGAAACTTCAGTTTTCTTCTCCACGATCTTCTTGGCTTCTTCCCAGAGCTTACGTTGGACTTGAATGGGAACACGTTTCAGCTTGGGGTCTTTGACAGATTCTTGAGTAAGCTTGATGGCGTATTCTCTGTCTTTTTCTTCAGCTTCCTTTCTTTCAGCGATTAGGCGTTCAGCTCTGAGGTGTTCCTTGTATTCAGCTTTGGAAATTTTGAACTTTGAAGGAAGTTGATCACGCTTCAGAATGATTCGCTGATCCTCGAATCGCTTTATTATCTCCTCTCTTCTTTTCTGATCCTCTTCACTTAGCTTTTGAGGAGCTAAGGAAGGTCTGTGTCTGTGCGAGAGTAGTTGCTCTTCTGGTTCATCAGTCTCAGAGATTAAATCTAAGACTGGGATCATTTCTTCAGCAACAGCTGGTATTATTGGTGAAGTCGCAGTTGTGGAGCCTTCAGCGATATCCTCAAACAGGGGAGAGGACTAGCTGAAACACAGCGATCTTACAAGTAAGAACTTGGGTAGAATCAGATAGAGAGAATTGGTTCAAGTGTATAGGCTTGGGTAGAAGAACTGATAGTGTATGATAGAGGAGGGATGGAGTGAGAGATGTTTAGTGTACCTGACAAAACGGCTTTTCAAGCAAGATCGTCAGATTATCATCTTCAGCGACGCTTTTGCCTTTGCCTTTCTCAGCTCCAGAGGCTGAGGGCTTTGTCTTTGTCCGCTCCCCTGAAGGTTCATCTATCGAGATTCCCTTAAGAGCTTTGATCCTCGGAGCAGGTTTGACGATAAAGAAGTCATCGTCATCTTCGTCATCATCATCATCATTCTTTGGAGAAGAAGATGGTTCATCATCAAGGATGTCGACGGCTTCATCATCTTCTGCTTCGGATTCGGTTTTATCAGCTTCTTCTTCGAGTTGCTCCCCCTCAGATACAGAGGCGAGCTTCTCGGTTTCCTCAGGGTTTTCATCTCCCTGAGGTCCAGCGGTGGTTTCTTCAGTATTCGTCTTCTCTCCCCTGATAGATTCATCATGGGAAAGGTCTTCAGCGCTTTTGGAGAGGTCTTCAGCGCTCTTCTCCCCCTCTTTTTCATGATGACTGGGGGAGGAATGGGTAGATTCAGCAGCGTTGGTAGGTTCTCTGTCTTCTTGGCCAGAGAGACCTATACAAACTTCAATCTTTGCTATTCTGTCTTCAAGAACAGAAATAGCAGGATTGATTTTCTTCAACTCAGTGCGATCCGCCGCTGTGAAGTTGTCAGATGCAGGAACAGGGGCAGGGGCAGGAGCAGGAGTATTCGCTTTGTGTAGCAGCTGCTCGATCATCGTTTTCATCGAACCAACATCGGTCTTTACAGAGCCTAAGTCAGTCTTTACAGTAGACATATCCCCCTCTAGTTGTCCAACCGATGTCTTCAGCGTTGTAAACTCGCTGGACATGGACGAAACTGAGTTTTTGAGAGAGGTGTAGTCTGTGTAGATGTCAGCGAGCACCTTGGCGAAGTCGCTGAGAGTTTTATCCACCTGCTGCATGTCATCTGTGGAAGCCTTCTTCTCCACCACCGTTATCAGCTTTGTAAGATTCTCTCCAGCGTTTGTTACAGCTGTAGAGTTATTTGAAAGAGTAGTGGTGAGACCTGTCAGCTTTGTCTCCACGGACTTCATAGAGGCGTTGATGTCTCCCAAATTAGGACCTGTAACATATAAAAACTTGTGAACAGAGGAAAGCTCAGAAGTTTGGGGTTTAGTGACAGTGTTTATGGGTTGATGATTACCTGCAGGAGGATTGGTGAATTCATCAAAATCACGGGTGCCTGAGTAAAGTTCCATATCGTCAGCTAAGGTGCGGTGACGTATGGTCATCTCTGCAGGTCCTGTGCCTATCACTCCTTGAATAGTATTTTCTCTAACTTCTGGAGGAATGACAGGTGCTTCAGTGATAATTGGAGTAGAGTCCAAATGAGTGGAGGGAGGAGCGAAGGATAAGAATGGAGGTTGGGTTATGAGTTCAGCGTTGGATTCGCTGAAAATCACTTCATCAGTCTTTTGAGAGACTGAAGGAGGTTGGGTAGGTTCCAAGTTAGTAACCTCAGCGTTTAGAGACGCTGAAGTTGGAATGGAATGGATGGGTTGTTCAGGTGTGGCAGAGCGTACCACCGAACGTTCCTTCAGCTCTGCAGAAAGAGTTGAGGAGTCTTCAGCATGAAATTGCTGGGGTTGCTCCTTGGTTTTCTTGATCCTTTTAGAACCAAGTGGGGTAGAAGATTGTTTCCTTTTAAAAGGAATAGAGGTAGCAGCTGGGGTATCAGCGGTGGGTTTGTCCGCTGAAGGAGCTGCAGAAGTAGAAGAAGGAGTAGGGTTAAGAAGAGTTAAGAGTGTAGAAAGACGTACCTCATTCACCATCGGTTTGAAGTCGAGTATCTTTGGGCCGACCTAAGAGAGTTTCAGGTCACCATCAGTTGGGTAGCTCTCCTTCAGGCCATATTGGAAGATGGCGCTGATGAATCGGGGGTAGGGAACCCATGGAGGTCTGTCAGCGACGGTGTCCACTCTTAGAACTAGGTCATCATATATAATCGATGTCCAGTCTATGTTGAGACCTTTCAGCAGTGCATATCCCATTGCTTGTTGAGGTTTAGCGGCTTGGTCAGAGGAGCCGCTCTTTGTAGTCATGCAGCTGATTAGATGAGCGAAGATGAAATTCATCTCGCTGGGCATTTTCGATTTCTTGATAATCGTCAGCTTCTTCTCGGCCTTCATGTCTCTGCCGATTTCCCATACATAGCCCATTGCATCGAAAAATGCAATGATGGCTTCCCTGTCTGAGTTTTTCTTGGGGCCAGGGAGGGGAACGAAAGGTTTTTCCTTGGTAGCTATTGGAAGGCTGAGAGCTTTGCGAATAATGGCAGGGGTGATCTTCATCGTGCCATATTCGATGTCGCAGAGGATGCAATCGATTGTATTGGAGGGGTCTTTGGCTGAAGGAAGTTGAGAGTGTCTGGCTGAGTACCAAAATTGTGAGAGCAAAAGCTGATGGCCAGGAGGTGTTATGGTCAGGGTTGTGGAGATGCAGCAATTCTTTAGGAATTTCACAGCATCATCTAGATGTGTGACTTGCTTCCGAGGAGGAAACTCGAGAAGCGCATAGAGGTTGTTCACCTTAGTCCAATCCAGTTTGTCAAGGGCAAACTTGACTTGAGGAGCCTTGAGGATGTCCACTTCCTCAGAATCAGCGGAGATGTTCTCAACGGTAGCAGGAATGTCAGACGATGCCATTTTTCTGTATTTTCAGTTCAACCAAAGATGTTAACAAATAAGAATAATCTTAATGTGGAAAGAATTTCCATTAAGATGGTTCAAATTTTATCCATTTCATTCAGACATAATTGTCTTAATGAAGATTAGGGTTTTTCTTGATTTTAAGAAACGAAATATAAAACCCATTTATTCTTGTTATCCAGTTTTCCTTGAAGATAGGGATTCTGGAAAAACGAATGTGTGAAGAACAAGTTTAAGATTTTTGCATTTAAACTTGAAGAACAACCATGAAATGGTTGTGTTCATAAAACCATGAAAGAAAATGATTTTATTTTTAAGAAGTTCTTTTGTTTGATCTTGTTAAACAAATAGTAGATCAGAAACAAGTTATTTGCATTCGGTAAATAATAAGAACATATTAACCTTGATGTTTGATGAAGAAGATGATGAACAGTTCTTGAAGTTTTTGAAAGCACAAATGCAACAGTGAATTCTTTCTTGCGGAGGAAGATGAAGTTCGCGTAAAAGAAAAATATAAACAAAGAATTTGTTTATATAGAGATTTTAGAAAGAGAAAATCTTGAGCGGGAAAATATTTTCATCATGACATGGACACGTGTTTGCATTTGATTGGCGAGTAAACGAAACGTGCAAACGTGTGTCAGAAAGAAGAACGTGCCAGGGCTTATCCGTTGTAATGACGTCACAACTGTCCTTTCATATTCTTGGTTGTCTCTGAGGTTTTGAAAAACTCAGGGATACTTTTGAAAACATGAAGCACTGAATAGAAATATCAGTGAAGGTTTTAAGAATTTTCAAAATATCGCTGTTAAGAAAGAGATATTCAGCGATGCATTCTGTTTTGAAATCTTGCATTTTCATGCGTTTGTTAGAGAGAGAAAACATACCTTGATATCAGTGATTCAAGTTTATTCAGAGAGAAGATGATAGAATGGGTTATACAAGTTGATTTTATCCTATCGCTGATCAATGTGAACCGCTGAAGATTTTATCCTTCAAAGTTCAGCATTCCAAGCTCGCTGATGAGAAAGTTGAATCTTGTCTCATCAAGAGGTTTGGTAAATAAATCAGCTAACTGATAATCAGTTGGGATAAAATGAAGTTCTATATCACCATTCATCACATGATCTCTGATACAATGATATCTGATTTCTATATGTTTGGTCTTTGAATGTAGTACTGGATTGTTTGCTATAGTGATGGCACTTGTGCTGTTGCAATAGATTGGAATTTTGGAGAGCTGAAGATCATAGTCCAGTAGTTGATTTCTCATCCACAAGACTTGAGAGCAACAGCTTCCAGCAGCTACATATTCAGCTTCAGCTGTGGAAGTGGACACTGAATTTTGCTTTTTACTTGTCCAACTTACCAGCTTTCCACCCAGGAGCTGACATCCTCCTGTGGTGCTTTTCCTATCCAATTTGCAACCTGCAAAATCACTATCTGAATAGGCGGTTAGATCGAATCCTGAATCTTTGGGATACCAAAGAC
The DNA here is from genome assembly GCA_033807775.1 of Saussurea involucrata. Classification (NCBI taxonomy): domain Eukaryota; kingdom Viridiplantae; phylum Streptophyta; class Magnoliopsida; order Asterales; family Asteraceae; genus Saussurea; species Saussurea involucrata. The sequence continues at coordinate 121,410,738 of CM066315.1, forward strand.
CTAGATTCGATGTACCCTTAAGATATCGAAAAATTCGCTTTACAGCTTTCATATGAGATACTTAGGTTCAGCTTGATATCGTGCACACAAGCATGTTGCAAACATAATATCGGGTCGGCTAGCTGTAAGATACAATAGTGAGCCGATCATCCCACGGTACAGCGTGACATTGACAGGAACACCTTTAGTGTCCTTATCAAGTGTCAGCGGTGGTGCCATAGGGGTTTTCATAGCTAAACTTTCAGTTAAGTCGAATTTCTTCAGCATATCTTTAACATATTTTCCCTGATTTATAAAAGTTCCTTTTTCAGTTTGCTTAATCTGAAGACCAAGGAAATATGTTAGTTCACCCATCATGCTCATTTTATACTCATCTTTCATTCTATCAGCGAAACGAGTACAAAGCTCAGGGTTAGTAGAACCAAATATAATGTCATCAACATATATTTGAACTAGAATGATATGACCTTTCACTTTTCTAAAAACTAGAGTTTTGTCAATCTTACCTCGCTCAAATTTTTCAATATGGAGATAAGTGGAAAGAGTGTCATACCATGCACGTGGAGCTTGCTTCAAGCCATAAAGTGCCTTATCCAGTTTATAAACATAACCTGGACGCTTAGAATCTGAGAATCCTGGAGGTTGTTCCACATACACTTCTTCATTCAGCTTTCCATTCAGAAACGCTGACTTAACATCCATCTGATGTACTTTGAAGTTTTTGTGTACAGCATATGCTAAGAATAGACGAATAGCTTCAAGTCTTGCCACTGGAGCAAATGTTTCGTCATAATCTATACCTTCCTCTTGTCTGTATCCCTGAGCAACAAGACGAGCTTTGTTGCGGGTTACAGTTCCATGTTCGTCCAACTTGTTTCGATAGACCCATTTAGTGCCTATTACTGTTTTATCAGTTGGTCTCCGAACAAGTTTCCAAACTTTGTTTCTTTCGAATTCAGTCAGCTCTTCTTGCATGGCGCTGACCCAGGTTGGATCTTTGAGGGCATCATCTACTTTCTTTGGTTCAGTTAGTGAAATAAAATTTACAAATAAACAAATATTACCTACACTTCGTCGAGTCTGAATCCCAGCGTTTGGATCACCAAGAATTTGATCAATTGGGTGATTTATAGTCCATCGCTGAGCCGGAGCGTGAGACGCTGACTCAACTTGAACTGGAGGAGCTGAAGATGAAGCTTCGGCGACGTCGGGAGTATCAGCCAAGAGAGGAATGGATGCAGTTGTCATTATATTCACTGATTGCTGAGAAGTAGATGGAATGTCTTAGACATTTGGTTCAGCGGTAGGTATAGTGTTTATAGGAACAACTGAGACCCAAGAAGTTTCAGCTTCACTATTCTGCATATTTGGAATGATAGGAGGACTATCATCTTCTACTGGATGAGCATGAGAAGTGGGGATAACTTCTGAATCACCAAGATGAGAAAACATCCATTGATTCAGTTCTTCAGTATCAGCGGACGGTTTAGAGTTCGCTGAACGGGATTCGTCAAACGTGACGTGAATAGTTTCTTCTACAGTTTGTCTTCTACGATTGAAGACTCTGAAGGCTTTGGAAACTGAGGAGTATCCAAGAAAGATTCCATCATCAGCCTTAGGATCAAACTTTCCAAGAGCATCTCTGTTGTTCAGTATGAAACACTGACATCCAAAGATGTGAAGAAAGCTGATTGAAGGCTTTCTCCCATGAAAGAGTTCATAGGCTGTCTTTTTGAATCTTTTAACTATCAGTGACCTGTTTTGCGTAAAACAAGCAATGTTGACAGCTTCTGCCCAAAACTGAGTAGGCAGGTGAGAATCGCTGAGCATTGAACGTGCAGCTTCAATAATTGTTCTATTTCTTCTTTCAGCGACTCCATTTTGTTGCGGTGTTCTCACTGAAGAGAAGTTGTGAGAAATACCCTTACTCTCAAGGAAGGAATCAAGAGAACTGTTTTTGAATTCAGTCCCATGATCACTCCTTATTGAGCGAACGGTCAGATTGTTCAGGGTTTCCATCTTCCGAACAAAGGTGATGAGTTCTTCAGGGGTGTCACTCTTAGAACGGAGAAACATTACCCAAGTGAAGCGAGAGAATTCATCAACTATGACCAGCGTATATTTCTTTCCAACGATGGATTGTTTGTTAACAGGGCCAAACAAATCCATATGGAGTAGTTGTAGAGGAGATGACACTGAAGAAACTTGCTTAGATTTTCCCTTTTTCACACGCTGAACATAAGGACTCTTTGGCGTATGAATGCTGAGGTAGACCAGTGACTAACTCTTTTGACGAAAGAGTGTTCAGTGTCTTGAAATTTAGATGAGATAGCCTCTTATGCCATAGCCAGTTGACATCAGATGAGGCTTTTGAGAAGAAACAGGAGTTCTCAGTGGTTGTTGAGTCCATGTTTATTACATAAACATTTTCCAAACGATAACCGCTGAGAGCTATCTTCTCCTTTTTGTCAGCGACAAAGCAGGATTCCTTAGTAAAGATTACTTTGTTATCCATGTCGCAAAGCTGACTGATGCTTAGAAGATTATGCTTCAGCCCTTCAACATATGCGACTCTTCTGAAGGAGGTTGTACCATTTGAAAGTATACCATACCCTCGGGTATGTCCTTTTCCATTTCCACCGAAAGTCACAGAGGGACCTTTCTCTTCCTTGTATTCAGCGAGCAAGCTTTTCTTTCCAGTCATGTGTCTAGAGCATCCGCTATCGAGATACCAGATACCCTTCTTAACCTGCAATACAATGGAAGATTGGATTTTCTTGGGTACCCACTTAACCATGTATACACATTTGTCAGTGGAAGTAGTTGGAATGGAAGATTCAGCAGTCTTCGCAGCATTTGAAGATTCAGCTTTGTCTTTCTTCACTTTAGTTAATTTCTTAACCTCAGTGGTAGGATTCACCTTGACCTGATTTGCACCAGGGTTGGTCTTCTTTGCCTTGGGGGCAATCTTCACCTTAGCTATCTTTTCAGCTTTGGTGGCTGTGGGGCACTTACTAGCAATATGATCGGTAAGTCCACAATGATAACATTTCCTATAACTAAAAGTAGTTCTAGGACCATTTGAATGCTGAGCTTTTGATTTTGAATTAGAAATGCCAGCACCAAGTAAACTATTTGTTTTAGAAATGGGACGAACATTTAGTTCTTCAGATTTCTTACCAAGGACATCCACTCTGAGTTTAGGAGTAGATCGCTGAATAGATCCAGAGATCTGCTTCCTTGATCCAGAGGGATGAGTCACTGAAGCTTTAGAAGCATTCAGCTTTGGTACTAAGGTACCCTTCTGAGGATTCTGGTAAATAACAATTCCTTTACCTTTGTCTTTAGAGACAGAGGTAGGTTTTGAATAAACCATTTTCTCCTTGCCTTTTGAGGAGGTAGGAGTTTCCTCAGGGATTGGTGTATTGGACGAGGATCACTGAGAAGATGAAGTATCAGCGATTGAGGATACGAACGTTCCAAATTTAAGCATTGAACGCTCAGTGGTTGGTTTTGGAGTATCAAATTTGTAACCCAGACCACGTTTATCACTCAGGGGAATCCGAGACTTAATTATCTCAGTGATCTTTGTTGAAGAGTTACACCATCCTTCAACAGTATCTTTTTTAGCTTTTAATGCAGCAATAGCTTCTGCTCGTTCTATTTTGACTAGCTGATTTAAATATACTTGATCTTTAAAGTCTTCTTCAATTTTAGAAAGCTTTTCTATTTGAAGGTGGCAATTTTTAAGCTTTTCAGTGAGATCAAGGTTTTGGTTTTCAACCACAGTTTTGCCGTTCATGGCTTCGTATAAACTTCTAGTCAAGAGTTCGATCTTACGGAGACTATCAGCTTCATCAATATTTGCAATATTGGTAAAGAAGGAAGGTGATACCTGAATAGCAGAGGTTGAAGTGGAGGGAATGTCTGAACTTTCTTCCACTTCTTCAATCTTGGCCATGAGACATAGATTTGCTTCATCATCTTCAGAGTCAGATGATGATGCTTCTTCATCAGAAGCAACCCAATCATAGTCAGCCATCAGGCCTTTATTCTTCTTCTTAAAGCTTTTCAGCTTAGCATATTTTTCTTTCAGCTTTGAATATTTGTCATCTTTATTCCTTGGAACAAAGGATTTCTTTGTAAAAGCTGAGGGTCTAGAAACTTTCTTAGACCTGCACTCGTTAGCGAAATGTCCTGTCTTTTCGCAGTTAAAACAAGTAGCAGTAGCCTTATCAACAAAAGCTGATGATCTAGGCTTGTCAGTTATGGAAAGAGGTTTGTTCTTTCTAAACATTTTCTTTTTGGCAAATCTCCTGAACTTTTTAGTTAGGAGAGCCAAAGATTCATCATCATCTGAAGAATCAGAATCTGATGACCTTTCAGAGTTACTTTCTAACTCAGTGATAGTGACCGAGGGTCGCTGAGTAGAAGGTTCCTCTGAGATTAAAGCAACAGGGGTGCTTTTGGAATCTTTTACAAGATTTTTCTTAAGATGGCTCGATTGCTCATGATTCAGCAACGTGCCATATAAGGTTGAAAGGGTCATTGATTTTAGATCCTTTGACAGCTTGAGACACACAGAATAATTGTCCCAGCTTTCAGGTAAACATTCTAGAAACTTTGTCAGTACTTCAAAGTTAGAATATTCCTTACCAACAGTTTTCAGATCTATAATTAAACAATTAAAACGTTGGTGAACTTCAGAGAGAGATTCATTCTTACCAGAAATGAAGCTTTCGTATTGTCTTACCAGGTTGATCTTTCTTGAGTCCTGGACTTCAGACGTTCCTTCATACTGAACACATATTGTGTCCCACATGGCTTTTGATGTTTTCAGATTCATGACGGAATGGTAGACTTCGTCAGGAAGAGCCATGGATAGTATGGATCTGGCTTTTGTATCTATAGCCACTTTCTTCTTATCTTCGTCGGTCCACTGAAAGATTTCCTTAGGGACCAGCCTTTCTGGAATAGCAGGTCTATTCTCAGCGGCTGGAACTGCAGCATCAATTCTTACAGGGATGAATGGACCATTCTCTAGATAGTAAGGCATAGTAGGGTCTACACCTTCTAAGAAGAGTGTCATCCTATTTTTCCATAAGTTGAAGTTATCTTGGGAAAATCTAGGGGGTTTAGCAAGAGAACCATTGTCTATATAATTTGTGTTTGTGTTGGTGGCCATTTTCAGATAATAGCAAGGAAGAGAAATATCTTAGATTAGATCTTGTTTATGAGATTAAACAAATCTGCTCTGATACCACTTGTTGGTCCCGAAGGCCTATACAAGTTTGTAGAAGGGGGGGGGGGGGGGGTTGAATACAAACACACAGATTTTACTTTTCTAAATTGTTTATTGATAAATCATTAACAATTTATAGCTTGTTGCGGAAACAAGATTAAGGATAAACCTAAATCTAAACAAGTTGGAACACTAAGGTTTCTTGCACTAAGAGAGATAAGTAAATTACTAATAATAACCTATCTTGAGATAAGAGATTGAACTTGTCCAGAGTTAGCAAGTTACTTCAAATGAAGTGGGTTCATCTCTTTATATACTGCATGCATTAAATGCAAGTCAGTATACACTTTACACGTGTCATCAGCTGGTTGGTTGCATGTCATTGACCTTTGTTGACAACCTTAGTAGCCGCATGGATGAACAGTGTAGTATCAGAGTGGTTGTACGATTTCAGATAGTCGGAGGTTCTTTTCTGACATTTCGTACGGAGTCGTGCAAGGGTGGTTAAGACAAAAGTACTTTGTACGGAGGACTTCATGATCAGCTTTCGTTGATTCAGAGCATTATCATTATCTATTCAGCGAATGATAAAGTTCAGCGATAGCTGAAGTCTTTTACTTGATACTTCACGTTGATTGGACAAATCTGAGTCTTCGCTGATCCGCATCAGTTCATTAGGAGACTTGTCGCTGGTTCTTGAGCTTGATCTTCGACTTCAGCGTAGAACCTTTGTTGACGTGAAACTTGTCTTCAGGGATCATAAGTAAACAACTAACTTATCAGCGATCATCATAATGACTGAACAGACTCAGAGCATTAATGGTGAACAGTTTCGCTGAATGTTTAATTTAAAGAGCGAGAGTTCCTATCAGCGGTACTGGAAGATCTTAGTACTTATCAGCGATAGTGAAACTCTGATACATATTGTTTACTTACAATTTTCACTAAGTATATAAGAGAGGGTCATTATCAAATCACTGAGGGTTTGGATCAACAATCTCCCCGTATTTGATTATGACATAGCAACAAAGAAAATTGCTATTTAATGAAAACATAAGGATAAAAAGAATTCATAAAATATTTGTCCCTTTTACTGTTTTACTGATGGAGTAAAGTACATTCGCTGAAATCTTTCTTTAAAACTTTGAATCAGGTTACAAAGAGAAATGGAAAGATTATAAGTACAAGCGAAATAAATTACAAGTACAGAAGAATAACTGATACAATAGAGAAAAGGGCGATCATATCAGCTTATAAAGGTTCTTCCTTAATGAGAAGTTCATCAAGGGTCTTTTCAGTGGGGATCATCCAGTCAGGAACCGTTACTCCTTGTTTTCTTTTGTTCAGCGCTTCTTTAAAGATCAAGGGTTTTAGGTGTCGTGCCTGAATGTCTTGTTTGAAGTCACACCACCAGATGAGATCTCTGAGCTGTTCGATTGTAGTGATTGGAAGCTCAGCGATCCGTTGAAAACATTTTCGTCCATCGTAGTCAAGAAAGAATATTCCATATGGATCACTGACGACTTTACCAGGGACGAAAAGTTCACAGGGTGGCAGAGATATGTCAAGGGCAGATAGATCAGGGTCAGGACCAAGCACTTCAGCGCGAGAGAAACCGATACCAGTTTCATTTCGTATGACAGGACCTGAGTCTGAATCTTAACGTTTCTTCTTTGAGAGGGCCCTTTTTCTTTTCAGCTTAAGATCAGGAGGAGGAGGAATGTCCACACAAGAAGATATCAAATCGATCTGTCTGTTTATCAGCTTTTCGAAATGATCCTTGTACTTAGATTTTGACGTTTGGATAGCTAACCTCATTTCCAGCCATTCAGAGAGACCATACCTTTTTACAGTGTCAGCGCGAAAGGCTTCAGATTGGCCATCTTCTCTGAAAAGTTTGATGTCAACAATAGGTACTCCGATAGAGGTTCTTCCAGAGATGAATACCTTGTTGATCTTCGCTGGACGATATCTGAAGTATATTTTCTCTTCGAAATTGACTTGTATAAATTTTGTAAAAACCATAGGGTGGGTATCGGACAGGCGTCATAGAGAGATACGACGAGGACCCTGCCAATCATCCGCCACTTGATACCCAGTTGTGGCATGACGTTACCGGGGGAACGAAGAAAGGTCGTTCGTTTGGGTTTGGAAACCATCCAGATCCCACTGCGATCTTGGGTGGGTCATCATCGTCAGGTGGTGCGTCGTCTTCCTCCCAACAGGTGTGTACCAATTTTTTTTCATTAAATGATGTTTATCAATTTGATTTTTAATTCATATTAAATATTCTAACGTCTTTTTTATTTTGTAGCACATCGTTGAGAACTTAATGAGCCAAGTGCAAGAGTTGAAGCAACGAGAAAAGGCACGTCGGGAAGAGTATGAGAGGCGTCGGGAAGAGGAAGCGAGATTTCAAGCACAATATGAAGAGATGTGCGCGTTGGTCAAAAGTCTCAGTCAAAATACGCCGCATCCGCCTCCGTAGTGATTATGAAACTTTTATAATTGTGTATTGTGTTTTGTGTTATTTGAACGAATTTGGAACAACCATTTGGTCGTTTTGGACCGAACAATGTATTGACGTTTTAATTTAAGATATTTAGCATTTTAGCAGATTTTACAGTTTTTAGCAGGTTTTAGCAGGTTTTTGAATTAAAAAACAGTTTTTTGCAGTTTTCAGGTGATTCCATGAAAATCAGCCATTTTTTTCGACGGATTTACATCCGCCGAAAATAATAAAAAATAAAAAATAAATACTAAATTAATAAATAATTAAATAATTAAAATATAATTAAAATTATTTTCGGCAGAATATTCCGCCTAAAATCCGCCGAAAATATTTTGCCGAAAAAAATATTTTTATTAATTTATAAATAAATATATTTCAGGCGGAAAAATCCGCCAAAAATATATTTTTAATCATGTTGTTAATTAAAATTTGGTTAATTATGCCTATTTTTTTCCGACGGATTTTCGGCGGCCAAATCCGCCGAAAATTGTCCATCTCGGCGCCCGTATCCGCCGAAATCCCCTATTTTCGGCGGATTTCCGACGGATTTTTCCGCCTGAAATTTGCCTCTGTTTTGTAGTGTTATAAGTCAACAATTAGTTTATCAGCTAGTTTGCCAAACATAGCCTTAAAAAATAAACTACTTATACGTTAATTTATTTTTATCAAACAATACCTAAAGCTCAAGAATAAACATCTCTCTCCTCAATTTGAAATGTTTCAAAAAATAAGAAAACTTGATATAATCAATGGAAAAAACCAGATTTAAGCCCTATATATCTTTAAAATTCTTTAACATGTACACGTAGGTTTCAACTTAAAATCACCTTCTTTGTTTCATTCTCACATCTTTATCATATCTTAACACCTATTTTTTCATCAAGCCCAAATTTTTTGCTATTCATTTTAAATCATGAGAAATCAAAACTCCATTTGAATGATCTAAACATATTGCAACTCAATCATTCTTAGATAAGACGAGAATAAAAATGATGATTTTACTACAGTTTGGACATAACTCTAAAATGTTAAAAATTAATTAGTGTTAATAAACTTCAAAAGCTCTTAGGGTGCGTTTGGTACACTGGACAAGACAGGACATAACAGAACATGGATCAGAGTCTCACGTTTGGCAGGACTTTTATGTGGAACAGACAGACACAGAGTGGAAGAAGGTGGATCAGGCTTGTCCCACACCTTATCCCATGGAACAAGGTGGAACAGACTTATGTTTTACCAATATAACCTCAAAATAAAATTTGGTTCTCTTCTAAAACATCAAATACATGTTCTATTTTATATTTTCTACATTCTTTAAAAATTTATTTATTGTATTTTATCTAATGTTATTTGTTATGTTCTGTCCAGTTCTGTCTACCAAACGTTGAACATTTGTTATGTCGTATTATGTTCTGTCTTGACCCGTCATGTCCTGTTCTATCATGTCTGCGTACCAAACAAACTGTATCCCACATAGATAGGGATAAGAAAATGTAAAGGGGTTTATAATCCCAAATTATACATTTAAATTTGATGTAGTAACTGATTTGGTGTAAATCTGAAAAGTTTGAGTAAACTTCTCTATTCGTTGTTAGTTATACCGCAGTGGCGGATCCAAGATTTTTTCTTAGTGGGGTCACCTTTAAGGTAGGTTAAATGTCCGTAAAGTTGCCCGATGTATTTTTAGTCTTAATCCAACGTTTCGAGTATTTTTTGAAGTTTTTTTGGTTGATTTTAAAGAATTTTTAAGTTTTTTTTGTCTATTTCGAGTCTTTTTTGGTTTTTTGGTCAATTTTGAAAGTTATTTTTGATTTTTTGGTTGATTTTGAAACATTTGTTTTGTTGATGCGGTCCCGCACGAAAAATTAATGGGGAAACACGAAGCTAAAAACTAAAAAACCCTATGTTTTTACCCTTAATTTTTTTTCTTCTTATTAGTGGGGTCCCATCCCCCCCTCTAACTACAAAGTGGATCCGCCACCACATAAATCTTTGAGATTTAGATACCAATTAATACTATTCTTCAAGTTCTTCTCATCTTAGATGAGATAAGATGCAGATATACAGGGGCTTAAATCAAATGAGAACCACAAATATGTTACAAACCTTTAAGAACCCATATAAAAATATTTTCTTACATGATTTTTTTTCATCAAATTAAATATATGCTAGGATTTAAGATATTTTGCTTCAAATATATTTGTTTCATAATATGATAGATAGTTTCACCTAACATATTTGTCTCAGGTTTCTCACGAACTCACGGTAACCTCAACTTCTCACACGATTCTTCACCTATATATATAATCATTTTGGGAAAAGTTAAATAAAAGATCACTTATCCTCTCATCTGACGGATTCCCCACGAAAAGTACCCAAATTGTCGAACTTTTGGCCATAAAAGAGTTAATGGATCGCATATTCTCATAGAACCCACTCTATTTTACCTTTAATTTAAATATTATGCTTTCTTTTTACCATATAATATGCATTATTGAGTTGCATAATACCATGCATTTATAATAATCCAATAAACATAACTTTCACCCAATGAAAAGTGGGTGAGTTTTGAGTATATAGGTGTTCAGAGCAGGGGTGTTCAAAAACCCGATCAACCCAACCCGTGAGCACCCCTAGTTCAGAGGTTTCAGATCATATTTTTTTTTGGGGAGGGGGACGACGTGTTGGATTGATAAGAAGTGCAATGGACCTTATGCTTTGAAATGCAGAATTCTTTTTTTCACGCTAAAAAGAACATAACTTTTGTTGTTGCTTTTTATTTGTTGGAATCAAGTCTGTGTAAGAATTAAGATAGATCAAATAATTCGGAAATTTTATGGTTGTTAAGAATATCGTTTTTATCACTTTTAATCTCATGCGTTTTCATTAATTGCACTGTAGATGGGATTGATCCGTTGTATCTCGGGACATCTCATCCTGATATGCATCCATTTCTCATCCAACGGTTGATAACCACTTCGCACGTTTCTCACGTTAACCTCAACTTCTCACCAGAACCCAACCCACGCTATATAATTTATAAATTGGATGTATTGCATTAGAACAAAACTGTAACATTTTGACACAATACAACCAAAAGATTAAGAAGCTAGGTTGCATAAAATCCATATATATTTAATTAGCATCTTTTAGTTGATTACTAGTATATAAGAAAACAAGATTCATGAAAATGGGATCCAAAGGGGGTTTGTACCTCATACACTTTAATTTGTAGGGTTTTCTATCTATAATAATTATATATAGAGTGTGTGTTAGGTTAAGGGAAAAACGTAAAAAAGAATGAACATTTGAGTAACATCTTGGTAATTGTTTATCCAGATGGTATGCATATTGCATACAGGTAATTTGTAATATGCACGCGTGCATGAAAACCAAAAAACACGTGCATATGTGAATATCGTCCAGATAAACGATTATTAGGATGTTCCTCAGTTTTTTTTTCTTGGTTTTTCCTTTGAACCCCTCTCTGGTTGGGTTCTTGTGAGAAATATGTTATGATGATAAATGTGTAAGAAAGCATCTGGACCATCGATCAATTCTAATTGATGATAAACACTAATGAGATACACCGAGATGCATTAGATCTATTCTCATGAAAAACACAATTCATTGATGTGTATGAGATTGAAAATGATCAAATGTACAGATTTCATCTTACTCTTCTCAAACTTATTTTTTTTCTTTCTCACGTGATACTTCATCCCCGATCACATACATACAAATATATTGTGCCAAATTAAAGAAGTTGTGTATAACATGCAAGTAACTATATACAGTCAACCACAAGGGCTGTGGCGTACTGGTTAAGGTCCTGAGGATGTGGCGAAATATCTCATCTGTCCAGGGTTCAATCCAGGCATACACAACTTGTGGCCACTAAGGTTTAATCATGTTTAATGTCTTATAATCATAATTTGTTAAAGGATTAGTCTAGGTATAACCTATGACACCTTTTAAAAAAAAAACTATATACACAGTATATATAGTCAAGAGGGCAGAGTTGTATTGTATTTGTACAAGTCTTAAAAGCATCGTGTAATTAATGCCTCCGCTCCCTTCTCTTTTAATTCCTCTTTTTTAACACATGGACTCCATTTCTGAGCAAAACAAGACATCAAACTCCACTCAGATGCATGCTCTAATCAGTTCAGTACTGGGGTCTGACTTTTGACCATAAGTTGACCAACAAAAACAATGCAATAGCAAAATACCCCCCTCAAGATCAATTAAAATGACATTTATAAAGTTCTGTATCATATATATATATATATATAAGTATATAACATATAGGGTTGGGTTCACGTGAGACCAACTTGTTTTCGTGAGACCAAAAAATAACACTAAAACTTCACAGTGATTCTTTGTGAAGGTAAGAAAAACAACGAACCTTCACATCAAAAACACTCTGAAGGTTTACCTCCACAGTACCTTCATAGTCTTTTGCTGTGAATGTTTAGTGTTAATTTTGTGTTCTCACGGTTTCACGGAAATAGCCTGGTCTCACATGATCTCAAGTCATAACATATATACACACACGTATTCATGCACGCTTTTTCCTAGTTCAGTATAAGTTCATGATCTAAAATACTATTTAAAGACGAGCTAGTAAACAAAGACAACCATATATTTTTGGTACATATTAACCATTATTTTTACGAAAGTACGGTTGATCGACAACTTCTAAGATCATTCTTTAATGAGGTACGATCAATTTGATTTTGACTCTATGTACAAATATTGTAACATTGAACTGTAAATAGGTTTGTCCATGGTCAAAGAGTACTGACGTAAATTCATATGCCGGAATTGCATAGAGTTTGATCCAATCAAAGGGGGTTAGCTCAGTTGGATAGGTAACATCCTGGGGGGTGTGGGGTGAAAGCCACACTACCCGGGTTCGATTCCAGCGGGCGACACTTTCCTGAGATATCCAGACTCTGGGTCGGGTCCTTCGGGGCCAGGTCCGGGGCCGGTACGGGTGGGTCCAGTCTATGGGACCCTCTACCCTGCCGGTCGGGTTCAGCCAAAGGCTGGGCCGGGTCGCAGCGGATTAGTGGGATTGCTCGTAATGGAGGCCCGATACCGCTGGAACGTGTGTGTGCGTTAACTTGCCGTTCAAAAAAAAAATTAGAGTTTGATCCACTTTTGCATATCTTTAAAATATGAGGGACTGTTATAAAAATTCTGAAAAAGGAAAGATCCCGTATCCTCCCAATTGTCCAACTCCCCACAAAAAGTCTTAAATTTTCAACTTTTGCCCATAAAAGTTGTGCTGCATATTCTCATGGATCCCTGTCTCTTTTCCTTTAATTTACCACCTCAAATCTTAGTCTCTCTATGAGTTAGTGCCCAATCTAAACGTACCCTTTTCTTTGTTGTTTATGCGAAAGATGTTGTGAGAAATTCAGTTAACGTGAGAAGTTGATTTGAACCCTTGATCAGTAGGGGTGGATTCAAGAAAATTTTCATATGGTTGCACCATATAATATAGACAAAAAATAATTACAAAAAACACGGTTGTTATCGACGTGTTTTCATCACTTTACCGGCGTTCAATATTGTCTTATGTGTTTTTAGTCTAATTCCACAGTTTTGAGGGATTTTTGAAACTTTTTGCTTGATTTTGATAGATTTTTAAGTTTCTTTATTGATTTTGAGGAATTTTTTCCCTTTTCTTGGTTGATTTCAAAAGTTTTTTTCGATTTTTTGGTTGATTTCAATAGTTTTTTTTTTGTTTTTTTGGTTGATTACGATGTAGAGTTGCACCTTCTTGAAGGTTCCAAAATAATACGGTAGCACCTTCCAAAATGATACGATTGCATCTTTCACATACCTAAAAAATGTTACCCTTCGCCGGAGAAATAATATGGTGGCACGTGCCACCGTAACCACCCACTTGGGTCCGCCCATGTTGATCACAGCCGGTCCTAGGATTTTTGATGCCCTGTGCGAAATACTAAAAAAAATGCCCCTAAATCTATTTTTTAAGCAAATGAAACGACAAAACATACGATTTTTAAAGGGTTTGGAACCTAGTCAAACTTGATGGCTCAT